>BSDF01000005.1:1273771-1715045 GCA_027925045.1 Hypotaenidia okinawae | reverse complement strand
TCGAAAAACCACCGCGACTGCCTCCCAGTTCAGCTGCTGAGGAGAAGGGCTCTGAAGCGGGAGACTCCGTCGAGGGACCCCTTTCTGCAAGCGACAACCCCCGGGCATAGATACGCGAATGCAAGGGAGAAAAGGCAACAGAGATCAAAAGGAGAGAGGCAGAGGTGCGGCCAGCAGCGGCCAGCAGCACCCATCATCAGCCATTGCTCGTCCCCTGCACTGCCCGGAGCGGTGACTCATCGGGGGCGGAGCTAAGGGCGACAGGAATTATCCCTCTCCATACAAGAGCAGCCTCTGGGAGCGCGGCGATCCGGAGCGCAGCGACCCGGGCGTGGCGCATCAGAAGGGCGCGGCGCGGCAGTTCGCGCGGGCAGAGCAAGCAGGCAGGGCGAGCCTCCCCTCCTAGCTAGCTGAGAGGGTAGATTCAGCGGACGGGCTCACAGAGTACGAAGGGTGAGCTGAGGGTTCCCTGTCTGCTGTGGGCACAGATAGTTAACCATGGTCTCCACCAGGTGGAGAGGTTCCCCCTACAAATCTGGGGCAACCCCGACGGAGGGCCTGCCTCGGGATGCTGCGGTTCAGGTCTCGGGCTGCAGGGAATGCCAGAGTCTGCAGTTGCCAGGGAAAAGAGGCAAGCACCTAACCTGTGTGAGGTGTGAGCAGGTCGACGATCTGCTCTGTTTGGTTGTAGAACTAAAGGAAGAGCTCGAAAGACTGAGAGCAATCAGGGATTGCGAGCGAGAGATTGACTGGTGGAGTAGCTCCCTGGCATCCCAGAAGGAAGAGAGTGGGGAAGACACTTCGCACCTGAAGATGGTCCCCCCTCTCTGCCCTAGACAGGTAAATGGGAGTGTCCCAAACCCCGAGGAGGGCTGGAAGACAGTCCCGACTCGCCGTCGTAGGCACCCCCCTGCCTACCTACCCCACTCCCCCAGGTTTCCCTAAGCAACAGGTTTGGGGCCCTGGCAGTTGAGGAGGAGGTATGTGAGGAAATGAATGCAGCCCCTCTGCCTCAGAGGAAGCGGAAACCTAGAGTGAGGCGATCATCCGCATGCCTTGAGACTGCCTCTGTTAGGCAAGAGAGAAAGGTAGTTGTAGTAGGGGATTCCCTTCTCAGAGGGACAGAAGGCCCTATATGTAGACCAGACCCTACACGCAGGGAGGTGTGCTGCCTCCCTGGAGCCCGGGTCAGGGACATTACCAGAAGGCTATCAGGGCTGGTTAGATCCACAGACTATTATCCATTACTGATAGTTCAAGCAGGCAGGGACGCAATCACAAAGTGTAGCCTGCAAGCTGTCAAAAGGGAATTCCGGGACCTGGGGCGCTTTGTTGAGGGGGGAAGGAGCCCAAATAATATTCTCGTCTATCCCCACTTGTGGGAGGAGGGGCTCAGAGCAGGACAGGAGAACCCACGAGTTGAATGTGTGGCTGAAAGGCTGGTGCCGGTGCAAGAACTTTGGGTTTTTTGACCATGGGATGGTGTACTCTGCTCCTGGCATGAGTACTGCTGATGGGGCTCACCTGTCCCATAAAGGAAAGCAGATCCTTGCCCAGGAGATGGCAGGGCTCATTGACCGAGCTTTAAACTAGTTAGGAAGGGGGAAGGGGATATTAAGAAGGCTGCTGGGGTTAGGCAAGTGCTTCGGGAGTCACAACGAGAGTTGATGGTGGAAAAAGGTAAATACCAACAGCACAGTGGTGGACTTGGAGACGTTTTTCCATGTGAGAGTAGGGAAAATTCTGTGGATTGCCTTGAGTACTCCTCAGTGGAGCCACTTTTGCCAGTCCCCTGGCAGAAATCTCGCTGTGGGCTGTTGAGAATACCTACATCTGCTGCCCCACTAAAATGCCTTTATACAAATGCACGTAGCATGGGGAACAAACAAGAAGAATTAGAGATCTTTGTGCGGTCGCAGGGCCACGATCTCATAGCAATCACAGAGACGTGGTGGGATAACCTGGACGACTGGCACGCTGTCATGGATGGCTATGTGCTTTTAGGAAAGACAGGCTAGGGAGGCGAGGTGGAGGAGTTGCTCTTTATGTGAGAGAGCACCTAGAATGTATTGAGCTCCACCTGGGGAAGGATGAAACATCCGTCGAGTGCTTGTGGGTTAAAATCAAGGGGCAAACTGGTATGTGTGACATTGTTGTGGGAGTGTGCTATAGGCCCCCTGATCAAGAGGAGCAGGTTGATAGTGCATTCTATAAGCAGTTAGAAGTAGCCTCAAGATCCCGGGCACTGATCCTTATGGGGGACTTCAACTATCCAGATATTTGCTGGGCAAGCAACACGGCCAGTCGTATGCAGTCCAGACAATTTCTGCAGTGTGTTGAAGACAATTTCCTGATACAGATGGTGCAGGAGCCTACAAGGGGAGGGCGGGTGCTGGACCTTGTTTTAACTAACAAGGACGGACTCGTTAGGGAAGTGAAGGTCGGGGGCAGCTTAGGTCAAAGTGACCATGAAATGGTTGAGTTCAAGATCCTGGGTGGAAGAAGCAAGCCAAAAAGTAGGATAGCTACCCTGAATTTTGGAAAAGCTAACTTTGATCTCCTCCGCGACTTAATAGGGGCTATCCCATGGGCTACGCTGTTTGAAGGAATGGGAGCCTGTGAGTGCTGGCTAGCATTCAAACAGCACTTCTTCCAAGCACAGGAACGATGCATCCCTTTGTGCAGGAAATCAGGAAGGAGAGGCAGAAGACCTGCGTGGATGAACATGGAGCTGTTGAGTAAACTCAAAGAGAAGAGGAAGATCTATGAATTGTGGAAGAAGGGTCTGAGCACCTGGGGAGAATACAGGAATGTAGTCAGGGCCTGTAGGGTCGCAACTAGGAAGGCTAAAGCCCTCTTGGAAACGAAGCTGGCAAGGGACATAAAGGATAATAAAAAGGGTTTTTTTAGATACGTGAATAGCAAGAGGATGACCAGGGATAATGTAGGTCCCTTGATGAATGAGGAGGGTGTCCTGGTAACGGGGGATACTGAGAAGGTGGAGATACTGAATGCCTTCTTTGCTTCGGTCTTCACCTCAAAGGCCCCCCGGGACCCACAGGCACTGGATGTAAATAGGAGTGTTTGGGATATGAAGAATTTCCCTCTGGTTGAGGTAAGGGAGGTCCAGGAGCGGCTCAAAGGGATAAATGCACAAAAATCCATGGGCCCGGATGGGATACATCCACGTGTGCTGAGGGAGCTGGCGGAGGTGATTGCTGAGCCGCTCTCTATCATCTTCAACAGGTCCTGGAGAACAGGAGAAGTGCCTGAGGACTGGAGGATAGCCAATGTCACTCCAGTCTTTAAAAAGGGCAAGAAGGAGGATCCCAGCAACTATAGGCCAGTCAGCCTCACCTCTGTCCCCGGAAAGGTAATGGAACAGCTTGCTCTGGATGCCATCTCCAAGCAATTGGAAGAGAAGAAGGTCATGAGGAGTAGTCAGCATGGATTCACCAAGGGGAAATCGTGCTCGACCAATCTCATAGCCTTCTACGATCTCATCACCGGCTGGGTAGATGGAGGGAGAGCAGTAGATGTCATCTACCTTGACTTCAGCAAGGCTTTTGATACTGTCTCCCATGACATCCTGATAGCAAAGCTGAGAAAGCATGGGATTGATGAGTGGACAGTGAGGTGGGTTGAGAATTGGCTGTCGGACCGAGCCCAGAGGGTCGTGATTCGTGGAGCGGAATCTGACTGGAGGCCTGTGACTAGCGGTGTTCCCCAGGGCTCGGTGTTGGGTCCAGTCCTGTTTAACATCTTCATTGACGACCTTGATGAGGGAATAGCATCGACCCTCAGCAAGTACGCCGATGACACAAAGCTGGGAGGAGGGGCTCCTCCCCCTCTACTGTGCCCTGGTCAGGCCCCACCTGGAGTATTGTGTCCAGTTCTGGGCTCCCTGTTATAAAAAGGACAGGGATCTCCTGGAGAGAGTCCAAAGAAGGGCTACGAAGATGATTAAGGGCCTGGAGCATCTCCCCTATGAGGAAAGGCTGAGAAGATTGGGACTGTTCAGCCTTGAGAAGACTAAGGGGGGACCTAATTAATGTTTATAATTATCTTAAGCAGGGGATGCAGGGGGAATCAGCCAGCCCCTTTTCAGTGGTCTGTGGAGACAGGACAAGGGGCAATGGCTGCAAGTTGGAGCATAGGAAGTTCCGCACCAACATGCGGAAAAACTTTTTCACAGTGAGGGTGACAGAGCACTGGAATAGGCTGCCCAGGGAGGTGGTGGAGTCTCCTTCACTGGAGATATTCAAGACCTGTCTGGATGCCTATCTCAGTGAAATGTCCTAGGGAGCCTGCTTTGGCAGGGGGTTGGACCTGATGATCTCTCGAGGTCCCTTCCAACCCCTACAATTCTATGATTCAATGAAAGACCCAGCTTACATGGATGGTGTTGCAACAGGGGTTAAAAAACAGCCCCACACTTTTCAGGAATCAGTTAGCCAAGGACCTGGAGTCATGGAAACCACCATCGGAGGAAGGGAAAGTTCTACAGTACGTGGGTGATCTTCTCATCGCCACCAAAACTGAAGAATCCTGTGTCATCTGGACTGTAAGTCTGTTAAATTTCCTGGGATTGCAGGGGTACCGAGTTTCTAAGAAAAGGCACAGGTTGTATTACAACAGGTCACATACCTAGGGTACGAGATCAGCGCTGGACAGCGGGTCCTAGGACAAGCTCGGAAAGAGGCCATATGCCAGACCCCCGACCACAAACTGTAAAGGAACTAAGGACATTCTTAGGCATGACGGGGTGGTGTCGACTCGATATATGACTAAGATGATGTCAAGATTGTAACTACAAGCATCATCAACCCGGCTTCATTCCTAGAAGAGAACACTGGAGAACCAGTGAGTCACGATTGTTTGGAAACAATTGAGGCCACATACTGTAGCCGTGTGGATCTCAAAGATATTCCCATCAAAGGAGCCGAACATTGGTTCACCGATGGAAGCAGCTACGTGCTAAATGAAGCACGATATTCTGGATATGATATCACCACCTCTGAAAGGGTAATAGAATCTGAACCGCTACCAGCCCAGAAGGCCGAGATTATAGCTCTTACCAGAGCACTGGAAAGAGCTCAAGGAAAAGTTATAAACATTTGGACTGACTCTAAATATGCCTTCGGAGTAATGCATGCTCATGGGGCAATCTGGAAAGAAAGAAGATTGTAAGTTCACAGGGAAAAACCATTAAGCATGCAGAAGAAATCTTGAAGCTCTTGAATGCAGTCCTACTCCCTGAAAGGGTAGCAATTATGCACATCAAGGCACACCAGAAGGTGAGCACAGAATTGGAAAAAGGGAATGAGCTGGCAGACAGGGAGGCAAAACAAGCAGCCAAAAGAACTGGTACAGTAGAGGGTGCATTAATACCTAATGGGCAAGTGTCTTTAGAAGGTAAACCAGAGTATACAAAAATCGTAAGCTTATTAATGACATGAGGGGATCATATAATGAGGAAGGGTGGGCTATCACTTCTCGTGGGAGGATGGTGATTCCTTCCTGCATGATATGGTCAGTAGTTTGTGAAGAACATAGAAAAAGGCACTGGGGGGGCAGAAGCTTTATATAAAGACCTCATTAAAACATAACTGCACGAAACTTATACCCTACGGTCAAACAAGTAACTCAACAATGTGATCTTTGCCTCCAGACTAATCCCAAAATTGTGAAAGGATTGAAATTAGGAAAAATTGGAAAAGGGAATGGCCCAGGACAGCATTGGCAAACCGATTTCACAGAATTCCCTAGAAAAGGGGGGTATAGATACCTGTTGGTACTAACGGATACCTTCTCAGGCTGGCCTGAAGCCTTCCTGTGCAAAACTGCTAAGGCCCGGGAGGTGACCAAAGTATTGTTCCAAGAGATAATACCCAGGTTTGGAGTTCCTGCAATAATATCTTCAGATAGGGGACCACATTTTGTATCTAAAATAATAAAACAGGCTAGTCACCATCTAGGAATAGATTGGCAATTGCATACCCCATACCGACCACAATCAAGCGGCCAGGTGGAGAAAATGAATCATTTAATCAAACAACAGATTGTTAAATTAGAACAGGAAACAGATTTAGCCTGGCCGCAGTCGTTGTCACTAGCCCTTATCCGAATACGAACCAGACCCAGAGCGAGAGAGGGGCTTAGTCCCTTCGAAATTTTGTACGGATGACCATATGGGGTGCAAAAAGGAATGTCTTCACAAATTGGTGAAGAAACAATGACTTCCTATATGGTGGCACTTAACAAACAACTAAAGAAAATTGAAAAGCATGTAATGGGGACACGTAGTAGAGGTTTGGATGGACCTGTTCATGACATACAACCAGGAGACTATGTATATGTTAAGTTTTTACAGAAAAACCTTAGAACCACAGTGGACCGGACCTTATAAAGTTCTTCTTACAACTTACACGGCGGTCAAGGTCGAGAGACTGAGCTCCTGGATTCACCACACCCGGGTCAAAAGGACCCCTACAACTCCATGGAAAGTGACTTCAGATAACGAGGGACTGAAACTTAAACTCGTTCAGGCAAATAAGAGCAGAAACAATGTGGGTAACAAATAAGTGAACCAGAAATTAAGGTTTAGGCTACCAAAGAAAGTTTAAGTCAGTAACCAATCCAGGCTCAGAATGAACTGAACTAAGTTGAAAATATTAATCTGCTTCAGCATCTTTTCTATAGCTTATAACCAAACGCTTACAGATTGGCCTTGGAACTATGCTCAGAAAGACTTCACTGTGAAGGGGAAAGTGTGGATCCCGGAACAAAAAAAGGCCACAGTAATCTTTACAGAAAGTGACGTGTATCAAGGGAAATGGGATAAAGATGAAAATGAATAGACCCAAATATGGGGAAGAATAGGAGAGAGAATAACAATAGGATGTCGGGCATACCATGAGGAAAAGAAGGCCATGGTCTCAGGAGACACTATGATTGGAGTAAAAAGATTACCATCCTCATATAAAGTTGGAGAATCATGTCAAAGAAAATCAATCTGTTGGTTCAACCACACTCTAACAGGTCATCCTAACCTGTCTATGGCAAGAGACAGAAGGGCAGGTATTGTTGTTACATACTACCACCATTACCCACCGTAACTGTGACAACAACTACCGAACGTTCTGAGACACAGTTTAGAAATAGGATGAACTTTGAGCCCAAAGTCTATAAAATTGGCCCATATGTAATCAAAAATGTGAAACAACAAGTGGTGTTTAATCCAGAATGGTCCCTTAAAAGATAAAACTACAAATGCAATTTAATGTTTCAGAGATAAAACCATCCTGTTCTCCCTTTTTACAAACCTCATACGAGGGATGGACAACTTGGTTGAGAAGGAGGGGAAATATTTATAGGAATCAGAAAACAAGAAATGTAACTGGAGTATTAAGAACAGGACTTGGAGTGTTAAATTCAATAAATTCAGAAGTAATAATGAATAAATTGGCCGCTACCACAGTAGATATATCAAAACTAGAACAACCATTGAGATCTTCATTACTAGCACTAGAGGCACAGCAATGGTTAATATCAAAATACTTCCAAGGTGAGAACAAATGAATGTAAAAGATCATCAATTGATTCCTTAATACCATAGTACACCCCATTGTGGTGCTATTAGTTAGCTTAAGAATCTTATTGATATTAACCATTGTATTGTACTTATGAATTTAGAGAATGTTTAAAAGACTAACATGCATGTATGATGCCTTATATCACTCAGGGAAATCATTTTAATAAACTTTAGAAAAAGGGGAATTGAGATAGAGTTTTCTAACAAGAAAATCTCTAATAAAGAGATGCTTACAAAGGATTAAAGGGTGCTTACTAACAAAATGATCTGAAGTGCCATAGTGAGTGATTAATATTCCTGTAGTTTAAGTAAAAGAATTTACTTAGTATAATAGAAAAAGGGGGGATTGATATAGGGAGGCCATATAGAAATAGAAAGAATAGCTCACAGGATTTAAGTCAAGTAATTGTGTAGCCTGAAACAGTTAAGGGAAAGAGGCCCACAGGAACTGGCTTTAGACCTTCTGGTTTCATTCATCACAGAGATGTCAATGAAGGAACAGATGGCCAGAATACGTCCATAGGCCTCCTTATCAGTTAGCCCAAACTGATAAGAACAGTGCAAGCTTGCAAGACCCTCGGACTCCAGACAAAAAGTTGACCCTCGCCCACAATTCCTGGAAGGATCTGCATAAACGTGAAGGATGATAAGCTAATTAGCATACAAGGCGAGAGTAGGCGGGTACAGGTAATTAATATGTATAGGCGTAAAATAAATATTCATTATCATGTTGTATAAATAAACGGACGGCTTGCTGCGTGGGGTGTGCGTGTTTGTGGCGGAGCGATCCCCCGCGCACCCAGCGCTGAATAAACATACCTACTTTATAACTTCCCAGTTATAGAGTCTATTTTCCGCACGTCACCTGGGATATTCAAACTAGCATTTTGCTGTTTTTCGGTTTGGTGCAGATGGTTCAGTTGTTGTCAAATATTAAGCAGAGGTTTATGAATACCACTCAAGAGTTTTCTGCGAGGCCAGATAATCATGAGTGGCAGGGCGTATGGCAGAGCATGGGCAAGTACCTAGGCACTTTCTCACCTCCGATGGTTTGGAGTTTCACTCCTGAGCAGTTACAGGACCCTGATAAAGTGACTGCATATCTGAAAAGAAATTGCTGTAAGTTTACCAGAGATGCACACCTTACTGCACTGTGCTGGGCCCTGGCCACTATTTACCAAACACTGCTTGATAACAGGCAGCACTGTCAGTACTGTCAGCACTGTCAGAGGGAAAGGAAGGAAAACAGACCAGCAGAGACTGCAGCTGCTGCAACCCCAATGACTGGCACTGCAGCTACTGTAACCACTGTGACTAGCACTGAGGCCACTGTAACTTCTGTGACTAGCACTGTGGCTACTGCAACTTGTCCAACCGATGCTGCAGCTACTGCAACCCCTACAGCAGATACTGCTGATAAAACAAAAAACCAACCCCCGCCAGTGTCTGTTGCTCCCGTACAAAAGAGGAAACACATAAAGAAATCAGTTCGTGTAGTGAAGGATGAGGATGAATCAGGGCCATCTGGAGCATGTCAGGATGAATCAGGGTCATCTAAAGCATCTCAGGATGGAGCAGGGCCATCTCAGGCATCTCAGGATGAGGCAGAACCAGAGGTTGTCACACGATCCCTGACCCTGAGTGAGCTGTGTGAAGTTCGAAAAGATTTCAGCCGCCGCCCAGGTGAGCACATCATCACTTGGTTGCTCCGATGCTGGGATCAAGGGGCCAGTAGTCTGGAATTAGATGGCAGGGAGGCCAAGCAGTTGGGATCCCTAGCTAGAGAAGGAGGCATTGACAAGGAAATTGGGAAAAAGCCAGAAACCCTCAGCCTCTGGAGGTGACTACTGTCAAGTGTGGAGGAAAGGTAGCCCATAAAGGAATATATTACATGTCAGTCACCCAAGTGTAACAACATAGAGGCAGTTATCCAGTACCTGAGAGAATTAGCTGTACGGGAGATCATTTATTATGATCTGGACAAATCACAGTTTCCCTCTGATCCTGATGAAGTTATATGCACCCCAGATATGTGGCGTAAGGTTGTACGAAGTGCACCAGCAGGGCACACCAATTCATTAGCATCAATAGACTGGGATGATATTTATCCACCAACTGTAAATGAAGTGTCCTGGCGACTCCGGAAATATCAGGACAATGTTTCCCTCTCTGTGATTGCAGCGGTAGAGAAACTGGTCGAACGACTTGACGAAAATGTGTGCAACTCCCAACCCGTATGGGGCAATGTTGCAGCTACTGGGAGAAAGCGTCCATCATCCCAGAAGGGAGGATACAGAAGGTACACACCACGAGACACGCTGTGACAGCAGCTGTGGTTTGACCTGTGTGACCATGGTGAGGACATGAGGAAGTGGCATAGGCAGCCCACCTCAGCCCTCCAGGCACGAGTAAATGAGCTGCGAGGTAAAAGAATCGCACAACGAGACTTTATCAGGAAGAAGGCTGCACCAGTGAGCAGCCAATACAATCAGCAACAATAGAGGGGCCCTGCCTCCAGCCAGGTGGAGGAGAGGGATAACCATGTTTACTGGACTGTGTGGATCCGATGGCCTGGTACGTCAGACCCACAGGAGTACAAGGCTCTGGTGGATACTGGTGCCCAGTGTACTCTAATGCCATCGAATCATGTAGGGACAGAACCTGTCAGCATTTCTGGAGTGACAAGGGGGTCCCAACAATTGACTGTGTTAGAGGCTGAAGTGAGCTTAACTGGGAAGGACTGGGAGAAACACCCAATTGTGACTGGCCCAGAAGCTCCATGCATTTTAGGTATAGATTACCTTCGTAGAGGTTATTTTAAAGACCCGAAAGGGTACCGGTGGGCTTTTGGAATAGCTGCTTTGGAGACAGAAGACATTGAGCAATTGTGTGCCTTGCCTGGACTCTCAGATGATCCTTCTGTTGTGGGGTTGTTGAAGGTTGAAGAACAGCAAGTGCCAATTGCTACAACGACGGTGCACAGAAGACAATACCGTACTAACTGGGATTCCCTGATCCCCATCCATAAGCTGATTCGTCAATTGGAGAGTCAAGGGGTGATCAGCCGAACCCGCTCACCCTTTAACAGTCCCATATGGCCAGTGCGGAAGTCCGATGGAGAGTGGAGGCTGACAGTGGATTATCGTGGCCTAAACGAAGTCACTCCAGGTATGAGTGCTGCTGTACCAGACATGCTGGAACTGCAGTATGAATTGGAGTCAAAGGCAGCCAGGTGGTATGCCACAATTGACATTGCTAATGATTTCTTCTCAGTTCCACTGGCGGCAGAGTGCAGGCCACAGTTTGCTTTCCCTTGGATAGGCATCCAATACATATGGAATCAACTGCCCCAGGGATGGAAACACAGCCCCACCATCTGCCATGGGCTCATCCAGAATGTGTTAGAAAAGGGTGGAGCCCCAGAACACCTGCAGTACATTGATGACATCATTGTATGGGGCAATACAGCAGAGGAAGTATTTGAGAAAGGAAAAAGGATAATTCAAATCCTTTTGGAAGCTGGTTTTGCTATAAAGCAAAGTCAAGGGGCCTACACGAGAAATCCAGTTTTTAGGAATAAAATGGCAGGATGGGCGTCGTCAGATCCCAATGGACATTATCAATAAAATAGCAGCTATGTCTCCACCAAGCAACAAAAAGGAAACACAAGCTTTCTTAGGTGTTATAGGTTTTTGGCGAATGCATGTCCCAAACTACAGTCTCATTGTGAGCCCACTCTACCACGTAACTCGGAAGAAGAATGATTTCCAATGGGGCCCTGAGCAGCAGCAAGCCTTTGAGCAGATCAAACGTGAGATAGTCCATGCAGTGGCCCTCGACTAGAGGTCGACCGCTGGGGTTTTGGAGTCGGGCCTACAAAGGATCTGAGGCCAATTATACTCCAACAGAAAAGGAAATACTGGCCGCCTATGAAGGGGTTTGAGCCGCTTCAGAAGTGATTGGAACTAAAGCCCAGCTCCTCCTGGCACCCCGACTGCAGATGCTGGGCTGGATGTTCAAAGGGAAGGTCCCTTCTACACATCATGCCACTGATGCTACGTGGAGCAAGTGGGTTGCACTAATTACTCAGCGGGCTCGAATAGGAAACCCTAATCGCCCAGGAATCGTGGAAGTGATCACAGACTGGCCAGAAGGCAAAGATTTTGGGATGTCACCAGAGGATGAGGAGGTGACACGCGCTGAAGAAGCCCCACCTTACAACAAACTGCCAGAGAATGAGAAGCGATATGCCCTGTTCACCGATGGCTCCTGTCGCCTTGTGGGAAGGCACCGAAGATGGAAAGCTGCTGTATGGAGTCCTACAAGACGAGTAGCAGAAGCCACTGAAGGAAAAGGTGAATCAAGCCAATTTGCTGAGGTGAAGGCCATCCAGTTAGCTTTGGACATTGCTGAGAGAGAAAAGTGGCCAATGCTCTACCTTTATACTGTTAGAAATGCAAAAAGGGTCCTAAAAAGGACTCGAGGTAGACACGTTAGTGAAGCAGTAATTAATTTATTATACGTTCTTGCAAGAGCGGGTGACCCAAAAGTAGGCACACTTTTGGTCAAAATACGTAGCATTTTTATACCATTTTCCAGTCCAAAATCCCTCCCACCGTTTAACTATAGATTAACAATTTCAAAAGTTTACTGGCTCAACCAAAGTACCCCATTTATGACATAATGGAATACATATTGCACGTCCGGCAAATTCCTGCTTCCCCTTAGTGAGAAAAGTTAGTATGTATGAGCCTTTAACACTTAAACATCTCTTTTGTCTGGGATAATCGCTTACTGGCAGGTACTTGATTTTATCTTAACTTTCCTGGTAACTGTCATGGGCCTAGGGTTGAAGGAATTCAAAAGCTCATACAGGCTTTTGTTTAGATGGTATCAAGACTCCACACCGTCTGTCAGTTTTGAGCCACATTTCTTTTGAGTTCCAACCTGTGGCCTCAGTCACGGTTTTAACTCTTTCCAGGATTATCTTTTAGCAACAATATGCTTTATAAAGAATTCCTAATGAGGCAACCTTAATTCCCAAGTCAGAAAAATATACAATACAAAAATATACAATACAAAATTTCAATCTGCAAAAGCAACAATTCAGCACTTTCCACAATACTGATTCATGGATGGTAGCTAATGCCCTGTGGGGTTGGTTGCAACAGTGGAAAAAGAACAACTGGCAGCGTAGAGGCAAACCCATATGGGCTGCTGACTTATGGCAAGACATTGCTGCCTGATTAGAGAAGCTTGTTGTAAAGGTACGTCATGTTGATGCCCATGTACCTAAGAGTCGAGCCATGGAGGAACATCAAAACAACCATCAGGTAGATAAGGCTGCTAGGATTGAAGTGGCTCAGGTAGATTTAGACTGGCAACATAAAGGTGAATTATTCCTAGCTCGATGGGCTCATGATTCCTCAGGTCATCAAGGGAGAGATGCAACATATAGATGGGCTCGAGATCGAGGGGTGGACTTAACCATGGATGCTATTGCACAAGTTATCCATGAATGTGAGACGTGTGCCGCAATTAAGCAAGCGAAGCGGTTGAAGCCGCTTTGGTATGGAGGACGGTGGATGAAATATAAATATGGGGAGGCCTGGCAGATCGATTACATCACCCTCCCACAAACCCGCCATGGCAAACGCTACGTGCTTACCATGGTGGAGGCAACCACCGGCTGGCTAGAAACATATCCTGTATCCCATGCTACTGCCCGGAATACAATCCTGGGCCTTGAAACGCAAGTCCTATGGCGACACGGCACCCCAGAAAGAATCGAGTCAGACAACGGGACTCATTTCCGAAATGCTCTCATAGACACCTGGGCCAAAGAGCATGGCATTGAGTGGGTGTACCACATTCCTTATCATGCACCGGCCTCTGGGAAAATTGAACGATATAATGGACTCTTAAAGACTACCCTAAAAGCAATGGGTGGTGGAACATTCAAACACTGGGATACACATTTGGCCAAAGCCACGTGGTTAGTTAACTCTAGGGGTTCTACCAATCGGGCTGGCCCTGCACAGTCAAAATTTCCAGGTACTGTAGAAGGAGACAGAGTCCCAGTGGTGCATATGAAGAGTATATTAGGGAAGACGGTTTGGGTCATCCCTGCTTCAGGTAAAGGTAAACCTATGTCAGGAATTGTTTTTGCTGAAGGACCTGATTGTACTTGGTGGGTAATGCAGAAGGATGGAGAAATTCGATGTGTACCTCAAAGGGATTTGATTTTAGGTGAGAATAGCCAATGTAATTAGTAAGGTAGAAATTGTATTATAATAAGTGCTAAATAACCCATTACTGTATTATTACTATAATTGCTGTATGTTGTTCTGTGTTGTACCAATGGAGTTACAGCTGGAATCATACACGTCAATGAAGGAAGACTGCCATGATGATGGGACCAAGACCTGCCATCATAAGAACTTTTTCCTCTTCCCCTTTGAAAATGAACACTTTTGATTCACAGACTATGACCATGGACCATGTCAGATGCATCGGTCGAGAGCCCGAGATGCAGCATGCAACGATCCAATGGCGCATACTGACACCATGAGAGACTGTTACAACGAATGGAGCCTGAAAATCATGGACTAAATAATTTACTCAACAAAACTCAGATGAATGGTCCATAGACTAAGGGAATAATACATTGTGTGTCTGAAACATTGGTTGTACCCAAAAGAAATGGTTGGACCTGGTCATGACGTAAATGGTATGGAATAAGGGGTGGATAATGTCCTGGTTTCAGTCAAGATAGAGTTAACTTCATTTGTAGCAGCTGATGGGATGCTGTGTTTGGGAGTTACAATGAAAGCAGTGCTGATAACACCCTAATGTTCTTAGTTGCAGTCAGACAGTCAAGGACTTTCTTAGCTTCTTCGTATTTCTCTATTCATGAGAAAGAAGGGGCGAAGCCAGGACAGGTGACCTAGATGGGCCAAAGAGTGTATTTCATGCCAATTATGTCCTGCCCAGGATAACGGGGGGTTGATGGGGGGAAGAAGAGGGGCGGTCTCGGGACGCATGCTTCTTGGGGGGACGGTCGGGTTCCGGGACAGCTCTGGGTGGTACGGCCTGAGTTGTGTGGTTCGGTGAGAAACTGCATTGTGTATCAATAGTTTCATATCCTTTTGCTCTAAAGTCCTGTTAGCATTGTTATATTTTATCTTTCTGTTATCTTAGTAAACTATCCTTATCCCAACCCACGGGCCTCTTAGTTTCTTGGTTTTGGAGTTATTTGCCCCTTCCTTTTCCCTTCCCTTGTTTCCCCCCTTTTTCCCTCTTCCCCTGCTCTTTTACTTTAAGAAGCAGGCAGCTGCATGGATCTCGGCCCACAGCCGGGGGTGAAACCACGACACTCATGTGCTGACTCCTCTTCTGACACACTGGGACAGCCTGTTCTTGTGCTGCCAGGATTTCCTTCTTGAGGAGCATCCAACCCTCTTGGGCTCCTTTGCCCTCAAGGGCTGCCTCCCATGGAATCTTATCAAGCAGCTTTCTGAACAGTCCAAAGTCAGCCCCACAGAAGTTTAAGGTGGTTGTTCTGCTGTCCCCCTTCCTTACTTCTCCTAGTACTAAGAATTCTATCAGCTCATGATCACTATGCCCCAGGTGTCCTCCAACCTTCACATCCTGTTAGAAATGCAAAAGGTCCTAAGAAAGGTGTAAGGTACTGGAAATATGTCTTAATAATTGCCAACAGAACAGTGCCCCTCCACCCCCAGCCCCACCCCCCTTTTTCCTCTCACCTAACCAAACTTCATTCCTGACACACTACATCACCACCACCCGGTTTGGTCTTCCAAGGACCTAATGACTATTCAAGGAGCTACCCAAAAGATACACATCAGGAGAGACATTGGGAGCCATTCACACATCAGGAGAGCATTCCAGAACCATCAGGAGGCATTCACACATGGGACTTCACCCACCCTGAGGCCCAGGAGCAGGGTGGAAGCTTCTGATGACCATAAAAAGGGAAGCAATGGAGGAGGAGGGCATGGAAGGAAAAATGAGGAACGCTGCCCCCTTCCATCGGACCCGGAGCTGCCATCGGACGGAACGCCGCAGCCTCGTGGTGGTAGATATACGTCTCTCTCTCTCTCTCTTTCTCTTTTCCACCCTTTCTTCCCCCTCCCCCTTTTTTTCCTGCACGTTTGTTCCAAATAAAGCAACCTTAACCCGGTTTCGAGTCTTAATTCTGTTCTCCGAGAATTTAATTGAGAACTGATCACGGTAAAACACCTAGTAATTGGACGTCACTCAGGGGTTAAGCCCAGCCGCCCCCAACCTCCCAGTCAGATCTGAGGTTCAGTTGGAACGCAAGGGGGTTTAACCACTGCCAAACTAAATCTTGTCTAGGTTGTGGATCGTGACAAAAGGACTCAAGGTAGACACATTAGTGAAGCAGTAATTTATTATACGTTCTTGCAAGAGTGGGTGTCCTAACAAAGTAGGCACAATTTTGGTCAGAGTTTGTGGCATTTTATACCATATTCCCGTTCAAAATCATTAGGTTATCTCATATACCTATACATATGCATCACCTGTCCCACTTCGTATTAAAATGAGTTCCAAGAGGTGATTTTCATGAACTCCTCCCAATTGCATCTGCGCACTGTCTTGTGGTGGTGGTCCTCAGGGGGTCTCAGCGATGAAGGCTCGAAGTCTTCAGGTTGAACTTTTCACCTCCCTGGCACATGCGTAGTTGTGATTGTTCCAGATGGGCACAATTATTCTTGGGATGTTTCCTTCTTATCTATCCCAGGCACAACCTTCCTTGGGCAGGATGTTTCCTCTTTATCAGTCCTGAGTTTGCTTTAACTTATTCAGAGTACTAAATTATCTTATATAACACTAAACTGTTGCATATCCCTCTTGTCTGTGCCCTTTGAAGTTAAATATGAACATGCAGATGCCCTGGCACCTGAGTAGTGGGACAGGGGCCCAGGGTTGAAGGAAGTTAAAGCTCGAAACAGGTTTGTTTTTGCCTGTTAATTTTGTATTTTTCCTCGGGCATCTTTAGCTTTCCAAGTGTAGGGTTTGCCCTTTTTGTTTAACAGAAATCACATATTTTGCAGCTCATCTGAAAACAGTGAACAATCTTGACAACAAAAGGCAAAGGGGGTGTGTGTGGGAATCCTCCTCCCGAGATTATTACTCCCTGGGCAGCCACAATGTCGACAAAGTCACAGGCATTGACTACATTTTCCCCAGAGAGAGATGGTATCAAGACCCCACAGCTTTGCCTGTTTGCCTTGATGTGGTAATTTTCTGCCCCAGTATCAATCAGTTGGCCTGTTTGCTGAGCCACATTTCCTTAGGTTCCAACCCATGACCTGTCACTTTTTAACTCCTTCCAGGATCATCTTTATTTTTTAGCAGAGCTATGTATTTGAATTGAACCCTTACTTGAGAGAGAGATTTTGCAATAATTCTTTTAACACAACCAACAGCAAAACTATATTAACAGTATTCCCTCTTATTTTATGTGCTATCCTAAATTCCCTACAAAGGATTTCTGATGAGGCAGCCTGAGTCCTCTAATTCCCAAGTCAGTAAGAAAAATACAGTACAAACCCATTTCAGTTTGCAAAAGCAACATTTCTCAGCATTTTCCACACATCCCCCACAAGGCCTTCTCTGTTTACAAAGAAGTACCAGCAGTGCAACTTCCCTTCTTGGCTCACTCACCAGTTGGGTCAGGAAGTTGTCTTCCAAACACTCCAGGAATCTGCTAGACTGCTTCCTCCCTGCTTCCAGGAGACATCCGGTAAGTTGAAGTCCCCAATAAGGGCAAGGGCTAGTGATCCTGAGACTTCTCCCAGTTGTTTAAAAAACAACTCATCAGCTTCCTCATCCTGGCCAGGTGGTCTATAGCAGACTCCCATCACTATATCTGCCTGATTTTGTGCTCCTCTGATTTTTACCCAGAGACACTCAACCCTGTCTTCACCATAATCCAGCTCCAGGCTGTCAAAGCATTCTCTGACATAGAGGGCTACCCCACCTCCTTACCTGTCACGCCTGTATAGTTTATAACCAACCATAGCAGTGCTCCAGTCATGTGAATTATCCCACCACATTTCTGTGATGGCAATCACATCATAGTCTCCTTGCCTTACAAGGACTTCTAATTCCTCCTGTTTATTGTCCATGCTGTGTGCATTGGTGTAGATGCACTTCAGCTGCGCTATAGATCTTGTTACACTCCTAAGGGGAGCCTTGCTTCCCAAGTGACAGCTGGTTAAGTTACCTAGCCCATCAGTAATAATTACATCTCTACTCTGAATTAAAGCACTGTCCTCCTTATTAACTAGGGTGGCTGACCAGAGGTCATTGCCAGCACACCAACCCTCAGATACTGGAGTGCTATTCCCAGGCTCTTTTCCACCAAGCCTGGCCCTGTCCCCCTCCCCCTTCTCATCTAGTTTAAAGCTCTATTAATGAGCCCTGCCAGCTTCTTTGAGAGTAACCTTCTGCCCCTTGGGGATAAGTGCTCCTAGACAACAAGGCTTGGAGCCAGGTATTCATTTCCTGGCTCTTCTCATTCCATCCCTCCCCATTCCCTGTAGTAGGAATGATGGAGGAAAACATTACCTGTGCCCGGATCCTTGCACCATGTGTCCCAGGGCCCTGAAATCCTTTTTAATGGTCCTCAATTTTCTTTTATGGATTTCATTGCTACTGTGGAAAATTAAAAGTGGATAATAATCTGTGGGCCTGACCAAGGTTGGAAGTCTTTTTGTTAAGTCCCTAACTGAGGCTCCCTTAAGGCAGCAGACCTCCCTATGTAATGGGTCCAGCCCACAGATTTGGCTCTCAGTTCCCTCCAGAAGGGAGTCCCCTAAGACAGTGATGCGTCTTTTCTTCTTAACAGAGGCTGTGGCATTCCCTGCATCCTGAGACCTGCACAGCTACATGCTGCTGTGGCTGTTTAAACTGGGTTCCTGCTGGGGTCCTGGAAGGTGCTGGGGTCCTGGAATGCCCTGATAAGGACACACACACACACACACACACACCCCTCCTGTACAGCCCGACCTCTCGCTCAGCCCCTGGGCTTACCTTATCACTGTTGCCGCTGCTCCTCGCCTCCCTGACTGATCACTATTCAACTAGATCAGGCTGCTCAGAGCCCTGTCCAGCCCAACCTTGAATGTCTCCAGGGGTGGGGCCTCCACCACCTCTCTGGGCAACCTGTTCCGATGTCTGACCACCTTCATAGTGAATGTAATAAATAAAAGCCAAAGGGATTTGTTCTCAAATCGGCAGAAAAGGGGGAACCCCACACACACACACTCCTTGTGTCTTTGTTACATCTTCTGTTTGAAGTCACTGTTGTGCGAAATTCATGGGGCCACCTCCTGATAAATTACCAACCTCAGAGTGGTGACATCCTGCTGAGCGGACAGCTGTGGTATCTTCCTGTTAAGCGAACAATTGCAGCAACTGGAATGCCCAGACAAGAACATGTGAAATGTTTGCTCAGCAAGATCACAACCCGCAACGCAGAGGAAGACTACAGCCTTCATCCTCATGACCACCTAGATAAGGGGGCTTACTAACAGGATGATTTGAAATGCCATAGTGGTTATATCAGAAGATGACCTAGCACAACTCTATCTCACTCGAACAACTCCTAGCTAGTTTTGAGTGATTAATGTTCTTGAGATAATTTATAGCGGACCCAGGACTGATAAGAAGGAGACATCCCAATTATAATTGTGCCATCTGGAACAATCACAACTACGCATGCACCAGGGGAAGGAGGTGAAAAGTTCAACCTGAGGAAGACTTGGAGCCTTCATCACTGAGACCCCCTGACGACCACCACCATGAGGCAGTGCGCAGGTGCAGTTGGGAGGAGTTTATGGAAATGACTTCTTGGGACTCATTTTAATACGAAGCGGGACAGGTTATGCATATGTATAGGTGTATTGCAAAATGCCATTAATATGTAACATTCTATTGTATATCATAGAATCATAGAATTGTAGGGGTTGGAAGGGACCTCGAGAGATCATCGGGTCCAACCCCCTGCCAAAGCAGGCTCCCTAGGACATTTCACTGAGATAGGCATCCAGACGGGTCTTGAATATCTCCAGAGAAGGAGACTCCACCACCTCCCTGGGCAGCCTATTCCAGTGCTCTGTCACCCTCACTGTGAAAAAGTTTCTCTGTTGCGGAATGGTTAACTAACAAAGGCCACACAGACATGAAACAGCTGTCTGAGCTGGAATTTGGGAGGCATCGTACACAGCTAACCTAGCTGCTGATATGGCCAGGATGTTCTATTCCTGGATACCTAAGTTGCAAACAGCAGGATGCCTCTCTGTCCAGGCGTGAGAACAGGAGGATTTGGTTGATCACACATAAAGAATTAAGGGCTGGACTAACCTTAAAAATAATACCCAATAATAAGCTTGGCTTTTGCAATATGTAATGAGCTAATTAGAGTTATTATAAAAGACTGCTGTACTATTCAATAAACGGAGCTTGCTGATCACTTGTATCAAGTGTCCAAGTCTTCCCTCCGTCGCGACAAATGGCGCCCGAACAGGGACCCTGACCAAAAAGAGGGTGACGCATCGTGCGGCGGAGTCCGGGTACCGGTCCTGTAAAGCAGCGCAGGAGGCGAAAAGGGGAGACGGACGGGCATCCCATGTCTGCGAAGACCCTGCGGGGTTAAAGAGTGTCTGGGAGGACCCTTCGGGGTTAACGAGTTCCTTCGTCTGGGAGTACTCAAAGGGGTTACCACCGAGAGCACCCATAGGGGTTGAAGTGAGTTCCCCCGCGCCCGGGAGCACCCAAGAGGTTACCGCCGGCCACGCGCCGCAGAGGTCTAGCAAAGGCTGCGACAGCTCCGAGGCAAAAGGGAGATCCCCACGCAAAAGTCGAGGGGAGAGACCCCGGCCGGCTGATGAGAAGGTATGGATAGACAAGCGGCGTATGATTAGCTCAAATGCTTTTTAGAAAAGCGGAGCATTCAGGGATAAACTATAGGAAGAAGTTACCTGGACTTTTAGCGTATGGAGTAGCAAGGGGTTTTTTCACAAATCCAGATATGGTTTTTAAACATGCAGAGCGTTACAGTGAAGTACCAGGTACCTTGCCATAGGAAGCAATAATGCCATGTTATCAGAGCAAAGTGGTAAATCTGTCAGAATTGAAAGAATTAGTATGCATAAATCTGCCATCAAGGTATGCGAAGCCCCTCCACTGTTATACATTTGGAAGGAAAAAATGTAGAAACAAACGTACAACTGACTGCCTTTAATATCTGTTCACCTCTAACTTTTACTGAGCCTGAAACACCCTGTGACGCAGTTGAAAATGTTAACCGCCATGAGCAGCTTCGTCTTGTCCTTGAAAAGCTGGTAAACATGGACACGGAGCGGGCAACAGCATAGCCTGCTGTTAAAGGGTTTGCAAAATTGCCCATCCACCCACCCTAAAACTACGGAGATGAAAACTATGGATACAAAGAATCATCGACTAAACCACCGGACAAGAAACCTCAGGACTGGAACAACAATCCTACGGAGAAGGACAAGTATCGGCTTCAACAACCATCGGCTCAGGGACACAGAGACGGCTCGTCGGAGACTGGACACGTAAGGTGGTGTCAGTACGGGGAAAACGGTGAAATCACGGTATTTCGATTCCTATTCCTACACAATCGTGGTAAATACCAGGGAGAATGTATGTGGGGATGAGCGGGTGGTGGAGAAAGTGGGAGGTGAAGGAAGCATGGTGGCCGCGCAGTGGGTAGCCCCCCCTTTCCCCCCCCCCCCCCCCCCCCCCCCCCAAACAGAATGGTTTCGCGTCTTGCAATGTAATTTCTGTGATAAATTGGTTTTCAGTATTTCTTTGTATATGCTATAGATTCAGGGATGCGTTTCTCCAACTGAGAGCAAGTTTAGTTATTAAGAAAAAGGATTTCTGTTAGCGACCATTGAAAGTGAGCAGCTTACTTAAAAAATTTAACCTGCAAAACAGACATGTCTATTTGGGTTGATCAGCGTACAAAATTTACCACAGGAGCAACTGACTAACTAAGGGTCATATCAAGCCTTCCACAATTCTGTGGAACATGCCAAATTCTTGAAAGATTGGGATTTTTCGGTATGCTGTTACATTCTAACTAGGAAAAACTGCTTTTCAGTCCCTACTATAAACAAAATAAACCGGGAAAAGGGTATCACTGGGTGTGCTCCCTCAAAGCATAAAAATTCACCAACTAGGTGCCAAAATTATGTAGATTGGATGCTTGCTCCAGTATGAAAAATGCAATCCTTGTTTAATCTTTTATCATTACATGGTTGATATCTTGATTGTGGGAAAAAACTTGAACGTTGGAAGTTTGATTCATGACTTAACAGTGCATTTAAAAAGCAAGGCGTTACAGATTGGTCTATAGAAAATTCAAAAGGAGCCAGTGTGGAAATATTTGGACTGACAGATTGATAACTAACACTCAAAAGTTGCTTAGAGATATTAACTCATTTTGCTCATTGCATGGTATTATGCATCAGTATTTTAATTACCCATATTTGCAGCCACACTGAACCAACTGGCTGACTCAAGGTCTAGCAGGGAGAAATCAGAGAGCAGACAGGCTGGCAGCACCGACAGGAGCTGCTGCATTGCAGAAGCTCAGAAGTTGTAAGAATTTTTACACTTCCACGACAATACCACTTGTTGGTTGCTGAATTTAAAGGGCTTGTACTGCTACTGCCCAAACCAGAGAATCTAGTGAACATTCAGTGCCAAGTGTGCTCTGGTACCAGAACATATCACATAAGCAATACCAACCTTTTCCATTTTCGAGTGATGGGATGTTACCTATGGTACAGGGACACCACACTTGCCTGCAGCTCAGGCTGTAGTGGAATGTGAATCAAACTCTCAAGCGTTTGCTTTACAAAATAAAAACGGGGGAGAGGTTTGGTACCTCCAATGTTGAAACATGCAGGAGGTTTAAAAGGGAACAAAAAGAATAATAAAAGGTATTCCTAAGAAATGAAGTTACGGGTACTAACTAGGGGAAGGAGATCTGCCTGTGTCATTACAGATATGGGAACTAAGTGGATAAAGCTGTGGATCCAGAAGAAATCGAGCCCGCATGAACCAACTCGGGACCCTGATCACAGTAACTGAAGTCAAGTTTTGCAGCTGCAGCCACGGTGGACTATCAGTTTTGCTGCAGGACATTTTGAACCATCTAACAGTTTTTGAAATATGCATGTGTGTTTGTGGTAAATGAAAATTAGGGAAATGATGATTTCTGCACAGCCCAAGATCACAGACTACAATAGATGCCTGTACATAAATGTGAGGCTGATGTTACCTGCACTCCTGACACTCCTGATTGGCGAGACAAGCAAATACAATCACAAAGGTATTAAAGTACTTAGCTACAGAATTGTGCAGCACTTGAATTTTGTTGCTGTCTCATGATAGGTGCTGCAGGAATCTGTCTGACCACTCAGCATTCAAAAATTTATAGATCAAACTCAAAACATATGACATGAAAATTGAATTCTCTGGATTGGACAATTGGTTTCATGAGTGGGACTTTCAGGATGGATGTTGTCAATGGTCAAATCTGGATTATTGAAGTTGGATTATTGAATATGGTAATCATGGCACTTGTCTTACATTTACTGCCATACTTGCTGAGCTTTCTGCAAAGGGCCCTTGCGGAGACCTCTAACAAGCAGATACTAAAAAGGAAAAATTGTCTGGGAGGACAGCAGGCTTGCTAGCAGTCTGGCTCTCCTCACAAAGACATAGGCCCTGACAGTATCCCTGAATTCCCATGTAACAGAAAAATTACTCATCCTGAGCGGTATTTGGTAATCACATTTTCAAAACACAGTGGCCTTGAAGGCAGGTGGTCAGACTGCCTTAGAGCAAAGAGTTGCGAGAAACTATTTGGAAGTAAGTGAACAAATCATGTACTGTTCATAATAAGAGAGTCAAAGCCACAGCAGGTGTGCAGATAACTTTTAGACATCAAAGGTAAACTAATAATGTGTAGCTATAAGACATGCTTATCAAAACTTGTTACAATTACTAATTAATCACTTTGATGTGAACCGTATGTGCAGCAAATTGGCAGTTTTTAGCTTGCCACATTTCACAGTATGGCTTTTAGTCTGCAGAATGGCTTTTAGATTTGGTTAAACAAGAGCTGATGTTTTCATTAGTTATTTTTGTCTTAGTGTTATTTTGCCATGTAGGTCACGGTGTTTCTCTTGCAAGATAGATAATGCTCTTCGCAAAAAATCTGGCTGGTCCCTAAACAAGAAGAAGGAATTGTAGGTGTGTATGAGAGTAGTGGGTTTCGTGGCCCACCCAGATTTGCTCCTGACCCCCGCATCATCAGGGCTGGGGAAGCTAGCAGAGGCATGTCAGTATGCAGTAACAGGAGAGCTGGGTGTCTGTGGGAACAGGAGGCTGCAAGAAAATCCTTGAGATAACAAACTGCAAGAATGTTAACAACTGCCTTAAAAAGGGACAAAGTGACTGTGTAGCCTCACCCAATTATTAGCAATAGTGAGAGGCATGTAAGGTGGGTGAGCAGAACATCTAACCAGAGCAATTGTTGACTCTTGGCAAAACGTATGGGCCTCCCTGGCATGGGTATTAAATACCACCACCCTCTGCACCAGTCTCGCTATGCCTAGCACCCCATTTTTGACGTGTCTAGTAGGGGTGCCAATTAATGAGTACACATGGACATTTCTTAACAGTTCCATGAACACCGTGTTGAGGGGAAGAAGCATCAGAGCTTAAAGATGCAAGTTTGGGCAATGTGGGCCCTGCATCAGTAATCTACGTGGGTCGTGGTTATGTTTGTGTTTCTACGGATACAGGTACCATCTGGGTTCCCAGCCAGTGGGTGAAAATAGCGATGGAAGCTCTAAATAATTCCAGAGCAGCCTGCGAATGAGTTTGGTTCAAGAACTTTGAAAAGATCAAATCAGCTGTCACACTTGCAAGACTTGTGACCCCTGGAGTATGGGACACAAACAGAGAGACAGCTAAAGTTACCTGACCAGTCGAAGTGACTGGGTCCGTACAGTCCATCAACGGACTCCAGAACTGTTAGTTTTAAAATTAGAGTATAGTCAAAAGTGTGTGATAAAGGTAGTTTGTAGTGTTAAGGAAAAGAATTAGGAGTAAGCTAAGGCAAAGTACACACAATGGTTTGGAGAGAAAAAGGAATGCATATGGTGGTTAAGGGAACAACTGAAACCATGAAAACCTTTGTGTGCAACTTTGTATCTTTTATGTTGTAGTTGTTAAGGCTGAAACATCAATATCTCCTCTCATAGATCCTCGAGAAAATGTCTGGGTTACTTTGGCCCGATCACTTCACACAACTAGTTTCTGTGCAAGCTTAGCAACACCTAATTCACCATTTACTACATGCCTTGTTGGGGTACCTTTAGGCAACGCCACATTTCGGATGTATAACCAGTCTCTTGCAGCTTTGAGGAAATAATATAAGATAACCAGTCATCTCCCGTTCAGGTGGAATAATATCTCGAAAATGTTTAATGACTATGACAAATGGGATGACAAACTCCCTATAGGCCCTGAGCCGCAAGAGATTGATATAGCAGACTCTCTCAATGCCAGCTATTGTATTTATATTGGGAAAAGGGATTGGTCTGATGAGCACAAGGAGGGGCGCAAGGTTAACAAGTCAAGCCCCACAATCATTACTCCGATAGGTGATTCTATCAGCTGGAAAGAAAGAACATGGTGCCAGAACATAGCCCACACTAAACACCGTTCGGCCCCTGGTACTATGTTACCTAGGTGCTTACCTAAAGGATTCTTTTTAATATGTGGCAATCGTGCCTGGGCCGGAATTCCCACAAACCCTCTCGGAGGACCGTGCACCATAGGTCAACTCAGTTTAGGTGCACCACTTCACCATCCCAACTCAATTCACAAATATCGTTTCAAAAGGGACCTTACCATCACCCTAGAGTCAAATTGTCATGACTCAGTTAGCCTTTGGAATAGGTGGGAAATTATATCCGCATCATTTTTCGTACCAGGTGTTGCTGCAGCACGAGCTCACAGAAATTTGAGAGATCTGGCATGCTGGGTGGTAAAGCAGGCCAACGCAACAAGTAGGGTTTTGTCAGAATTAGCAGAAGATCTGTCTTCGGTACAGCATGCTGTGCTCCAGAACAGAGCTGCAATAGATTTCTTACTACTGGCTCATGGACATGGTTGTGAGGATTTTGACGGACTGTGCTGCATGGATTTAAATGACCACTCTAAATCCATTCACAAAGAGATTCAGGACCTGATGCAACACACTCAAAAGATCAAACAGGATACTGGGTTTTTTGGCTTAGAAGCTCTAGGGAACTGGATGGGTTTGAGCGGCTGGCTAAAGGGTATCTTTCAAACAGGGTTATTAATTTTAATTGTACTTGTAATAGTATTGCTTTGCTTAGGATGTGTGTTCTCTTGTCTTAAAGCCCTTTTTCTGAAAGTGGTCAACCAGGTCTATTTCGAAAAAAAATAAAAACGGGGGATATGTTGCGGAATGGTTAACTAACAAAGGCCACACAGACATGAAACAGCTGTCTGAGCTGGAATTTGGGAGGCATCGTACACAGCTAACCTAGCTGCTGATATGGCCAGGATGTTCTATTCCTGGATACCTAAGTTGCAAACAGCAGGATGCCTCTCTGTCCAGGCGTGAGAACAGGAGGATTTGGTTGATCACACATAAAGAATTAAGGGCTGGACTAACCTTAAAAATAATACCCAATAATAAGCTTGGCTTTTGCAATATGTAATGAGCTAATTAGAGTTATTATAAAAGACTGCTGTACTATTCAATAAACGGAGCTTGCTGATCACTTGTATCAAGTGTCCAAGTGTTCCCTCCGTCGCGACATTTCTCCGCATGTTGGTGCGGAACTTCCTATGCTCCAACTTGCAGCCATTACCCCTTGTCCTGTCTCCACAAACCACTGAAAAGGGGCTGGCTGATTCCCCCTGCATCCCTTGCTTAAGATAATTGTAAACATTAATTAGGTCCCCCCTTAGTCTTCTCTTCTCAAGGCTGAACAGTCCCAACTTTCTCAGCCTTTCCTCATAGGGGAGATGCTCCAGGCCCTTCATCATCTTCGTAGCCCTTCTTTGGACTCTCTCCAGGAGATCCCTGTCCTTTTTATACCAGGGCGCCCAGAACTGGACACAATACTCCAGGTGGGGCCTGACCAGGGCAGAGTAGAGCAGGAGGATCACCTCCCTTGACCTGCTGGCTACACTCCTCCGGATGCACCCCAGGATCCCATTGGCTCTCTTAGCCACCGAGGCACACTGCTGGCTCATGGCCAACCTGTCATCCACCAGGACCCCCAGGTCCTTCTCCACTGAGCTCTTCTCCAGCAGGTCATCCCCCAGCCTGTACTGATAGAAACGGTTGTTCCTTCCCAGGTGCAAGACTTTACACTTGCTTTTGTTAAACCTCATCTGGTTTCTTACTGCCCAGCTCTCCAGCCTGTCCAGGTCTCGCTGGATGGCAGCGCAGTGTTCCTGCGTGTCAGCCACTCCTCCCAGCTTTGTGTCATCGGCGTACTTGCTGAGGGTCGATGCTATTCCCTCATCAAGGTCGTCAATGAAGATGTTAAACAGGACTGGACCCAACACCGAGCCCTGGGGAACACCGCTAGTCACAGGCCTCCAGTCAGATTCCGCTCCACGAATCACGACCCTCTGGGCTCGGTCCGACAGCCAATTCTCAACCCACCTCACTGTCCACTCATCAATCCCATGCTTTCTCAGCTTTGCTATCAGGATGTCATGGGAGACAGTATCAAAAGCCTTGCTGAAGTCAAGGTAGATGACATCTACTGCTCTCCCTCCATCTACCCAGCCGGTGATGAGATCGTAGAAGGCTATGAGATTGGTCGAGCACGATTTCCCCTTGGTGAATCCATGCTGACTACTCCTCATGACCTTCTTCTCTTCCAATTGCTTGGAGATGGCATCCAGAGCAAGCTGTTCCATTACCTTTCCGGGGACAGAGGTGAGGCTGACTGGCCTATAGTTGCTGGGATCCTCCTTCTTGCCCTTTTTAAAGACTGGAGTGACATTGGCTATCCTCCAGTCCTCAGGCACTTCTCCTGTTCTCCAGGACCTGTTGAAGATGATAGAGAGCGGCTCAGCAATCACCTCCGCCAGCTCCCTCAGCACACGTGGATGTATCCCATCCGGTCCCATGGATTTGTGTGCGTTTATCCCTTTGAGCCGCTCCTGGACCTCCCCTACCTCAACCAGAGGGAAATTCTTCATATCCCAAACACTCCTATTTACATCCAGTGCCTGTGGGTCCCGGGGGGCCTTTGAGGTGAAGACCGAAGCAAAGAAGGCATTCAGTATCTCCACCTTCTCAGTATCCCCCGTTACCAGGACACCCTCCTCATTCAGCAAGGGACCTACATTATCCCTGGTCATCCTTTTGCTATTCACGTATCTAAAAAACCCTTTTTATTATCCTTTATGTCCCTTGCCAGCTTCGTTTCCAAGAGGGCTTTAGCCTTCCTAGTTGCGACCCTACAGGCCCTGACTACATTCCTGTATTCTCCCCAGGTGCTCAGACCCTTCTTCCACAATTCATAGATCTTCCTCTTCTCTTTGAGTTTACTCAGCAGCTCCGTGTTCATCCACGCAATTCTTCTGCCTCTCCTTCCCGATTTCCTGCACAAAGGGATGCATCGTTCCTGTGCTTGGAAGAAGTGCTGTTTGAATGCTAGCCAGCACTCACAGGCTCCCATTCCTTCAAACAGCGTAGCCCACGGGATAGCCCCTATTAAGTCACGGAGGAGATCAAAGTTAGCTTTTCCAAAATTCAGGGTAGCTATCCTACTTTTTGGCTTGCTTCTTCCACCCAGGATCTTGAACTCAACCATTTCATGGTCACTTAGACCTAAGCTGCCCCCGACCTTCACTTCCCTAACGAGCCCGTCCTTGTTAGTTAAAACAAGGTCCAGCACCCGCCCTCCCCTTGTAGGCTCCTGCACCATCTGTAGCAGGAAATTGTCTTCAACACACTGCAGAAATTGTCTGGACTGCATACGACTGGCCGTGTTGCTTGCCCAGCAAATATCTGGATAGTTGAAGTCCCCCATAAGGATCAGTGCCCGGGATCTTGAGGCTACTTCTAACTGCTTATAGAATGCACTATCAACCTGCTCCTCTTGATCAGGGGGCCTATAGCACACTCCCACAACAATGTCCCCCATACCAGTTTGCCCCTTGATTTTAACCCACAAGCACTCAACAGATGTTTCATCCTTCCCCAGGTGGAGCTCAATACAATCTAGGTGCTCTCTCACATAAAGAGCAACTCCTCCACCTCGCCTCCCTAGCCTGTCTTTCCTAAAAAGCACATAGCCATCCATGACAGCGTGCCAGTCGTCCAGGTTATCCCACCACGTCTCTGTGATTGCTATGAGATCGTGGCCCTGCGACCGCACAAAGATCTCTAATTCTTCTTGTTTGTTCCCCATGCTACGTGCATTTGTATAAAGGCATTTTAGTGGGGCAGCAGATGTAGGTATTCTCAACAGCCCACAGCGAGATTTCTGCCAGGGGACTGGCAAAAGTGGCTCCACTGAGGAGTACTCAGGGCAATCCACAGAATTTTCCCTACTCACACATGGAAAACCGTCTCCAAGTCCACCACTGTGCTGTTGGAATTTACCTTTTTCCACCATCAACTCTCGTTGTGACTCCCGAAGCACTTGCCTAACCCCAGCAGCCTTCTTAATATCCCCTTCCCCCTTCCTAACTAGTTTAAAGCTCGGGCAGTTAAGGTAAATTGCCGTGTTTGGCACGCACCGTTGGTGGAGCAGGAGTCTCCCCGGCTGCCCAGCGCTGTTTTGCCTGCTTAATGCTTGCTGAAATAAATTCTATTTGGAAACTCTAACATTTGTCACCGCCGTTTATAACAGTGAAGAACTTCTTCCTAATGTCTAATCTAAACCTACCCTGCTCTAGTTTAAAACCATTGTCCCTTGTCCTATCTCTACATGCCCTTGCAAACAGTCCTTTCTCAGCTTACATGTAGGTCCTCTTCTGGTACTAGGAGACTGCTATAAGGTCCCCCTGGAGCCTTCTCTTCTCTGTGCTGAACAACCCCAACTCTCTCAGCCTGTCTTCGTAGGAGAGGTGCTCCAGCCCACTCTGTAATCAATGCAAGCCACTTGCTCCACATAGCATCAGTGGCATGATGTGTAGAGGGGACCCAGGTGGGGTCTCATGAGAGCCGAGTAGAGGGGCAGAATCACCTCCCCTGACCTGTTGGCCACGCTGGTTTTGGTGCAGCCCTGGTTCTGGCTGGCCTTCTGAGCTGCTAGCACACACTGCCAGCTTGTGTTGAGCTTGTCATCGATCAGCACCCCCAAGTCCTTCTCTTCAGGGCTGCTCTCGATCCATTCTCCACCCAGTCTCCTGTAATACTGTTTACAGGAATGCCCCCTCCCCTCACTCCTCTGGGAGTGAGTGAGCAGCATGTGGTGCTCAGCCACTGATTGGGGCTGAATAACCACAGGAGTTCACCAGCATCATATGCCAACTCAAAGACAATAATACACTGGAGAAATGAAGAAGCATTGACAGTGGATGAGGTGGCTGGCCAATTCTGGCAATACGAAGAAAATCTTTCTTCCTCTCTCATCCCAGCTGTGGAGAAATTGTCCCAAGAGGTCAGGCAACCCAAAGAGGAAATGTCCTACTGCCCACCTGTGCAGACCACTATTTAAGCTATTAGGAGCGAGCGTTCCTCTGTTCCAGAGAGAGATGAACACCAAGAGGCATCCTGTGGTTTAATCTGTGAGACCATGGCAAAGACACAAGGAAGTGGGATGGGAAACATACCTCAGCCTTCCGAGCACTAGTAAATGAGCTGCAAGGAAAAACAGGTATAAAAAGTGATTCCTCCATGAAAAATGCTGTGCCAGTTTCCAGTAGGCAGCCCACCAGACTGCAATATTTTACCTGTGATACTCTTGAAGGGAGTCCTTTTTGCAAGAAGTAAACAGCATTTCAAAAAAATGCTCATTAATGTAAGAGTGGAGCCTACCTTTTTTCCCTCAACCTTTCTCTCATACACCAGGAGCATCCCTGGTCCTGTGGGCTCTCAGCCTAGGGCCTTGTGGGCTGGAGGGGATGCAGGGAGACTGGAGGATGAGATGAGCCAGGATGCAGGCAGAGCCATTGTCTGCCCTGGTGAGCTCTGCATGACAGATCAGCCTTCACTGGAACTATTCTATTGGTGCTCAAATAATTAAACCATAGTGTTATGGTGTTAGAAATGCAAAAGGGTCCTAAAAAGGACTCGAGGTAGACACGTTAGTGAAGCAGTAATTTACTATACATTCTTGCAAGAGCGGGTGACCTAACAAAGTAGGCACACCTCTGGTCGGAGTTCGTGGCACTTTTATACAAAATTCTGTCCAAAATCATTAGGTTATCTCCTATACCTATACATATTCATGACCTGTCCCGCTTCGTATTAAAATGAGTCCCAAGAAGTCGTTTCCATAAACTCCTCCCAGCTGCGCCTGCGCACTGTCTTGTGGTGGTGGTCGTCAGGGGGTCTCAGTGATGAAGGCTCCAAGTCTTCCTCAGGTTGAACTTTTCACCTCCTTTCCCTGGCACATGCGTAGTTGTGATTGTTCTAGATATGCACAGTCATCATTGGGATGCTTCCTCCTTATCAGTCCTGGGTTTACTTATTTAAAATACAAAGTTATCTTATACAACACCAAACTGTTGCATATCCCTCTTGTCTGTGCCCTTTGAACATGCAGATGTCCTGGCAATTGAGTAGTGGGGCAGAGGCCTAGGATTGGAGGAAGTTAAAGCTCCATACAGGGTTAATTTTGAAATCTGGCAGCCTCAGTGTCACCAAAGTTACAGGCATTGTCCCAGAGAGATGGTATCAAGACCCCACAGCTTTACCTGTTTGCCTTGATATGGTAATTTTGTGCCCAGTATCAGTTGGCCTGTTTGCTGAGCAGTATTTCCTTAGGTTCCAACCCATGACCTCAGTCACTTTTTAACTCCTTCCAGGATCATCTTTATCTTTTAGCAGAGCTATGTATTTGAATTAAACCCTTATTTGAGAGAGATTTTGCAATAATTCTTTTAACACAACTAACAGCAAAAACTATATTAACAATATCCCATCTTATTTGATGTACTATCCTAAATTCCCTACAAAGTATTTCTGATAAGGCAGTCTTAATTCCCAAGTCAGAAAAATATACAATACAAAATATACAATACAAAATTTCAATCTGCAAAAGCAACAATTCAGCATTTTCCACAATTCCCCCCTTCTTTTCTTTACACTCACTGTTGTCTTTTGCATATTTTTAAAGTCCTATCCTATATGAAGCTTCTAACCTGGCCAGCATTGCTTCACATTCTTTTTCCTGAGATTCTTTATTATCTGTTTCATGTTCTTCTAGGAGAAGCATATTATAAGGTGGTGGTCCCAGGTGCATTTTCTTAGTTATTGCGGTTTCTATTAATCTCTGTATAAGACCCCTAACACAAGGGATTATACAACATCCTATGGCCACTAATATTCCTGTTACCACTATCAGAGAAGTGAAAATTGATACCACCATTCCCTTCCATTTTCCAAACCAAGATTCCAACCAACCAGTAAGAGAAGTATCTACTCCTGAATTCTCTGCTAGTTCACTGGCCAAAGCTGTAAGACCTTGTAAAGCTCTGGTAATCGTTCCATCAGGAGCAGTATTATTTGGTATAAAAATGTGCAATACTGTTCCCCCAACATAACACATACTCCTCCTTTTTCTGCTAACATCATATCTAGGACCATCCGATTTTCCCAGGTCATTTTGCTAGCGGCATCCAATTGTTCTGATATTCCGTTAACAGCATCCCTTGTATGATTTATGAATCTTTGTTGATTATAATAGATATAATTGATCCAATCTACATTTTTGTTTATTGTGACCCACCAAAAAAATAGTGATTCAAAACCTGCAGCAATCTGATTCCTAGTTTTAAATTCATCAGGAACTCCTCGAGGAACTCCAATTGAGTCAATGTATATTCTGTCATCAAAGGAAGTTCCCAATATGCTTCTTTTGGCCCTGATCTCTTTTTCTCTAGAAGCCTTATCTTCTCGGAATGCCAGGGTGAGTGGGATAGCCAATTGTACAATAGCACAAGTGCCTTTCCAGTTGGACGGAAGAATATTCCTCAGAACTCTTCCTCCACAATACCACCACAAGTCAGCTCTGGGAACCTGTAATGAAGAATAGTTCCCACCTTTATCATTTGTCACATTCAATGTTCTCTTACATCTTGAGAACTCCCCTAAAAATTGTGTAGCCACTCCGCCCTGTCGTGAGAGACAAGCCATGTGGTTTCCAACTACACCTGCGACAATAGGGGGTGTTTGAATGTCCTTGTTCAGCAGGGCTGGGAACAGAAGTGAAAGTGTTTTACAGGTAGCATTTCCCCAGGCTGTTTTGTCCTGGTATAGTGCAATGATGCACTCCATCCCTGTGTGATCATTGGACCATCCTAGGGGAAAAGGTACAACTTGTGGTTTAGGTCGACCTGAGGCACATGCATAACAATCACTCTTGTTTAAACTCTTCACAGTGTATTTTATCCATTCCACCCAGGCATTCGTGTCTCCATATCCTGTTTCTAATTCAAATGTCTGTCTAAAATCCTCAATTCTAACTACTTTTACTATTGTAGGATCATTAAAAAATCTTCCTATCTCTGTCCTAGGTTTCTGAGTGTCTTTCCCTTCTTCATTTTTCTTTGAACTCTTATTTTCAAATTTTTCTACTATTATTCTGAATCGCTCTAATGGATCTTTTCCCGTGACCTCTATCCCTAGTCCATAGGATCGAGTGACAGTATTATTAATTATTATAGGATTACACTCCCCTTCCTGACAATTATGGGTAGTGTGTCCTTTTGATATTATTATCATTTGTTTTAGGGGTTTCCAATACCAACTTTCTTGATTCACATCTGTTGTCCATCCATTAACCTTAGTAGTCCACCAAACATTGCTCCAAGATGGGCAAGGAGAACCCTCCCCATGAAGTGTCCGACTTTGTACTGGTTCAGGACACATATTTTTCCGCACTACTCAGTGCCCTTTGGTTTTTTTTTTTAAACTCCCACAATCCAAAATCTGACAAGCATCAAACATGATGCTCTGGAGCCCGGTCCCCTCTGGAATACTGAATTGTAAGTTCATTTGATTATTAGAAGTCAGAAAAATATACAATACAAAATATACAATACAAAATTTCAATCTGCAAAAGCAACAATTCAGCATTTTCCACAATAGTACATAATATAATACACATTGCATGTCTGGCAGGTTCCTGCTTCCCATTGGTGAAGAAAATTAATATTTATGAGCTTACTAAGTTATCTTACATAGCCCTTAACTTTGTCATGTTTGTTTTGTCTGGGGGAGGAGGAGGAGGAGGGATGGGAGAGGATGCAGTTCTTGGGCTGAAAGCCACAAGATGCAGTCTGGCTGTCCAGGAAGATGGTCTGGAAGTCCTGGTGGGAAAATGAGAATTAACGGTGTTCGGGGGGAGGGGGGAAATAACAACACAAAACCTGGGGGTTGAAATCTGAGTAGTTTAATGGCCGGGCCCGGTGAGGTGGGTGCGCTGTCGCAGAGCCCTTGGAATGTTGAGGGGAGCCGCCACCGGCCCGCGTTGGGAGGCCAGGCAAGGGCGGCGGGGCGTAGACTACATCTCCCGTCAGGGCCGGCGGCGGAGGCGGCGCGGGGGGGCTGGATCGGGTGGGGCGGGTCCGTCCCTCCACTGGAGCCCGGTGTCTCCTCCTGAGCGGGCGGTGCCCCTTGTGTATGTCCCCTCCTGGTCCTCTCCACTTCAGCACGGCGCCCATGAGCCTCCCGGCGGGGGTTTGACACCGCCTGGCACCGCAGCACGGTAAGGCCGGGGAGGGGGACAATGACACAGCAGCTGGCGCGGCGGCGGATGGGGGGGGTGGGGCACGTCCTGCCTTTTGTCTCCTTCGGAAACAATAAAAAAACCACGTGTGTATGAGATCTCGGCTACAAAGAGTGTGGCTGGCTGGGTTGCCGTTTGTTGGGGTTTAATTTTGCAGATGGGGATTTGGCATCTGGGCTGGTTTCAATAACAGCATTGCATAAGCGGCCTTGTCCTGTGTGATTTTTCTTCCCTTCACTGGCAACTTGTGTGCGGACATGGATGCATGGAGCAAGCCCCCACCCTGATATTTCCCTCTCCTCGCAAAGGTGTGTGGCAGGAAGGGCAGTAACGTAGGGGGGGACGGGGACGGGACAGGGGACGGGACGGAAGTCTGAGACTGGATTTGGATACAGTTCATGGCCTCTGGAAGCTTCCCGGACCGCTTCATTAGCAGGTGCCCTAATGAAGGGCAGGGCTGGTTTCTTCTGTCTCCTTCATGGACAAAAAGGAGAGGGAAACCCATCAGATGCAAGCACTCAGCTTACTCCTATCACAATTAGCATCATTCATTGCAGCAAAGCTGGCAGTGTTTTAAGCTCAGTAAAGTGCTGGGGCAGGAGGATGAGAGTGGTGGCAGTATGTGCAAGTACAAAGGTACCAGCTGGTTTAACCCTCAGCATCTTTCCAGTAGGGACATCCCCGGGTGGGATGTCTACTGCTGTGTGGTCCAGAGGTGGGAACATCTCCCACCTCCTGGGAGGTGTTTTCCCCATCCTTGATGTAGGGTTTGGTTTGGGTATAGCAAACTGAGGACTCACCAAGGACTAAATTTTGTTGTTATTACATAATTATAATTTTCCTGCAGAGTCACTTTAGCTGCATGTGGTCTCGGGGATTGTGGGTAACAGTAGGGGACAACAGATGTTAGTGGCAGCAGAGCAGCTGGCAGTCACAAGACATTTTTTGCTGCAGCTGTTCCCAGCAATGCTGTATATCTGGAGGTACAGTTGCTGGGTGTCCCTGGTATCCTAGTGCCTCAAAGCTCCATTCTTGGAGTTATTTTTTCATAAATTGAGACTAAGATTCATCTCCCAGGGCTGTTGCCTGTGTATATGGGGTGATGACCCTTCTGGAAGGGGTGATGACCCCACACTGGATGAGGTAGGATTCCTATTAGATTGGAAAGGGGCAGGTGCTGTTTCCCAGCATCATGAGGAGAGCTGGAGTGCCCCAGGCCTCTCTGGAGACCTGGTGGCTCTTCTGAAATAGGCAGTTTCCACATGTCTGTCTGTACCACCTTCACTTTCGCTCCAGTAACCTAATGCATCCAGTAAACTATGGTGGAGTAAGACTCCACCATTCAGGCAGGTATAGGATGAAGCTTGCAGTCACAGCCCTGTTAACAGAAATGGAAGAAATGGGAGGAAGCAGAAGATATACTGAGCTTCCAGGTTGTTTCTATCAACCAAAAAAATACCAAAATAAGACCAGGTGATTTAATAGTCCCTCGTCTCTAAAATCTAGGAGGGCTTTTTGATGGTGGATCATATTCTGAGTATCCAGACACTGGCAGGAGGATGCCATGTGGGATGGAGAGAGAAGCATCTCACCCTGTTTATGGCTTCTTGTGACCCTGACAAGCAAATTTTCACACTTTGTCTCCAGTGAGTGGTAAAAAAGCATTTTTTGTGTGTGTCAATCTTATGTTATTTTCCCCTGTAAGGACCATAAAAGCTTTGTTCTGGTTTTGCTGATTCTGAGGTACAAGAGCAAAACCTTGCACTAATTTAATTCCCTCAAGCCTTGAGTAAAATTTGTAGGACGTGGTTTCCCTGTATTAAGTATGTTATCTTTGGCAGAGAGATTAGCAGTGTCTGTTTTGGGAAGCTCAGGCTCTGCTTGTATTTAAAACTTTTTCTCTCTGAGCTCTGTCTGAGCCCTCCTTGCAAAGCGAGTACTGTACTGGAAGGCTCTGTGAATATAAGGTATCATGGTTAAAGTGTTGTGGGACTTGTCCAGCTCTTAGAAAATATTTTTTTTTAATCAGTTATAAGATCTCAGGTTGCTTTTAAAGGAATGCAGGGGAGCAGTGGTTGGATGGTGAAGGTGATGTGGGGAAGTGACTTGTCTCAGGTGAGCTAGAGGGTGAAGCCCAGTACCCAGGAGCTCCCTGGCCAATGGGAGACTGGAGAAACCATTTGTGGAGATAAACTTAATACCAGTTCTGCCTTTGTGGGGGCATTTGAGAGAGGAGTGAGTTACCTGAAGGATTTGGCTGGCTTTGACACCTTTGTTCCTGTAGCTGAGTGAGCCTCATGTGCAGATGGGATGGGAATGGTCTACAAATAGTTCCTGACTGCCATGAAAAATCATGTGCAAAGCATGAAAACATCCTTCATAGTTGTTAGTCCTTCATCCAAACTGTGGAAGGGAAGATGATGAGATGCTGAGCTTCATCTCCAGACGTTTCTCATTCAGCACTTGGTCTTGGAAGAGAAAATTACTATTTTTTTTTAATCTCTCTGAGCACCCTCACTTCAGGGTGAAGTGCTCTGTTGAGTTCCCTTTACCATGATCTCCTGGTGAGGACAAATTTTGCTACACTGACTCTCCCCTTCCTTGTCATTTTGTGTGTGTCTCCTGTTTCTCCTTGTAGCCATCCTTGCCACTGCTTGGTCTTTTCCCAGCAGGAGTGGTGTGAAATCACTGGTAGAGCTTTTCCCCTACAGGTCTCTGCAGAGTGTCAAGAAAGCCCTCCAGGACCTCATTTAATTTCATGTTCTTGCTGCTCAAGAGAGACTTTGGGGTTCTGCGTATTTGTGAGAAGCTATATCTAAAAGTACAGCAAAACTGGATAGTTTCTATGTAAGTTGGGGGCAGCAGATATGCTATTTCAGGAGCTGTTTGGGGCACATTTAGCATATTGCTTGACTATTTCTGCTAAAATGTGGAACAATTAAATATTGCTAATCATAGAATCATTGAATGGTCTGGGTTGGAAGGGACCCCAAGGAACACAGAGTTCCAACCCCCTGCCACAGGCAGGGCCACCAACCTCCAGGCCTGGATCTACACAAGGTTGCCCAGGGCCCCATCCAACCTGGCCTTGAACTCCCCCAGGGATGGGGCATTCACCACCTCTCTGGGCAGCCTGTTCCAGCACCTCACCACTCTCTCTGTGAAAAACTTCCCCCTAATATCTAATCTAAACCTTCCTTCCTTTAGCTTTAATCCATTCCCCCTTGTCCTGCCATTGTCTACCCTTTTAGAAAGTTGATTCCCCTCCTGTTTCTCTGCTCCCTTCAGGTCCTGCTCCCTTCAGGTACTGGAAGGCTGCAATGAGGTCCCCCCAGAGCCTTCTCTTCTCTAGGCTGAACAAGCCCAGCTCCCTCAGCTTCTCTTCGTAGGGGAGGTGCTGCAGCCCTCTAATCATCTTTGTGGCCTCCTCTGAACCCTCTCCAACAGTTCTACATCTTTCTTGTATTGGGGGCCCCAGATCTGAACACAGGACTCCAGATGGGGCCTCACGAGGGCAGAGTAGAGAGGGACAATCACCTCCCTGTCCCTGCTGGCCACCCCTCTCCTGATGGAGCCCAGGATACCATTGGCCTTCCAAGCTGCAAGAGCACACTGCTGGCTCATGTTAAGTTTCTCGTCTACCAGAATCCCCAAGTCCTTCTCAGCAGGGCTACTCTCCAGGAGCTCAGTCTGTATCTATGTCTGGGATTCCTCCGGCCCAAGTGCAACACCTTACACTTGGCAGTGTTGAACCTCATTAGGTTCACCCGGGCCCACCTTTCCAGCCTGTCAAGATCCCTCTGGATGGCTTCCTTTCCTTCTGTTGTGTCAACCACACCAGTCAGCTTGGTGTCATCAGTAAACTTGCTGAGGGTGCACTTGATTCCATCATTGATAAAGATGTTAAAGAGCACCGGTCCCAAGACAGACCCCTGGGGGACCCTGCTTGCCACCTGCCTCCACCTGAACATAGACCCATTGACCACCACCCTTTGTCTACGTTCTGTCAACCATTTTCTTATCCACTGGATGGTCCACCCATCAAATCCACATCTCTTCAATTTAGAGATAAGGATGTGGTGGGGGACTGTGTCAAAGGCCTTGCATGAGTCCAGGTAGATGACATTGGTTGCCTTCCCTTAATCCACTGATGTTGTCACTCCATCATAGAAGATCACCAGATTGATAAGGTGCAACCTTCCCTTGGTGAAGCTGTGCTGGCTGTCCCAGATCAGGCACTCATCCCTCATGTGCTCCAACATGTCATCCAGGAGGATCTGTTCCATGATCTTCCCAGGCACAGAGGTGAGGCTCACCGGCCTGTAGTTCCCTGGGTCCTCCTTGCTCCCTTTCTTATAAATGGGAGTGATGTGACCCTGATTTCATTGTTCAGTTTGGCAGAAATATTAAGAATTTTACATTATACATGCCATTGTTAATTTTCAGAGTTAACAGTCTGCTGCTCTGTTTGGGATAATTCACGGTCTTCATCATGTTGGGGGAGAGGACAACTGTTCCTTTCTTGAAAATCTGGAAGCATTGAGGCTTCTAGATGAGTAATCTCCATAAATGCTTTGGGATGTTCTTGTGAAACTCATTGGCGAAGGTGTAGTTCTGCTACCTGAGTATAATTAGCACATCACTGAGTCATCTGAAATAAAGGGCTAGTATCATTTTCTGTTTGTTTGAGAGACTGGCTATTATTTTTATTTATATATATGTGTGTGTGCATATATATATATATATTCATTTACTGGTGATCCTTGCTAGTGATCCTAAGAGAAATATTTTTCCTGCTAAGTTCAGACTGAAATGGCGATGACATTGTGTGTTCTCAAAACCTTTGTGCATCTAACCATCAACTTTCCTTCTGAATAGAGAGATTTTGTTTCTTCCATGTCTGTCTTATGCTTTGCCATGGTCAGTCTTGCCTTGCTGGACTCTGCGTTGCCATTGTCAGTCTTCTGTAATGTAGAGATACACCAACAGTGGCCAGGAATAGGGATGGTGTCTCTATAATGGATTTGAGACCTTTGCTGTTTCAAGTTAGTTTTTGGAGGCTCCTTTGAGGCAATCCATGGACCTCTGAGGCATTAGGGACCACAGGTTGACCTGGAGTAGTCTCATACTTACTTCAGAAAAGCTATTGCTCCTTGGCCTCTCCTGTCTCCCAGGCATGTAGCAGTCATGATACTTGTTTTCTTAGGTGGTTGGAGAAGCTATGGTGAGACACCTAAACTTCTGTCTCTGCTATTTCTGCCATGCCTGTTGGTCAGGAGCCTGCTGCAGAAATATTTCATAACATGCAGTAATTTATCAAGGGCCTGTTCACTGTGGACACCAGCGCGAGCTCACATTTGCTTTCTTCCCCAGAATGGATGTATCCACCACACCACTAGGTGACGTGGAAGTCATTTGCACCTCTCAGGCGACAGGATGGAAAGGGTTATGAGTTGGATGACATGTCCATGGTGGGAATATCTATCATGGTTCAGCCCCAGGTGGCAGCTGTGCCTACCCCTCCCACAGGGAGAAAAGCACTGTGGGTTTGGATAAGGACAGTTTACTGACACAGCACAGGAAGATGGGAACAGAATACACAAACAGTGCAAACACAAATAACCTGACAACCAACAGGATGATCTGCCTGCACGAAGACCATCAAATGCCCACACTGGGACCCTCCTGGAACCCCGTGGACCTGACCCTAATGTTACTAATGTTACTTCTTTCCCTTGAGAATAACTCTGGCTAATGTTTCCCTACAGATAATACTATCAATATCAATACTGTCAATTCCCACATTAGGTGGAGTTTTCAGGCTCACCATCATGGCTACAGATGCCTCTAAGGGAAGAAGAGATCATGGATATGGATGTAGACGCTGAAGAGCTGCAGGGGACCCACTATGATGAGGTGATGGACGGCTTTCTCCAACAGCTTTTTCACTTCTTTTGAGACCAGCATTTTCTCGCATACTGACAGCAGCTCTGCAATGAAGCACATGTTTCTGGAAAGCTCTTCTGGTCAATGCTGAGTTTTCCATCCCTTCCTGTATCCCTGCTCTATCCTTCACCTTGCCAGCCCATAGGAGGCAGAGGAGTAGTTTTTCATAGAATCATAGAATCCATTAGGTTGGAAGGGACCTTTAAAGGTCATCTAGTCCAATCCCCCTGCAGTAAGCAGGGACACCTTTAACTAGACCAGGCTGCTCAGGACTTCATCAAGCCTAACCTTGAATGTTTCCAGGGATGGGGCCTCCACCACCTCTCTGGGCAATCTGTTCCAGTGTTTCACCACCCTCATAGTGAAGAACTTCTTTCTAATGTCTAATCTAAACCTACCCTGCTCTAGTTTAAAACCATTGCCCCTTGTCCTATCTCTACATGCCCTTGCAAACAGTCCTTCTCCAACTTACATGTAGGTCCTCTTCAGGTACTGGAAGGCTGCTATAAGGACTCCCCTGAGCCTTCTCTTCTCCAGGCTGAACAATTCCACCTCTCTCAGCCTGTCTTCGTAGAAGAGGTGCTCCAGCCCCTGATCATCCTCATGGCCCTCCTCTGGACCCACTCCAAGAGGTCCATGTCCTTCTTGTGTTGAGGGCTCTTGATCACCAATGTAATGAGTTGGATACAGTACTCCAGGTGGGGTCTCATCAGAGCAGAGTAGAGGGGAGAATCACCTCTCTTGATCTGCTGGCCACACTTGTTTTGATGCCACCCAGGATGTCAGCCTTCTGGGCTGCAGATGCACATTGTTGGCTCATGTTCAGCTTTTTATCCATGAGTACTCCCAAGTCCTTTTCTGCAGGGCTGCTCTCTATCACATCATCTCCCAGCCTGTACTGATAGTGAGGATTGTCCCGACCCAGGTGCAGGACCTTGTACTTGGCCTTGTTGAACATTGTTCTTAGCCCACATGTCTAACTGGATGACATCCCATCCCTCTGGCATGTCAACTGCACAACTCAGCTTGGTGTCGTCAGCAAACTTGCTGAGGGTGCACTTGATCCCACTGTCTGTTTCATTGATAAAGATATTAAACAACACTGGCCACAGTATGGATCCTTGAGGGACACCACTTGTCACCCCTCTCCATCTGGACATCAAGCCATTGACCACTACCCTCTGGATGCGACCATCCAGCCAATTCCTTATCTACCAGACAGTCTACTCATGAAGTCGGTATTTCTTTCCAACTTGGAGAGAAGGATGTTGTGATGTTGTGGGGGACCATGTCAAAGGCCTTGCAGAAGTCCAGATATATGACATCCATTGCTCTTCCCTAGTCCACTGATGTAGTCACCCCACTAAGTTGGTCAGGCAGGACTTGTCCTTGGTGAAGCCATGCTGGCTGTCTCGAATCACCTCCCTGTCCTCCATGTGCCTCAGCATAGTTTCTAGGAGGATCTGTTCCATGATCTTCCCAGGCACAGAGGTGAGGCTGACAGGTCGGTAGTTCCCAGGGTCCTCCTTCCTACCCTTTTTAAAAATGGGTGTAACTTTCTCCTTCTTCCAGTCACAGGGGACTTCACCTGTCACTCTATGACTTTTCAAGCATCATCAAGAGGTGCTTGGCAACTACATCAGCCAATTCCTTCAGGACTCTGGGATGCATCTCATCAGGTCCCATAGACTTGTATACATTCGGCTTCCTCAGGTGGTCATAAACAGCAGGATGGACTTTGTCCCCCAGGTCCTCATCGTGCAGTTCTTCAACTTGGGAGATGTGAGGAGAGAGGTTGGCAGTGAAGACCAAGGTAAAAATGTTGAGAACCTCAACCTTCTCCTTGTCTGTTGTTACCAGCCTTGCTCATTGGGGACAGGGGGATACGCTTTCTTTAACCTTCCTTTTCTGGTTGACATACCTGTAGAAGGCCTTCTTGTTATTCTTTGCATCCCTTGCCAATTTCAGCTCCAGCCATGCCTCAGCCTTCCTGACCTCATCCCTAGATAACCAGGCAGCATCCCCATACACTTCCCAGGATACCTGATCCTGCTTGAACTGCCTGTGCAGTTCCTTCTTGCCTTTAAATTTCACCAGCAGGTCCCAACTCGGCCATGCTGGTCTCTTCCCTTTGCCTACTTTCTTACACCTGGGGATCGAGAGCTCTTGCACTCTATGGAAAGCATCCTTAAAGATCTGCCAGCTCTGCTCTGCTCCCTTGTCCCTGAGGACAGTTTCCCAGGGGGTCCAATTGATCAACTCCTTGAAGAGCTGGAAGTTTGCTTTTCTAAAATTCAGGGTCCTGACTATGCTCCTTGCCTGACACATGGACTGTGCTGCAGTGCCACCAGCATGCCTCAGGGCAACAGGTTGAAGGCTTTTACTAGCACCCTGTCCTTCCAACCCTGAGGTGTTATCCCACAGCTTGTCACAGACAAGCCTGATATTATTATCCCCCTCCCTGCTTAACATCTAGTTTAAAGCCCTGCCGATCAGCCCCACAATCTCTTGGGCAAAGACCTTCTTTTCCCATTTCAGAAAGATGTTTCCCATTTGACACCAGCAAGCCTGGTGCCATGTAGGCCATCCCATTGTCAAAGAAACCAAAATTGTGGTGCTGACACCAGCCACAAAGTCACTTTGAAGCCTTGAAAAGCCAGAATCAAAACTCAATAGTCTTGGTGACTATTAAGCAGGTATCCTTTATTGCAGCGCTGGGCACACAAGGGATTGCTCCTCCCACTACATGCACTGTTTAAAGCCAAATTTCTCATATTTATACAGATTAACTAAACATATTCATTATAATTTCTAAGGAAGTCCAGGGTTATGCAAATTATTTCCAGGAAGTCATTTACATTAACTCCTCCCAGATACAGAATGCTCAGTGACACTCAGGGGGTCTTCTGGTGGTCTTCAGGGATGAAGGCTGGATGTCTTCCTCTCTCTCAGCACATGCTCTTTACGGTTTTCTCCATAGTCTCAAAAACACATTCCTTTGCTCAAAAACACATTCCTGCCCAAACTAGTTAGGAACCCCTTTTTGCTGAAAAGGGGCTAAATTTTGTAGCTGCTCTCATGAAACAGCTCACACAGCTACAGCCATTTTCTACTAAAATCCAAAACCTGCAAATACCGTCTTTTCTCAAACTATGCAAATTCTCCTTATATTAAAGCTATATTAATTAATTGTCTCTTAAGCTACATCACTGAATCACTTTATTAATAAATTGGATCCACCTGTTCCATCCAATGTCACTGCCTACAACTGGAAGGAGAAAGGAAAAAATAACCTGTGCCCCAGATTCCCTCATCAACTGCCCTAAGGCCCTGAAATCCCTCTTAATTGTTCTCAGGCTACAAGTCACAGCTTCCTCTCCACCTACATGGGAGATCAATAATGGGTAATAGTCAGAGGACCTTATCAAGCTGGGAAGTTTCATGGTGATGTCCTTAACCCGGGCAGCAGGAAGAAAGCAGACTCCTCTATGAGGAGGGATCTGCCCATCCTATTGGACCCTCAGTTCCCCTTAGGAGTGAGTCACCAACAACTATAACCCTTCTTTTCTTCTTTGTGGGTGTGGTCATGATGCAAGCGGTACACTTTTCTGACCATGAATGGCTTCTGCTTTTTTTAATGTATGTGCATTACATGGGATGAAAGATTTATTTATTGACTGTAAATGGCCACTTTGAAGCTTCTCTATATTTTAATGTGGGTTGTTTTTTTCATTAACAGAAATGAGGCATATGCACTCAGACTGGCAGTCAGTATCTATTTTTCCAGAAGCCTTTTTAACCCAGGGACTAATTTCAGCCAAATTTGACAGAGGAATGCAGGTCTCAAAAGATAATAACTTGCAGATTATAAGAAAGAGGATGGAAAAGGGAAAACCAAATTTCTTCTTGCCTACAAGGAGAGGATACAGCAATCATGAGCTTAAATATTATCTGTCTGGGTGCAAGCAGGTTGGTTAACTCAGAAGTGGCTTTAGTAATTCACTACATTTTCTTTAAGGAAATAACCCAAATCACCTTGAATGTGGGGAAGGAGGAGCTGGCTATAGGGATGCTGCCTGGGAGGGTGTGATGGGATGATGCTAGATGACCTTTAAAGGTCCCTTCTAACCCAAACTGTTCTATTTTATGCTGTCACACATAGACTTTGTGCTTGTGCACAACCACTGAGCTTGCAGTGAAAAGATGGTCACTGATTTCTCTCCAGAGTCTTCTGCCTGTACCAGTATCCCACAGATCAAAAGGGTTTTCCAGCCTTGAGCTTAGCCTCACTGCATACCTGCTGGGATGGGTAATCAGGTATTATATTGTTAACTGCTCCTAATAGTGGCATTTCACGTTCTGGCACCTACAAGCTCATGTAGAGCATTTGCACACAGGGGAGTGGATAAAATCTGTCCCCAAAAGCTTGGCTAGACTCTATCTAGGCTCACTGTGATTTCCCCTCAAGACTTAGGTCACAGCCTGCAGCATATCCTGGAGGAGACAAGGCAACAGCATGGTGGGGTTTCTGCATCATCAATAGTTTGTGAATTTGCCTTGGAGCTGGAGCTGCTGTTAAAAGTGATTAGTGAACCCCCAGTTCCCAAAGGAATGGGTGATGATGCTCTGTCCCTCTCTGCTCCTGACAGCCTTTCCCATTACATCTGCAGCACAAGGCTGCCTTTTCTGTCCCTTCCCCTTCTGCTGTCACTATATACACTTTGGTAACTGGGGTTACTCTTTCTTTTATGTCAGCTTGGTGAGTGATTTTTCCTTACGCTCTTCTCTATTTAGGGCTCTGGGAGAGGAAATGACTCAGCCTTTCCCCTACTCTGCTTTACACAGTCATCCCTTGCTGGCTTCACTGAGGTTTTCTTTGAGCACCTCTGATTACACTTGTTTCATTCAGTGGGAGCATGTCTGCCTCCTCACTGCACATTTTGGTAGGTATGGTGGGGGAGGATGAGCTGTCAGCAGGAGCTTTCCCTGTGCTAGGAGGATGCAGCAAGGACAGGCTGCAAGACCTGCAGCAGCTCCAGGTCTTCTGCTCTGCTCTCCATCCATGACTATGGACGTTTGAAGAGAGGCAGGAAAGCCCAGCAAAATGAAATTTTGGGGGATATCCCTGTCAAACTATTAAAAAAAAAATATTAAATTCGATGGCATGTACTCACCAGGGAGAAGAGAGCTCCAGTCATGCTACTGGCATGGCTGAAGGATGCCATGCTCACCTGGGTACTGATGGGAGAGGTCTGTGTGGATGATAGATGGGTGATTGTCACAGTTTTGTGTAGCTGGGTGCTGGTGGAGAAGGGGGTGCTGCCAAGATGGCTGCTGCAAGAAGCAGCTAGAAGCTCTCTGCAGGCCTCAGAAAGTAAACATCGTCCGATTCAAGGCCAGAGTTTCTGCTGACCCAACTCTAGTGTCACTGGGTGTGTAGCTGTAGTGTAATAAATTAGTTTTCTTCCCTTTATTCTGCATTGAGTCTGTTTTGCCCATGACACTAATTGCAGGGTGATCCCTCTGTCCTTATCTCGAATCCTAAGCCTCCCAATATATATTTTCTCCCCTTTTCAGCTGAAAAGGAGAGTGATAGAGTGGCTTTGGCAGGCATTTGGCCTCTAGCCAGGACTAAACCACCACAATGATGTTGCTCACTCTGTGCAGACTTCTGCCAGCTTGCCTTTCACAGCAGAGCTGAACTACTTGCTAAATACCAGGGAGAAAGCATTGCTTACTCTCTGCAGGGCTTTCAGATGCTGCTGCTCATGAGGGAGTCACTAAATTGTCTGCCACTATGATACCAGGCATTTGCTGTACTATGTACTATATTAAAACCAAGTGCATTACTTTCAGGTTAATTGCTCTCTTCTGGAAGCCAGCACACCTGGCTGCAAACTCTGCTTCTATCTAAAGGGGAGAAGGGAAAATAAAAAGAAAAAACTCCCAAGCCCCCCAGAACCATTCCTCCCCCTCCAAAACCCAGAGACTCAAACACTGGCTTCTGTGAGACACTACAGGCATTAAAAGAAAGTTTTATGGGAAGCGCTTTAAATTGCTTCATGAGAAGGCGGTGTCTGAAGTTGTGAAAAAACTTGTAATTGAGTTGATGTAGAAATTTAGCAGCTGAGGTGAATATTTGCATGGAGGTGGTTGGGTGTGCTGGTGTTTTTCCAGTTGACAGGGTCAACAGAAAGGACCCAGACAACAGCAAAGCAATAGGCTAATTTTACTTTTGATTTCAAAGTGTAACAAAAATAAGGAAGTGCACTTAATCAAAAAGAAGATAAGCTTATTATATTCTAGTTTTAAGCAGCAAGGATAGAAAGCAGGGTAATGCACCTAATCATTACTACATAAGGTTAGTGATAGTGATTAAAGAAGAGACATCATCAGTTGCTCTTATACTTTATCATCATGCAAATCTGCAGACACTGAGGAGCCCCAGTTACAGCAAGGGTTTGGAGAACTGGGAGGTCCTATGTAGTGCGTCCACTAGTAGGTGAGGTCTCCAAATGTTGCTGCAAGAGGGTCCAACTTTTATACAGTTGAATTAACTTGTGTTAGTGAGTTCCTTAAGTCTACTCCAAGAGGTGCAGGGTACGTTGAAGCACATCTGAAGTGCTTCTATACCAATGCACATAGCATGAAGAACAAGCAAGAAAAGCTAAAAGTCCTGGCTTGGTCCCAGAGGTATGACATCATTGGCTTAAGTGAAACCTGGTGGGAAGAGTCCTGTGACTGGTGTGCAGCAATGGATGGTTACAGGCTCTTCAGAAGAGACAGGCAGGGCAGGAGAGGTGGGGGGTGACGCTGTATGTAATGGAGGAGCTGGACTGCATGGAGCTGTAAGTTGGCAATGACAACATTGGTTGAGAGTCTCTGGGTAAGGATTAAGGGACAAATAAAGGGGATGGTTAGTGGTAGTGGGAGTCTACTATAGACCGCCTGGCCCGAACCATGACATCAATGAGTAATTCTTAAGGAACTAAGACACCTCTAGATCATCTGCTCTTGTCCTTATGGGGGACTTCAACTTGCCAGATGTTAACTGGGACTACCACAAAGATAATAAAAACAGGTCCAGGAGATTCCTAAAGCAACTGGATGGTAACTTCCTTGTTCAGATATTAAGAGAGCCAATGAGGAAAGGTGCACTCCTAGATCTCTTGCTTGTGAACAGAGAAGGTCTTGTGGGGGTGAGGTGTTTTGGCCCTGGCTAGAGGCCAGATGCCCACCAAAACTGCTCTATCACTCCCCTTTTCAGCTGGAAAGGGGAGAAAATATATATTGGGAGGCTTAGGATTCAAGATCATTCTGCAATTAGTGTCATGGGCAGAACAGACTCAACACAGAATAAAGGAAAGTAATTTATTACACTACAGCTACACACCCAGTGACACCAGAGTCGGGTAATGAGAAGTGCAGTCAGGTCTTAAAGCACCTTTCCCCCACCCCTCCCTTCTTCGCAGACTTCACTTCATTCACGATTTTACTCCCTTCTTCCCCCCAACATGGCACAGGGAGGGGCAGGGACTGGGGAAATGGGGTTTTGGTCAGTTACTTACTTTCCTCCTCCAGATCTTAACACTTCTACTTCCCCCCACCCCTCCCTTCTTCACAGACTTTACTTTAGTCATAAATTCACTCCCTTCTTCCCTCAATTGTGGCACAGGGAGGGGCAGGGAATGGGGAGTGGGGGTTTTCAGTCTGTTCCTCCCAAGTTGTCTTCCTTCTTAGCTGGGGGGGCATTCCACACACACCCCCTTCCCCTGTGGCACCGTGGGGTCCCACCCACGGGAGAGAGTCCTCCACGAACTTATCCAGTGTGAGTCCTTTCTATCGGGGCATCATCTCCTCACCAATTGCCTCAGCGTGGCTCCCTTCCATTGGGTGCTGACTTTCGGGCCCAGACTGTTCCAGAGACTCCCCACAGAGTCACAAGTCCCCCAGCAAACCTGCTGTGGCATGGGTCAATCTCTTCACAGGCTGTAGATGGTCTCTGCTCCCCATCATTATCCATGGGCTGCAGGGGAATCTCTCTCTCTGGCACCTGGAGTGCCTTATTCTTCCCCCTCCTCCTTCTTCCCTGGCCTTGGTGTCTGCATGGCTTGTTACATCTTCTCACTCCCTTCTCTGGTGGCAAAATGCAGCTGCTTGCATTTTTTTCTCCTAAATGTGATTCCCAGAGGTGCTGTTACCATCGTTGATTGGCTTGGCCTTGGTCAGCAATGACTCTGGCCTTGAATCGGCTGATGTTTACTCTCTGGGGCCTGCAGAGAGCTTCTAGCTGCTTCTTACAAGAGCCATCTCTGCAGCCCCCTGCCCCCCCCCTCCCCTCCCTTCTCCATTATAATCCAGCTATGCAAAACCGCAACAGGGGGAAGTGGAGGTAGGTGTCTTGTCTTGGCCATAGTGACCATGAAGTAGTGGAATTTAAAATCTTTGGTGGTGAGAGGACGAAAACGGCCTCCAAAAGTTCAACACTAGATATGAGTAGAGCAGATTTTGGGCTGCTCAGGGAACTAGTTGGTAAGGTCCCCTAGGAAACTGTTTTTGAAGGCATCAGGGTTTTCACAGAATCACAGAACATTAGGGGTTGGAAGGGACCTCAAAAGATCTAGTCCAACCCCCTGCCAGAGCAGGATCACATAGACTAAATTGCACAGGAACGTATCCAGGCAGGTTTTGAATTTCTCAGGAGAAGGAGACTCCACAACCTCACAACCTCTCTGGGCAGTCTGTTTCAGTGCTCTGTCACCCTCACAGTGAAAAAGTTCCTCCTTATATTCACATGGAACTTCCTGTGCTCCAGCTTGTACCTGTTGCCCCTTGTCCTATTGCTGCCATCCCTGAGAAGAACCTGGCTCCATCCTCCTGACTCTCGCCCTTTACATATTTATAAACATTAATAAGGTCACCCCTCGGTCTCCTCTTCTCCAAGCTAAAGAGGCCCAGCTCCCTCAGCCTTTCCTCATAAGGAAGGTGTTCCACTCCCTTCATCATCTTGGTGGCCCTGTGCTGGACTCTTTCAAGGAGTTCTATGTCCTTCTTGAACTGAGGGGCCCAGAACTGGACACAATATTCTAGGTGTGGTCTCACCAGGGCAGAGTAAAGGGGGAGAAGGACCTCTCTCAACCTACTAACCACACCCCTTCTAATATACCCCAGGATGCCATTGGCCTTCTTAGCCAGGAGGGCACATTGCTGGCTCATGGTCATCCTGCTGTCCACTAGGACCCCCAGGTCCCTCTCACCTACACTGCTCTCCAACAGGCCAGTCCCCAACCTATACTGGTACCTGGGGTTGTTCTTCCCCAGATGCAAGACCCTACGCTTGCCCTTGTTAAATCTCATTAAACTTCTCCCCGCCCAACTCTCCAGCCTGTCTAAGTCTTGCTGAATGGCAGCACAGCCCTCTGGGGTGTCAGCCACCCCTCCCAGTTTTGTGTCATCAGCAAACTTCCCTCATCCAGGTCATCAATGAATATATTGAATAGTACAAGTCCCAGTACCGACCCCTGAGGGACTCCACTAGATACAGGCCTCCAGCCAGACTCTGTCCCATTGATCAAAACTCACTGGCTTCTTCCCTTCAACCAGCTCTCAACCCACCTCACTACTTGACCTTCCAGACCACACTTCCTCAGTTTAGCCACGAGGATGCTGTGGGAGATGGTGTCAAAAGGTTTACTGAGGTCAAGGTAGACCACATCTACTGCCCTACCATCAATGCTGGTCCATCAATGCTGGTCACTTTTTAAGTACCACCTTCTAAAAGCAAAGGAATGGCCAATTCAAAAATGTTGGACATCAAGCAGGTGGGGCAGGAGGCTGGCTTGGCTGAACAGGGACCTTCTTCTAGAGCTTAGGTGGAAAAAGAAAGTATACAGCCAATGGAAGGAAGGTCAGGCAATGCGGGAGTACAACAGGGACACTGTTTGCCTTTGTAGGGAGAAAATTTGTGTACCCAAAGCTCAGTTAGAGCTGAGGCTGGCCAATACTGTGGCACACAATAAAAAGGTTTTTTTTCAAATACATTAACAAAAGGAGGACCAGAGAGAATATTGGTCCATTACTAAAATTGGTCACCTTACAGAGTAACAGGGTGTCGTGGTTTCACCCCGGCTGTGGGCTGAGATCCACGCAGCTGCCTGCTCCTTAAAGTAAAAGAGCAGGGGAAAAGGGAAAAAGGGAAAGGGAAACAAGGGAAGGGAAAAGGAAGGGGCAAATAACTCCAAAACCAAGAAACTAAGAGGCCCGTGGGTTGGGATAAGGATAGTTTACTAAGATAACAGAAAGATAAAATATAACAATGCTAACAGGACTTTAGAGCAAAAGAATATGAAACTATTGATACACAATGCAGTTTCTCACCGACCCACACAACTCAGGCCGGACCACCCAGAGCTGTCCCGGAACCGACCGTCCCCCCAAGAAGCACGCGTCCCGAGAGGAAGCACGCGTCCCGAAACTGCCCCTCTTCTTCTTCCCAACAGCCCCCCGTTTTCCTAGGCAGGACGTAATTGGCATGGAATACTCTCTTTGGCCCATCTGGGTCACCTGTCCTGGCTTCGCCCCTCCTTTCTCAAGAATAGAGAAATAGAAGAAGCTAAGAAAGTCCTTGACTGTCTGACTGCAACTAAGAACATCAGGGTGTTATCAGCACTGCTTTCATTTTAACTCTCAAACACAGCATTCCATCAGCTGCTACAAATGAAATTAACTCTATCCTGACTGAAACCAGGACATTCCACCCCTTATTCCATACCATTTACGTCATGACCAGGTCCAATCATTTCTTTTGGGTACAACCAATGTTTCAGACACACATATATGTATTATTCCCTTAGTCTATGGACCATTCATCTGAGTTTTGTTGAGTAAATGATCTAGTCCATGATTTTCAGGCTTCATTTATTGTAACAGTCTCTCATGGTGTCAGTATGCGCTGGATCGTTGCATGCTGCATCTCGGGCTCTCGACCGATGCATCTGACATGGTCCATGGTCATAGTCTGTGAATCAAAAATGTTTATTTTCAAAGGGGAAGAGGAAAAAGTTCTTGTGATGGCAGGTCTTGGTCCCATCATCGTGGCAGTCTTCCTTCATCGTCGTGTATGATTCCAGCTGTAACTCCATTGGTACAACAAACAACAACATACAGCAATTATAGTAATAATGAATATACAGTAATGGGTTATTTAGCACTTATTATAATACAATTTCTACCTTACTAATTACATTGGCTATTTTCACCTAAAATCAAATCCCTTTGAGGTACACATCGAACTTCTCCATCCTTCTGCATTACCCACCAAGTACAACCAGGTCCTTGAGCAAAAACAATTCCCGACATAGGTTTACCTTTACCTGAAGCAGGGATGACCCAAACCGTCTTCCCTAATATACTCTTCATATGCACCACTGGGACTCTGTCTCCTTCTACAGTACGTGGAAATTTTGACTGGGCAGGGCCAGCCCGATTGGTAGAACCCCTAGAGTTAACTAACCACGTGGCTTTGGCCAAATGTGTATCCCAGTGTTTGAATGTTCCACCACCCATTGCTTTTAGGGTAGTCTTTAAGAGTCCATTATATCGTTCAATTTTCCCAGAGGCCGGTGCATGATAAGGAATGTGGTACACCCAGTCAATGCCATGCTCTTTGGCCCAGGTGTCTATGAGAGCATTTCGGAAATGAGTCCCGTTGTCTGACTCGATTCTTTCTGGGGTGCCGTGTCGCCATAGGACTTGCGTTTCAAGGCCCAGGATTGTATTCCGGGCAGTAGCATGGGATACAGGATATGTTTCTAGCCAGCCGGTGGTTGCCTCCACCATGGTAAGCACGTAGCGTTTGCCATGGCGGGTTTGTGGGAGGGTGATGTAATCGATCTGCCAGGCCTCCCCATATTTATATTTCATCCACCGTCCTCCATACCAAAGCGGCTTCAACCGCTTCGCTTGCTTAATTGCGGCACACGTCTCACACTCATGGATAACTTGTGCAATAGCATCCATGGTTAAGTCCACCCCTCGATCTCGGGCCCATCTATATGTTGCATCTCTCCCTTGATGACCTGAGGAATCATGAGCCCATCGAGCTAGGAATAATTCACCTTTATGTTGCCAGTCTAGATCTACCTGAGCCACTTCAATCCTAGCAGCCTTATCTACCTGATGGTTGTTTTGATGTTCCTCCATGGCTCGACTCTTAGGTACATGGGCATCAACATGACGTACCTTTACAACAAGCTTCTCTAATCAGGCAGCAATGTCTTGCCATAAGTCAGCAGCCCATATGGGTTTGCCTCTACGCTGCCAGTTGTTCTTTTTCCACTGTTGCAACCAACCCCACAGGGCATTAGCTACCATCCATGAATCAGTATAAAGGTAGAGCATTGGCCACTTTTCTCTCTCAGCAATGTCCAAAGCTAACTGGATGGCCTTCACCTCAGCAAATTGGCTTGATTCACCTTTTCCTTCAGGGGCTTCTGCTACTTGTCTTGTAGGACTCCATACAGCAGCTTTCCATCTTCGGTGCCTTCCCACAAGGCGACAGGAGCCATCGGTGAACAGGGCATATCGCTTCTCATCCTCTGGCAGTTTGTTGTAAGGTGGGGCTTCTTCAGCGCGTGTCACCTCCTCATCCTCTGGTGACATCCCAAAATCTTCACCTTCTGGCCAGTCTGTGATCACTTCCACGATTCCTGGGCGATTAGGGTTTCCTATTCGAGCCCGCTGAGTAATTAGCGCAACCCACTTGCTCCACGTAGCATCAGTGGCATGATGTGTAGAAGGGACCTTCCCTTTGAACATCCAGCCCAGCACCGGCAGTCGGGGTGCCAGGAGGAGCTGGGCTTCAGTTCCAATCACTTCTGAAGCGGCTCGAACCCCTTCATAGGCGGCCAGTATTTCCTTTTCTGTTGGAGTGTAATTGGCCTCAGATCCTTTGTAGGCCCGACTCCAAAACCCCAGCGGTCGACCTCTAGTCTCCCCTTGTGCTTTCTGCCAGAGACTCCAGGTAGGGCCATTTTCCCCGGCTGCAGTGTAAAGCACATTTTTAACATCTGTCCCTGTCTGGACAGGCCCAAGGGCCACTGCATGGACTATCTCGCGTTTGATCTGCTCAAAGGCTTGCTGCTGCTCAGGGCCCCATTGGAAATCATTCTTCTTCCGAGTTACGTGGTAGAGTGGGCTCACAATGAGACTGTAGTTTGGGACATGCATTCGCCAAAAACCTATAACACCTAAGAAAGCTTGTGTTTCCTTTTTGTTACTTGGTGGAGACATAGCTGCTATTTTATTGATAATGTCCATTGGGATCTGACGACGCCCATCCTGCCATTTTATTCCTAAAAACTGGATTTCTCGTGTAGGCCCCTTGACTTGACTTTGCTTTATAGCAAAACCAGCTTCCAAAAGGATTTGAATTATCCTTTTTCCTTTCTCAAATACTTCCTCTGCTGTATTGCCCCATACAATGATGTCATCAATGTACTGCAGGTGTTCTGGGGCTCCACCCTTTTCCAGTGTGGTCTGGATTAGTCCATGGCAAATGGTAGGGCTGTGTTTCCACCCCTGGGGCAGACGATTCCACGTGTATTGGATGCCCCTCCAAGTGAAAGCAAACTGTGGCCTGCACTCTGGCGCCAGTGGTATTGAGAAGAAAGCATTTGCAATGTCAATTGTGGCATACCACCTGGCTGCCTTTGACTCCAATTCATACTGGAGTTCCAGCATGTCTGGTACAGCAGCACTCATACCTGGAGTGACTTCGTTTAGGCCACGATAATCCACTGTCAGCCTCCACTCTCCATCGGACTTCCGCACTGGCCATATGGGACTGTTAAAGGGTGAGCGGGTTCGGCTGATCACCCCTTGACTCTCCAATTGACGAATCAGCTTATGGATGGGGATCAGGGAATCCCGGTTAGTACGGTATTGTCTTCTGTGCACCGTCGTTGTAGCAATTGGCACTTGCTGTTCTTCAACCTTCAACGACCCCACAACAGAAGGATCATCTGAGAGTCCAGGCAAGGCACGCAATTGCTCAATGTCTTCTGTCTCCAAAGCAGCTATTCCAAAAGCCCACCGGTACCCTTTCGGGTCTTTAAAATAACCTCTACGGAGGTAATCTATACCTAAAATGCATGGAGCTTCTGGGCCAGTCACAATTGGGTGTTTCTCCCAGTCCTTCCCAGTTAAGCTCACTTCAGCCTCTAACACAGTCAATTGTTGGGACCCCCCTGTCACTCCAGAAATGCTGACAGGTTCTGTCCCTACATGATTCGATGGCATTAGAGTACACTGGGCACCAGTATCCACCAGAGCCTTGTACTCCTGTGGGTCTGACGTACCAGGCCATCGGATCCACACAGTCCAATAAGCATGGTTATCCCTCTCCTCCACCTGGCTGGAGGCAGGGCCCCTCTATTGTTGCTGATCATATTGGCTGCTCACTGGTGCAGCCTTCTTCCTGACAAAATCTCGTTGTGCGATTCTTTTACCTCGCAGCTTATTTACTCGTGCCTGGAGGGCTGAGGTGGGCTGCCTATGCCACTTCCTCATGTCCTCACCATGGTCACACAGTTCAAACCACAGCTGCTGTCGCAGCGTGTCTCGTGGTGTGCACCTTCTGCATCCTCCCTTCTGGGATGATGGACGCTTTCTCCCAGTAGCTGCAACATTGCCCCATACGGGTTGGGAGTTGCACAAATTTTTGTCAAGTCGTTCGACCAGTTTCTCTACCGCTGCGATCACAGATTGGGAAACATTGTCCTGATATTTCCGGAGTCGGCAGGACACTTCACTTACAGTTGGTGGATACATATTATCCCAGTCTATTGATGCTAATGAATTGGTGTGCCCTGCTGGTGCACTTCGTACAACCTTACGCCACATATCTGCGGTGCATACAACTTCATCAGGGTCAGAGTGCCATTTGTCCCGATCATAATAAATGATCTCCCGTACAGCTAATTCTCTCAGGTACTGGATAACTGCCTCTATGTTGTTACACTTGGGTGACTGGCATGTAATATATTCCTTTATGGGATACCTTTCCTCCACACTTGACAGTAGTCGCCTCCAGAGGCTGAGGGTTTCTGGCTTTTTCCCAATTTCCTTGTCAATGCCTCCTTCTCTAGCTAGGGATCCCAACTGCTTGGCCTCCCTGCCATCTAATTCCAGACTATCGGCCCCTTGATCCCAGCATCGGAGCAACCAAGTGATGATGTGCTCACCTGGGCGGCAGCTGAAATCTTTTCGAACCTCACGCAGCTCACTCAGGGTCAGGGATCGTGTGACAACCTCTGATTCTGCCTCATCCTGAAATGCCTGAGATGGCCTTGCTCTATCCTGAGGGGCTTGAGATGGCCCTGCTTTATCCTGAGGTGCTTGAGATGGCCCTGCTCCATCCTGAGATGCTTGAGATGACCCTGATTCATCCTGACATGCTCCAGATGGTCCTGATTCATCCTCATCCTTCACTACACGAACTGATTTCCTTGTTTGTTTCCTCTTTTGTACGGGAGCAACAGACACTGGCAGGGGTTGGTTTTTTGTTTTATCAGCAGTATCTGCTGTAGGGGTTGCAGTAGCTGCAGCATCGGTTGGACAAGTTGCAGTAGCCACAGTGCTAGTCACAGTGGTTACAGTAGCTGCAGTGCCAGTCATTGGGGTTGCAGCAGCTGCAGTCTTTGCTGGTCTGTTTTCATTCTTTTCCTTCTGACAGTGCTGACAGTACTGACAGTGCTGCCTGTTATCAAGCAATGTTTTGTAAATAGTGGCCAGGGCCCAGCACAGTGCAGTAAGGTGTGCATCTCTGGCAAACTTAGAGCAATTTCTTTTCAGATATGCAGTCATTTTATCAGGGTCCTGTAACTGCTCAGGAGTGAAACTCCAAACCACCGGAGTTAAGAAAGTGCCTAGGTACTTGCCCATGCTTTGCCACTTGCCCTGCCACTCATGATTATCTGGCCTCACAGAAAACTCTTGAGTGGTATTCATAAACCTCTGCTTAATATTTGACAACAACTGAACCATCTGCACCAAACCGAGAAACAGCAAAATGCTAGTTTGAATATCCCAGGGATACTGAAAGTTTTTAAAGACTGCTAGCAGAGCTGTTGTATTTATCCCAAAGGAAAAGAAAGCAGTACTCCCACCATACCAGCTGCCGTTATTAAACTCTTCCTGTCCAAGGAATGGACAGGGCAGCAAGCTCTCATACAAATACCAGCACAAGTTCACGATCCTCAATATTACTGTATCATAGATTGTCATCACAAAAGACAAGAACCAGATCAGGAAACGCAGCCTCGACATGGTAAAAAATCCTGCCAGGATTGCATACAGCATACGGTAGTTTCGCGGCCACAGCTGTGACCACAGCCATGTGAATAAATACCACAGCATCGTGATCGGAGACTGCTTAAACAACAATACTTATCACAACTTTGTCTTAATTACAATCGGGTCAGGGTCAGATCTACCGTTATCCCAACCTTTCGGGCCCCACATTGGGCGCCAAAAAGACTGTCGTGGTTTCCCCCGGCTGTGGGCTGAGATCCACGCAGCTGCCTGCTTCTTAAAGTAAAAGAGCAGGGGAAGAGGGAAAAGGGGGAAACAAGGGAAGGGAAAAGGAAGGGGCAAATAACTCCAAAACCAAGAAACTAAGAGGCCCGTGGGTTGGGATAAGGATAGTTTACTAAGATAACAGAAAGATAAAATATAACAATGCTAACAGGACTTTAGAGCAAAAGAATATGAAACTATTGATACACAATGCAGTTTCTCACCGAACCACACAACTCAGGTACCACCCAGAGCTGTCCCGGAACCCGACCGTCCCCCCAAGAAGCACGCGTCCCGAGACCGCCCCTCTCCTTCTTCCCAACAGCCCCCCGTTATATTGGGCAGGACGTAATTGGCATGGAATACTCTCTTTGGCCCATCTGGGTCACCTGTCCTGGCTTTGCCCCTCCTTTCTCAAGAATAGAGAAATAGAAGAAGCTAAGAAAGTCTTTGACTGTCTGACTGCAACTAAGAACATCAGGGTGTTATCAGCACTGCTTTCATTTTAACTCCCAAACACAGCATTCCATCAGCTGCTACAAATGAAGTTAACTCTATCCTGACTGAAACCAGGACAACATCTTTGTCAGAGACATGGACAGTGGGACTGAGTGCACCCTCAGCAAGTTTGTGGATGACACCAAGCTGTGTAGTGTGGTCAACACACTGGAAGGAAGGGATGCCATCCAGAGGGACCTGGACAGGCTTGAGAGGTGGGCCTGTGCAAACCTCATGAAGGCCTAGTAGGGAACCAGTTTGGGAAGTGCTTCTATGTTGCCCACAGATGAGCCAGCCCAGGAGGAGGTAGGATACCACTTTGGCTTGAGATCCTGGCACTGCTGGGAGGGCACAGGGTGGAGGAATGGAGACTTGCAAGCTTCCTAACTATGCAAACAACCCACACCCATGTTCAGTGTTTATCCCTGCTGAGCCTGTCACCATGGTATCTGGGCACCTTTTGCCAACCTGAGTTGAAACTGATGGAGCAGATCCTCTGCCAAACCCTAGGCTCTCTAGGCGTGTGCCTGTGACGTCTCTTAGATCAGCTGGATCTTCTAGAGTTGCTGCTGGGATAAACCAAATTGTTTTGATGCTGCCTTTGGAGCCCTTGCTGCTGCCTGCCCCATCCCTGTCTGGCTCCTGATTTCCATGAGTGCCTGAGCTCCTCAAAGCAGGTGCATCTTTACTTCTTCCGTGGGGTTTCCTTATGCCAGTCACACCACAGTGCCAGGCAGGCAGCTGGAGAGGTGGCTTCACAGCTCCCTGTGCTGGGACTTATGCCTTGATACAGAATTTTGGCTCTTCTCCCCCATGTGGCTGTGGCTCTGGGGAGCAATCCAGAGCCTGGTAGGGTCTCCAGGAACATGTGAGGTCTGGGTGCATCACTGGGGACCAGCTGGGAATCATAGAATCATAGGATTGTCTTGGTTGGAAGGGACACTTTAGATCATCAAGTCCAACCATCACCCTAACCTGCCATCCACTACTAAACCATGTCCCTCAGCACCACATCTGATGGTCTGTTAAATACCTCCAGGGATGGAGACTCCACCACTTCCCTGGGCAGCCCATTCCAATGCCTGACAACCCTCTCAGTGAAGAAATTTTTCCTAATATTCAATCTAAACCTCCCCTGGTATAACTTGATGCCATTTCTTCTTGTCCTGTCACCAGAGAGAAAAGGTCAGCCCCCACCTCTCCACAACCTCCTTTCAGGTAGTTCATAGAATCATTAAGGTTAGAAAAGACCTCCAAGGTCATCCAGTCCAACCATCCCCCTACCACCTATATTACTTACTAAACCATATCCCTAAGTACCTCATCCAACCTTTCCTTAAGCACCTGAGGGACAGTGACTACACCACCTCCCTGGGCAACCTGTTCCAATGCCCAACCACTCTTTCTGAGAAGAAATGTCTCCTAATTTCTAACCTGAACCTCCCCTGGTGCAACTTGCAGCCATTCCCTCTTGTCCTATCACTACTTATCACTAACACCCCCAGATCCTTTTCCTCTGTACAGCTTTCCAGCCACCCTGCCCCAAGCCTGTAGCGTTGCCTGGGGTTGTTATGACCAAAGTGCAGGACCCAGCACTTAGCCATGTTGAACTTCATCCCATTGGCCTCTGCCCATCGATCCAACCTGTCCAGGTCCCTCTGGAGGGCCTTCCTACCCTCTGACAGATCAATACTTCCCCCAACTTGGTGTCATCTGCAAACTTACTAAGAGTGCACTCAATTCCCTCATCCAAGTCATCAATAAAGATATTAAAGAGGATGGGCCCCAAACCACTTGTGACCAAATTGTAGAGAGCAATTAGATCTCCCCTCAACCTCCTTTTCTCCAGACTAAAAAACTCTGGTTTCCTCAGCCACTCCTCATAACATTCATTCTCCAGTCCCCTCACCAGCCTGGTCGCCCTTCTCTGGACACACTCCAGCACCTCAATGTCTTTTCTGTAGTGAAGGGCCCAAAACTGAATGCAGTACTCAAGGTGGGGCCTCACCAGCACTGAGTACAGGGGGACAATCACTTCCCTAGTCTTACTCACCACACTATTCTTAATACAAGCCAGGATGCTGTTGGCCTTCTTGGCCACCTGGGCACACTACTGACTCATGTTCAGCCGTCTGTCAACCAACACACCCTGGTCCTTCTCTGCCAGGCAGATTTCCAGCCACTCTTCCCCAAGCCTGTAGCACTCCTTGCAGTTATTGTGATCGAAATGCAAGACCTGGCACTTGGCTTTGTTGAATCTCATGCCATTGGCCTCTGCCTATTGATCCAGCCTGTTCAGATCCCTCTGTAGGGCCTTCCTACCCTCAAGCAGATCAACACTCCTGCCTAACTTTGTGTTGTCCGCAACCTTACTGAGGGTGCACAGGCTGCCCTCATGGTGGATGCCTCGTCCCTGGAGGTGTTCAAGGCAAGGTTGGATGGGGCTCTGGGCAACCTTGTCTAGATCATGCCTGAAGGTTGGTGGCCCTGCCTGTGGCAGGGGGTTGAAACTCTATGATCCTTGGGGTCCCTTCCAACCCAGACCATTCTGTGATTCTATGATCCCCTCATCCAAGTCATTAATTGATAAAGATATTAAAGAGAACTGGCCCCAACACAGAGCCCTGAGGAACCAGTCAACCAGTGGTGACTGGCCGCCAACTGGATTTAACTCCATTCACCACCACTCTCTGGGCCCAGCCATCCAGCCATTTTTTTACCCAGCTAAGAGTACACCTGTCCAAGCCAAGAGCAGCCAGTTTCTCTAGGAGAATGCTGTGGGAAACAGTGTGAAAAGCTTTGATCCTCATCCACTAAGCAGGTCACTTTGTCATAGAAGGAGATCAGGTTGGTTAAGCAGGACCTGCCTTTCATGAACCTGTGCTGACTGGGCCCGATCACTTGCTTTTCCTGCATGTGCCTCATAATGACACTCAGGATGATTTGCTCTATAATCTTCCCAGGTACCGAGGTCAAACTGACAGGCCTGTAGTTCCCCAGGTCCTCCTTCCAGCCCTTCTTGTGGATGGGCATCACATTCACTAATTTTCAGTCAACTAGGACCTCCCCAATCAGCCAGGACTGCTCATAAATGATGGAAAGTAGCCTAGTGAGCACTTCCACCAGCTCCCTCAGTACCCTCAGGTGGATCTCATCTGGCCCCATAGACTTGCATACATCTAGGTGCTGAAGCAGGTCCCTCACCATTTCCCCTTGGATTATGGGGGCTGCATTATGCTCCCCATCCCTGTCTTCTGGCTCAGGGGCTGGGTACTCAGGGAACAACTGGTCTTGCTGCTAAAGACTAAGGCAAAGGCAGCATTCAGCACCTCAGCCTTTTCCTCATCCTTTGTCACTATGTTACTGGCCCCGTCTACTAGAGGACAGAGGTTGTCCTTAGTCCTCTTTTTATTACTAATGTATTTCTAGAAACTTTTTCCATTGTCCTTAACATTAGAGGCCAGATTAAGTTCTAGCTGTACGTTTACCCTTCTAATTTTTAACCTGCATAGCCTCACTACTGTTTTGTAACCCTCATGAGTGGCCTGCCCTTTCTTCCAAAGGCCATAAATCCTCTTTTTCTCTGTAAGTTGCAGCTCCAGTTCTCTGTTCAGCCAGGCTGATCTTTTTCCCTGATGGCTTGTCTTCCAGCATATGGGGACAGCTTACTCCTGTGCCTTTAAGGCTTGTAGAAAAACATCCAGGCTTCCTGGACTCCTTTGCCCTTGAGGACTGCCTCCCAAGGGACTTTGTCAACCAGGCCTGTGAAAAGACCAATGTTCACCCTCCTTAAGTCCAAGGTAGTGGTTCTGCTGGCTGTCCTCCTTGCTTTTCCCATAATTGAAAACTCTATCATTTCATGGTCACTGTGCCCAAGGCAACCTCCAACTGTCACATTCCTCACCAGCAGCGCTTTTTTTTTGTCTAAAAAAACCAGGTCCAGAAGGGCTCCTTCCCTAGGCAGCTGGCTCCCTCACCAGCTGTGTCAGGAAGTTATCCCCAACACACTCCTGGAACCTCCTAGACTGTTCCCTCTCTGCTATATTGTATTCCCAGCAGATATTTGGCAGGTTGAAGTACCCTACAAGGATAAGGCTTGGGATTTTGAGACTTCTCCCAGCTGTTCATAGAATGTTTTGTCTGCCTCCTCATCCTGATTGGGAGGCCGATAACAGACTCTCATCATGATATCTGCCTTTTTGGCCCTTCCCTTGATTCTTACCCATAAACACTCAACCCTACTGTCACCCTCATTATGTTCTAGGCATTCATAACATCTCCATGCTTGCCTATCCTTCCTGAAGAGTCTATATCCATTCAAGGCAGCACTCCAGTCACTGAAGTCGTCCCACCATGTTTTCATGATAGTTTTCCTGCTGCACAGCAGCTTCCAGCTCCTCCTGTTTGTTGCCCATGCTTCCTGCATTAGTGTACAGGCACTTCAGTTGGGCTATTGGTCTCTCCACCTTCTTGGAGTAACACCCCCTTGAGGTGTTTCACAGGTGTTTCCTTGTTGACTCTGACTACCACAGGCCCCTGGCTCATCTTTGTAAGACTGACTTTTGATAGAGGATCCCTCCCCCTGCAACTTTAGTTTAAAGCCCTCCTGACTAAGTTGGAAAGTTTGTTGCCAAAGATGCTCCTCCCCTTCTCTGAAAGATGGACCCTGTCAGCCCCCAGAAGACCAGATTGCTCAAAATAAGTCCCATGGTATAAATAAGCAAAGCCCTGTCTATGACACCACTCCCTTATTGATTTTCCCAATTTTGCCCTCCCTTTCCCTCCCCTTCCCTTTAACTGGGAGGATTGATGAAAAGACTACCTGTGCTCCCAAGTCCTTCACTGCTGCTCCCGGTGCCTTGTAGTCCCTCTTGATATTCTTCAGGTTGCTTACAATTGTGTCATTGGTGCCTCCCTGCCTTCCAGAGCCTTGGCCCATGGGACTTCTCTAATCAGTTTCTTAAAGAGGTCAAAATTAGCCTTCCTAATGTCTAAGGTTGCAGTCCTACTTGTTGTTTTGTACCTAGTACCCATGATCCTGAACTCTTATCTTCTCATGATCACTACAACCAAGGCTGCCCCCAACCTTAATGCCCTCCACCAGTCCCTTTTTTTTTGTCAGCACAATGTCCAGTAGTACACCTCTCCTTGTTGGCTCCTCTACCACCTGAGTCCAAAAGTTATCATCAATACGCTGGAGAAACCTCCTGGACTGTATGTGCTTGGCTGTGTGGCCTTCCCAGCAGATATCAGGGTTGTTGAAGTCTCCCATGAGAACCAAGGCCTGCGATTGTGAGGCTACTTTCAGTTGTTTGTAGAAGGGCTCATCAACTTCCCCATCCTGATCAGGTGGCCTGTAATAGACACCCACAACAGTATCTCCCATATTAGCCTGCCCTTGTTCTTCATCCACCCCCAGGGAGAGCTCGATATTTTCCAGTTGCTCTCTCACATAAAGAGCAACTCCACCACCTCGCCTTGTTGACCTATCTTTCCTGAAAAGGACCTAGCCATCCATGACAGCATTCCAGTCATGTGAGCTATCCCACCACATCTCAGTAATCGCAATGAGATCATGGCCCTGTGACCACACACAGATCTCTAGTTCCTCCTGTTTATTCCCCATGCTGCGCACATTGGTGTTCAGGCATTTCAGGAAGGGAGTAGAGCATGTAAATTTCACCCCCAACATTGGGCTGCCACCCTTAGGCTGGGCTCTAGCAAGCTTGGTTTTATCTCCTTCCCCCTTTGATACTAGTTTAAAGCCCTTTCTATGAGACATGCCAATTTGTGCACATGAATCCTTTTCCCCTATGGGACAGATGAACTCTGGTGTTTTACATACCATGTGAAGTCATGAAAAGCGGGCTAGTTGGGGAGTCTGAGTGTGAGATGAGTGTCTGGTCAGTTGTGGCTTTGGTCAAATACCTTGTTTTATCACCGTTTTTGTATATTCTAAGTCCTGTTGTTGCTGCTTCCCTCTCCCTGTGCTGTCTCAGAAAACTGTCATCCCAAGCCACTAGATTTGCTTTTGTCTCCCCATTCTCCTCCCCATCCTGCTGGAGGAGGCGTGAGCATGGTGCTTACATGTGGTGGCTTGGGGCTAAACCACAGCAACCGCCATTGATGATATCTTCTAAATATTCTAGTGTAAAAGAACAAGAATTTGGGAAATTGGCAATTCTGTATATGCAGAAGGAAAAGAAGTCACTTCCTTATAATGCTTCTGGACTAGTAATAATAAATTAAGAGGCAGGGAAGCAAAGAAATCCCTGGGGAAGCACAAGGGGATAGGGAACACTGTAGCGTTGGTGTTCAATGACATGCAAGCAGATCCAACATGGCACTGAGCTGCCCAAGGAGCAGGGACATCTGTGTCACAAGAACTGAGCTTTCTAGGACCTCTGTCCCTACTTCTGGCTTCTTCCATATTTAAATATACCAATATAAGAGCTGTAGCTACTTGACAACACAGGGGAAAAAGCCATGAGCATATCTCCTATCTCCTACCTCCTACCTACTTGTTGAACCTCCTGGTTGGGAAAGAAGGACAGAGCCCGGCACACACCCTATCAAGGTATGAACATTTAAAGACAGAATTTTGACAGATTTTAAGGAGGTGATTGGTGACAGCCAACATGGCTTCACTAAGGGCAAATCATGCCTGACAAATCTGGTGGCCTTCTATGATGGAGTAACAGAGATGGTGGACAAGGGAAGGATGACAGACATCATCTTCCTGGACTTGTGCAAGGCATTCAACACTGTCCAGCATGACATCCTTGTCTCTAAATTGGAGAGACATGGATTCAACAGATGGACCACTCAGTGGATAAGGAACTGGCTGGATGGTCACACTCAAAGAGTTGTGGTCAATGGCTCAATGTCCACATGGAGGTCTGTGATGAGTGGTGTTCCTCAGGGGTCAGTACTGGGACCAGCACAGTTCAAATTCTTTGTCGGTGACATGGACAGTAGGATCAAGTGCACCCTCAGCAAGTTTGCCGATGACACCAAGATGTGTGTTGAGGTCGACATGCTGCAGGGAAGGGATGCCATCCAGAGGGACTTTGACAGGCTGGAGAGATGGGCCCATGTGAACTGCATGAAGTTCAACAAGGCCAAGTGCAAGGTCCTGCATGTGGGTCGGCACAGTACAAAGCACAAATACAGGCTGGGCAGAGAATGGCTTGAGAGCAGCCCTGAGGAGAAGGACTTGGGGGTGCTGATCCATGACAAGCTCAACATGAGCCAGCAGTGTGCACTAGCAGCTCAGAAGGCCAACCATGTCCTGGGCTGCATCAAGAACAGTGTGACCAGCAGGTCAAGGGAGGTGATTCTGCCCCTCTACTCTGCTCTTGTGAGACCCCACCTGGAGTACTGCATACAGCTTTGGGGTCCCCAGTACATGAAAGGCATAGAGCTGTTGGAGCAAGTCCAGAGGAGAGCCACGAAGATGATCAGAGGGCTGGAGCACCTCTCCTATGAAGACAGGCTGAGAATTGGGCTTGTTCAGTCTGGAGAAGAGAAGGCTCCGGGGAGACCTAATTATGGCCTACCAATACTTAAAGGGGTCCTAGAGGAAAGTGGGAGAGGGACTGTTCACCAGGGAGTGTAGTGATAGGACAAGGGGCAATGACTTCAAGCTGAAAGAGGGTAGGTTTAGATTAGACATTAGGAAGAAATTATTTACTATGAGGGTGGTGAGGCACTGGAACAGGTTGGCCAGAGAGGTTGTGGAAGCCCCATCCCTGGATGTGTTTAAGGCCAGGTTGGATGAGGCTTTGGGCAACCTGATCTTATGAAGTGTGTGTGTCCCTGCCCATGGCAGGGTGGTTGGAACTAGATGATCTTTGAGGTTCCTTCCAACCCAAAGGATTCTATGATTCTGTGATCCAGGACTGAGTAGGTTAACAAAGCTTTCCCATCACTGGGGGCTGGACACAGTGTCCTTCTTAGTGCCTGCTCCTGGCCACGTGGACTGGACATGGTCCAGAGAGCGTGTTTCCATCCAGCAAAGTGATTGCATTTTGGAAAAGTGAGTACTTGTAGTGGGTGACTCTGTTAAAGGACACTGAAGCACCCATCTGCTGACCTGACAGAGAGTTAGTTACAAGAGGTATGTTGCCTTCCTGGAGCCAAGATCTGAGATGTTGCTGAGAGGGTGCTACAACTTGTTAAGAGCACAGACTATTATCCATTGCTGCTCTTTCATGTGGGCATGAATGACACTGCAAGCTGGAACCTGGGCATAATGAAGACTATATAGCCCTGGGAGGTGCAAGTGAAAAAAATTGGTGCCCAAGTTATCTTTTCCTCCATTCTACTAGTTGGAGGAAAGGGGGCAGCCAGAAATAGACATGCAATCCATATCAATGCCTGGCTACGTGGCTGGTGATGTCATGAGGGTTTTGTATTTTACAACAATGAGACATTCTTTGGCAACTATAACCTGTTAGGAAGGGACAAATGGGATCCAGCTGTCTAGAAGAGGCAAGGGAATCTTTGGCAGCAGACTTGCCAACTTGGTGAAGAGGGATTTAAACTTGAAGGACCCAGGGGGTGGGATCCAAAGTAGCAATGCTCATAACATCGCATCAAACTGGGGAATAAGCCAGGCCAACCAGAGGAGTGAAGGAGCAGAACAATAAATAGGATTACAACTCTGGACTTCAGGAGAGATAACTTTAGCCTTCTCAAAGACTTGCTTGGGAGAATACCATGGGTTAGGGCTCTAGAAGGTAAGGGGGTTCAAGAGAGCTGGTCAGTATTCAAGCACCACTTCCTCCTAGCTCAAGATTGGTGCATCCCAAAGAACAGGAAATTAATGAAAGAAGGAGGCAGGAGACCTGCATGGATGAGCAAGGAGCTCCTGGAAAAACTCAAAGGGAAGAAGGAAATTTACCAAATGTGGGAAAAGTGACTGTCCACTTGGGATGAATATAGGGATGTAGTCCCCAAAAGGGAGGGACAAGTGACTCAGATTCGCTGATTCTGTTTGTTGGAATTGAAGTGAGACAACACTTAAGGTCTGTTGGTAAAAAAAGACTTTATTCTGTAGCTAGGCTCCTTGGGTAGCAGAAGGGTCTATAGCTTAAAAGAGTAGGAAAAGAAAGGAAAAGAGGAAGAGGGTGAGAGAAAGGATGAGGAATAAAGAGAGAAACTGAGGAAGAAAGAAATCAGGAGAGAAAGAGATCTATCAGCGGTCCAGGTTCCAGCACTGATTCAGCCAATCAGGGTGGGGCAGTGTCTCTGATTTGCAGGGCTGTTTCTTTCTGGATTTTCATCTCCTTCCCCAGGTACATTCATCTCCCCCTTTTTGTGTTTCCCATATCAGTGCAGCCAACCCAGGGGAGTTTCATCTCAGGTTTCCCCCCTCCCAGGTGACATGTAGCATAATTTGGGTGGAAAATGTCATACATATTTAGCATGTACTCCTTTTAGATCATTAGCATATTTAGGGTGTCAACTTTAATATTCATTTCACAGTTAATGAAGCAAAAGAGAACATGGAGGGAGGACTCATTGCAGCAAAGGGGGCAGCATCAGCAGTTTCAGCAGAAACAGCATAGCAGGACACCTGCTATTCACATACATTTGATCTCAGAGACGCAAATAAAGATCAAATGCTATTTAGCTTTGGGGGGGAAGGAAGGGGCAAAGGAGAATTTGATTAACCAAGAAAATGTATAACACTATATTCCCAGATGGTATCTTACATTAAAGGCCCTTCCAGGTGGAAGCCCAGTGTTGCCAGCTCTTAGAGTACTACAGGTCAGATGTGGGCATCTGAGGGATCTCTAAGACCTTCCAATTAAGTAGATGAGTTTAACAAGGGACTGGAAAAGGTAATTCTGGAATAAATTATACAATAGGAACCATCAAGAAAGACTCTGAATTACTGCAAGCACTTGGAGACTTCAGAAGATGCAACCAATGCTAATGTAACCACAAAACACTGGGGCCTGGGACAGGCTTTCCCCATTCCCACTACAGTTTCCTTTGAGGCTTTTCCTTCCCAGAGGGAGCTTGAAAAATCCTCTGTGCTTCCTGAGGACCCCGGTCCATGGGGACACTTTGGCGCTAGCAAGTAGCCCCCATGCATCCACGATGTCCAGAAGCCTAACACCTTCCAGCACCAGGAACCAGAGGTGACACCTGGCACTCAAGTCCCACATGGTCCCTCCTCTGGTGTGGGACAAAGGTCACATACCTCCCCTACCTGCAGTCATCTCAGGAAGAAGAAGAAAGAGGCTGAATCCATCAAACAAAAAAAATTAAAAACAATCACTTATTTGCCAGCAAACCAGCTTTTGCATGGTGAATTTTAGTCTTGGTCAAGTCACTAAATTCAAAATACTGGGAAGAAAATGCTGGAAAACGGTCTACTGGTTGGTTTTTTTTTCCAGTTTGATATTTTTAAACAAAGGTTTTTTCACTTTTATTTCATGGTGACATATGCTAAATTTCCACAGCTGTCCATCAGCATGTAAAATACGTAAAAACATGTTCCCTTTTGGATTGAACAAAGCAATTTTGTTTCCTGTTTTAATTAAATAAAAATATCTACTCTGATTGACCCCAGTTAAAAATCATCCCACACAACTATCCTTATTATCATGATTTCTCTACAGGCTAATGAATGGGAAAAAATACAGTTACCATCAATTATTTGTCTTATAGAGTGATCATAGAATCAAAGAATCATAGAATGGTCTGGGTTGGAAAGGACCCCAGGGATCATAGAGTTCCCCTGCCACAGACAGGGCCACCAACCTCCAGGCCTGGATCTACACAAGGTTGCCCAGGGCCCCATCCAACCTGGCCTTGAACACCTCCAGGGACGGGGCATCCACACCCTCTCTGGGCAGCCTGTTCCAGCACCTCACCACTCTCTCTGTAAAAAACTTCCCCCTAATATCTAATCTAAACTTTCCCTCCTTTAGCTTTAGTCCATTCCCTCTTGTCCTGCTATTGTGTACTCTTTTAGAAAGTTGATTCCCCTCCTGTTTCTCTGCTCCCTTCAGGTACTGGAAGGCTGCAATGAGGTCCCCCCACAGCCTTCTCATCTCCAGGCTGAACAAGCCCAGCTCCCTCAGCCTCTCCTCGTAGGGGAGGTGTTCCAGCCCTCTAATCAAATGTTAGAGTTTCCAAATAGAATTTATTCCAGCAAGCAGTTAAGCAGGCAAAACAGCGTTGGGCAGCTGGGGAAACTCCTGCTCCACCAAGGACACGCGCCTCACCCCCGCCAGAGTCTCTTTTTATAGATCAGTAGTCTCAGGGTTTCATGGTACATCCCGGTAATATCTGTGGCTGGGCATAGCATTGCTGGTCTCTCAGGTGGTCATAGCATTCCTCTGTGTTGGGGTCATGATGACTCAGGAAAGGTTTGTGCTTAAGTCATTCAGCAAGAGGTCCCAATTCTTTTGAAGGGGAGGATTATACAATAGGTCTGGGAGTGGCTTATCACTACTTTGCACAACAATGGTTTCACGAGGTGATAAAAGGGGGAACACTCCCCTTTCATCCTTATCTGTTTGAGAACAAATTTCTTATGACTTTATTTATTACACCTAGGATCCATGAGAAGAAGCCTGGGAGCCCCTTGCAGGGTGGTACAAGAGGCTGTGCCAGTCTGAGCATTGCATATTGCAGCTCCTGCATCAGGCACAGTTTCTTTCTGCTTAGAGCCATGCTGGAAGCTGCTTAGTGTATTGGGGATGGAAAAATACTTGATCTGTAGAGGTCATGAGGCTGTTGTAAAAATGTCAAGTTTCTGGTTTCACATGTGGATGTTGTCTTGCCTGGCTGGTGCAGAAAATCGAACATTGTTATTACAAAACTTGGCCAGCCACCAACCTGACTGCGAAAGACCTCTACTCGAGCAATAGAGGTCAAATGCCTGGCAGAGAGGAAAACGATGAAGGCAAGACCCCCGTAAGAGAGGCTAAGACCCCCTGTTGGTCCTTGCACATGAGCCGTCCACCAGTAGCTGTATAATACAGAAGATGGAGTTTGTTTGTGCACTGTCTTTGTCTGTGCCTTCTGTCACGTACTGGCCCTACCTGGCAGAACACTCCAGGCATAAAAGACCGATGGAACAGAAATGAGACTGAGACGCACACTGTTATAAACGAGGGTGACAAATTGTTCACTCTAAATTAAATTAGGCTTGTGGGCCTCAGGGTGGATGACGGAATGTCCAGTGTGTGAATGGCTCCTGATGTTTCCTGATAATGGAATGAATGGCTCCTGATGTTTCCTGATGTCTTCTCCTGATAGTGGAATGCTCTCCTGGTGTGTGAGTGGCTCCTGATGTCTATCTTGGGTGGTTCGTTGAATAGTCATTAGGTCTTTGGAAGCCTTAGCCAGTGGTGGTGATGTAATGAGGTTTGGTTAGGTGAGGGGACGGACAGGACGGTTCTGTTGGCAATTATTAAGGCATATTTCCAGTCCCTTACACCACCCCGTGACTTAATCATTGTCAACAGAAAAAAGAAGAGAGAAAGAATGGAAAATTGACTATGAAGCTAAAACATTACAACAATATCAACTCTAAGCAAGGCCAATGCCTGGCAGTTATCTTCTCAGTACACATTAGGAAGGTAAAACATCTTATACAATTTCTACGGTGGATGATACAGATTGCCGTACAGCTCAAATTCGTTTAACTCCATCAGGTGACACAATGGGTACAAATTGCATATTGGTGACAACATGTTGGATTAATTGAATAAAACATGGGATAACACATGGTAAAAACAACAATGTAGCTAAATCACAAAGCAAGTAAAATAAGATTTGTTTCACCCAGTGGCTTCCTGGAAGCCAGGAAAACATATCAACATTCCAACATTCCCAAGTCTGGACTGGGACTAATTTTTGTATTCCAGCAGTAATTTGTTTAACCACCTTGCCATTGTCAGCAATTTTAAGCAACAATTAAAAACATTCAATTTTGCACAGACCCCACCCTCTTTGGCTAGTAGGTAGTCGAGAACCATATGTTGATAGGTTCTCGAGCACCACTAACCCACTCATTAGGATTCCAAGTTGCAGGTCCATAATGTTGTATGATACATTGAGGGGTCCACTTGTCTTTACCCCAAGTTTGGCTACTCCCATCAGTGAGAGGTGTCAGTGACAGATCGTTTTCTCATTTCAAATCATATTGGAATACCTAAATTTGAATAATACCTAAATTTGAATAATGCCTAAATAATCTCCACCTGTTTCTGGAAGTAAGAAAAACAAGGGACTAATCACCCCAACGTAACACACTCCCAACCAGTTTACCTGCAGCAATTTATATGCATGATTTACACAACAATATATTTTCACAGCAGGGTATGTCTGAACAGAAATTTTCCCACCTTGTCCTCCAATGGGAGCAGTTTATCTTCTTACAATATTTACAGTTACAAGATCCCACTTCCTGGTCCCAAATACAATCATGGCCTACCGTGTTACCTCGGCTGATTTTAGGTGTAAGAGACCAAAATCGAGGAATTGATTTCATGTATCCCTCATCATTCACCCAGGCATACATATATGCTTAATCCATTTCTTCTCCCACCTAAATGGTTATACTTATGTTTTGATATGTACTATTGCCTACAAAAGGGCCATCAGTTTGTGGTTTAGCCAAACAAGATTTACCTTTTCCTGGAATTTGTATGTGCCATGGTGAATCATGTGGGTCTTCCCATGTTTTGTTCCCTCTTGTCTCACTATATCTGCTCACTAACCATTTTGGTAGCAAGGATATATCTGCCCAAGGCCAACTTGATAGACCAAATGGTTCCTCCACATATCCAGCATTTTATGAGATTATAAACATTTGCTACTTGTTCAGCCAATTGTACAAAGGAATTCTTTACATCACTCCTTTTATTCCTAAAATCTTGGAGAGGAGAGATGATTGATCTAGAGGTTGTTGCCATTTTGATCCATCTCAAGCTTACAGAGATTACGGAAGCAATTATGAATCATAGAATCATAGAATTGTAGGGGTTGGAAGGGACCTCGAGAGATCATCGGGTCCAACCCCCTGCCAAAGCAGGCTCCCTAGGACATTTCACTCAGATAGGCGTTCAGACGGGTCTTGAAAATCTCCAGTGAGGGAGACTCCATGACCTCCCTGGGCAGCCTATTCCAGTGCTCTGTCACCCTCACTGGGGAAAAGTTTTTCCGCATGTTGGAGCGGAACTTCCTATGCTCCAACTTGCAGCCACTGCCCCTTGTCCTATCTCCACAGACCACTGAAAAGGGGCTGGCTGATTCCCCCTGCATCCCCTGCTTAAGATAATTATAAACATTAATTAGGTCCCCCCTTAGTCTTCTCTTCTCAAGGCTGAACAGTCCCAATTTTCTCAGCCTTTCCTCATAGGGGAGATGCTCCAGGCCCTTCATCATCTTCATAGCCCTTCTTTGGACTCTCTCCAGGAGATCCCTGTCCTTTTTATACCAGGGAGCCCAGAACTGGACACAATACTCCAGGTGGGGCCTGACCAGGGCAGAGTAGAGGGGGAGGATCACCTCCTTTGACCTGCTGGCCACACTCCTCCGGATGCACCCCAGGATCCCATTGGCTCTCTTAGCCACCGAGGCACACTGTTGGCTCATGGCCAACCTGTCATCCACCAGGACCCCCAGGTCCTTCTCCACTGAGCTCTTCTCCAGCAGGTCATATGAAGATACAAATTATTAAAATTGAACGTTGGTCTTCCTGCATTCAGTCCTGTTCCCATAGGGGTCTCCTCTGAAATGAAATGAAACATCCATGGACCCCTCTTGGGTGATGCTTACACAGTTAAAATGAAGGAACAGTCCAGCATATGTTAATTTTGTATTCTTTTCCTTGGGCATCTTTAGCTTTCCAAGGGTCTACAGCCCTGTATTTCCACTGTTTGCCCTCTTGTTTAGCAGAGGCATTTATAAAACACACATTTCACAGCTCCTCTGAAAATGGTGGGCACAGCAAAAGGCAGGGGGTGGGGGAAATCCTCCTCCCGAGGTTTGTTATCTATACTTGTTCAACACCTTAGGGGTGCCTTCAGTGACTGTCCTCACAGTATCTCAGAGCCACCCTGTCAGGGGGAGGGGTCCTTGCCAGCACAGGCTTGATTACTTTAAAGGGTCCCTTTAGATTTTTTTAGATGGTATCAAGACCCCACACCGTTTTTCCTGTTTGTGTTGATGTGGTAATTTGTGTCCCAGTATCAATCAAAAAGGTTACTGGTCTTCTCTTTAGCTCTATGGCATCGGTGATTAACAGATCCTTTTTTTACATCCAAGTTGAGTGGCTTTAAAAAACCATCCAGTCCCCGTCTCCATTTACCCCTCTGCTTTCGGAGAGTGGAGGGTCTAATTTCTCACCAGCTCTTCCTTAAGGCCTATCAGGGGTGGAGCCCCAGGGACTAACCCAAGGGTAGGATTTCTCCACGAACATTTTTCTACTACTTTTTCTAATTTTTGGGGTTGGGAGTCCATCCATGAGGTCTTGGGGAATGCCTTTCTGAAGGCCTAAAAGCAGGAAAACATCCGGACCCAAATCATCTCCTCCTGACAGGGACACTCCACACACACACACTCTGTTTTTGACTCCTATTTACACATTACACAAACAGTTTAAATTTGTCATGCACTCCGGCCATCTCCGGCCGCTCTCCTTGCAGAGACACGGAACAGTGTATCGGGACTACGCACTCGCTGCGTAGCCAGACTGCGTCTTGTTCATTCACAGATCATTCAGACAACACAGGGTACCAGGCTGCAACTCAGTCAACTCAGTCCATTCCCCTTGTCCTGCCATTTTCTACCCTTTTAAAAAGGTGATTCCCCTCCTGTTTCTCTGCTCCCTTCAGGTACTGGAAGGCTGCAATGAGGTCCCCCCGCAGCCTTCTCATCTCCAGGCTGAACAAGCCCAGCTCCCTCAGCCTCTCCTCGTAGGGGAGGTGTTCCAGCCCTCTAATCATCCTCGTGGCCCTCCTCTGAACCCTCTCCAACAGTTCTACATCTTTCTTGTATTGGGGGCCCCAGATCTGGACACAGGACTCCAGATGGGGCCTCACGAGGGCAGAGTAGAGAGGGACAATCACCTCCCTGTCCCTGCTGGCCACCCCTCTTCTGATGAAGCCCAGGATACCATTGGCCTTCCAAGCTGCAAGAGCACACTGCTGGCTCATGTTAAGTTTCTCGTCTACCAGAATCCCCAAGTCCTTCTCAGCAGGGCTACTCTCCAGGAGCTCAGTCTGTATCTATGTCTGGGATTCCTCCGGCCCAAGTGCAACACCTTACACTTGGCAGTGTTGAACCTCATTAGGTTCACCCGGGCCCACCTTTCCAGCCTGTCAAGATCCCTCTGGATGGCTTCCTTTCCTTCTATGGTGTCAACAGTCCTTTGTTCCAAGGAGTCACAAATCAGCTTCAATAGTCAAACTATTTGTTCAGATGGTTTGTTCTTCAAGTTGTTCCCTGACACCTTTCAACTTCTACCCTTCTGTTATTCTGCCAGTGCAGAAGTCCAATGGAGAGTGGAGGCTGACAGTGGACTATCATGGCCTGAATGAAGTCACGCTGCCTAAATAAATAGAAAACCAATTGAGGTGTTAGGTCAGCTGGCGAGATGGCATAATGTGCATGCTGTACAGATAGCTAAACAACAAGGAGAAAAACCTAACCAATAGCAAACATGACACTGATCATTCAGACAACACAGGGTACCAGGCTGCAACTCAGTCAACTCACCACTTGCACCAGTTAATTACACAGTAATTATGCACAAAATTCAAAAGGGGAATACATTCTGAGAGAGCTGCACTCGTAAGTGTCCAGATTTCCCCATCTACTCTCAGAAGCTCAAACCTCAATCACGCAAAAACTCAAAGGGGAAAAAAACACACCGTCCTGAGAGGGCCACATCTTAGTATCCAGATTTCCCCTATTCACTCTCAGGAGGTCACACCGTAATCATGCAGCAACCACGCAGCCCACACACAGAACCACGTAGCCTACGTACAAAATTCACAGAGGCAATACATCCTAGAGAGACACGCACATTACTATCTAGGTTTCCCCTATTCACTCTCAGGAGGTCACATCATAGTTACACAGTTCACGTTACAAAACTCAAAGAGCAACATCATACACAGACCACACTGCTCACAAAACGGGCAAAGACCCGTTCCTGCTCCTGACCCAGAGACTCGAAAGCTCTCAAACAGTCCTTCTCCCATACACCATCGATTTTTCACCTTATAAACAACGGTCACTTTACACTTCCAAATTGCTAGACAGTCATCGCCAGTCCTCCCAGTGGGCAATCATTAACCCTAAAGGACTCTTTGGCGGTATACCGGGTAGCCCTATCCTTGGACCACCCATGGGATCAGAAGGCTTGCTTTTCTTCTGTCCCATCTTCTGAGGTGCCTCCTCGTACACTCACACACACGCTCCCTTCGTTCGTGGCCCACGCCCTCGCGGGCAATGGGAACCGCACTACAAGAGGGTCCGCACTCGCTTTGCCCGGTGGACTACTAAGTCTGGTGGACGTCTCAGTCAGTCTCACCTCGGGAAACCCACCCTGACCGAATGGAACAACGCAATACTTACTCAATCCTGAGTCTTCGTTCGGATCTTTGTGCACAAAAATTATGGGGTACCGCGGATTCTTTTGCCTGCTTACCCGAATTTAAAGTTTGGATGTACAGGATTTTGGACAAGGAATTAGACACCCGAGGGCCATCCCAAGATGGGGCGCCTCCCTCGAGCTCAGATTCCAGACCAAATTGTCCTGTATCCGAGTCACGGCACCAAATTGTTATAAACGACGGTGACAAATTGTTCACTCTAAATTAGAGTTTCCAAATCGAATTTATTTGAGCAAGCGATAAACAGGCAAAACAGCGCTGGGTGGCTGGGGAGACTCCTGCTCCACCAACGGCGCATGCTCACCCCGGCCAGAGTCCCCTTTTTATAGCCTGGTTGTTCCGGGTGTACGTGGCATATCTAGGGGGTCGGCTCGGGCCCTCTGGTGGTCGTGAGGATGAAGGCCGTAGTCTTCCTCTGCGTTGCGGGTTGTGATCTTGCTGAGCAAACACTACAAGCGTTCTTATCTGGGCATTTCAGTTGCTGCTATTGTTCGCTTAACAGGAAGATACCACAGTTGTCTGCTCAGCAGGATGTAGTGATTTGAGGTGTTCCAGTCACAAGGTTACAAATGTAGAAACAGTCTAGCAAGTTGCTCCACCGGTTTGATTAACAAATTCATTACACAATGTTTATTACACACACCATTGAGACCTACATTGTCTCCGTGGGGATGCCTGCTAAACCTGTGCCTGTCAGCTCGACCTAGATCCTCAGACACCAATGGGGCTGCTCAGCATCCTGTGTGGGTTGGCAAGTATAACTCTGTAAGTATACATACATCTGTGTAGAGGGGTTGTAACGGTAATATAACCTGTAGCTAGTTTTGCTTTGCTATTAGGGAAATAAAGTTGTGTTTGGGGTAATGTTATTAGTTGTTTTTGTTGAGGGTGTGTGTTATTGCCGAACTCGATGATCTCTTGAGGTCCCTTCCAACCCCTACAATTCTGTGATCCCAAACCTGACGAGGATGGGATTCGGCCAATGAAAAGTGGGACTCACTAGTGGAATGCACAGCTAGGTGAGGTTGCATCACTGGATGAGAGGAATGCCCGGACAGGTTTGTACTCCCCAAATACTGGTAGAGCACATTGTAATCTGTGTTGGTTTTGCAACTGTTTAACGTATATGAGAGTAAAGTGTACCCAGTGGAATAAGTATATCCTGGGCCCACGGGGGACACAGGAGATTGACTTACAAAGAGGACTAGATTTGTGGTGTATCAGGTGTGGCAATACAACTCCATTGTCAGAAGTGAGGTGCGTTTGGCATTATTGTTGTCAGACTCATTGGGAAGTGTTTATTAATAGGGGTAGTTATAGCCCATATCAGTTGCTGCAGCATTAGTTGCAGCATGCGGCGATTTTTCTTTGGTAGAACTGCTGGCGGTGCTAACCCTGATAAAGAGGCCGCTCTGCCTCATGAAAATCGTAAATGGAGACAAGAACACTGGAATACTCTGTGGGATAGATGGGAGGCATGTACCTGTATGCCCCCCAAACCATAGATGCAGAAGGAGCCCATAGGGGTGTTATGGTATTGGAGTCAATTTGTAGAAACTGAACAGACCAAAAATTCTGTACGGCTGGAGCATGTAGGGCGCATGGGGGGTGGTGGGGGTGCACTTTTATTCGCCTATAAGGTTGTGGTAGAACAGTTGAAGAAAGAGCAGGAGAGGAATGAACTTCTCAAAGACCAGCTGCAGGCTGTTTGAGCTGTGCAGGTCATGCAAAGGCAAGCCCTGCTGGAGGCTAATGTTCAAAAGGAACGGTTAGAGGAAAAGTGTACTAAGCTAGCAGAGTGATCTGTGGTTGTGGTGGTTTAGCCCTGGCTGGAGGCCAGATGCCCACCAAAGCCAATCTATCACTCCCTTTTTCAGCTGGACAGGGGAGAAAATATCTATTGAGAGGCTCAGGAGCGGAGATAAGGACAGGGAGAGATCATTCCACAATCAGTGTCATGGACAGAACAGACTCAGCACAGAACAAAGGAAAGAAAGCTCTCTAATTGATGACACTGCCCTGCACCCCCAGTGACACCAGAGTCCGGTAATGAGAAGTGCAGCCAGATCTTAAAGCACCTCCCCCCACCCCTCTCTTCTTAGCAGACTGATCTTTAGTCAGGATTTCACTCCCTTCTTCCCCCACATTGTCCCACCCACGGGAGACAGTCCTTCACGAACTTCTCTAACATGAGTCCTTTCCCACAGGGCTTCAGCTCTTCACCAGCTGCCCCAGTGTGGGTCACTGCTATGGCGGGCAGTCATAAATCACAATGTCTCTCAGTCCCAGTCCTCCACGGGGTCACCAGCCCTCTACCCCAGCAAACCTGCTCCGGCGTGGGTCTCTCCCTTGCTCATCTCTGTGTCTCTGTCTCTATCCATGGGCTGCAAGTGCTGGCAGAGGCTTGCTCCAATGCAGGTCACAGCATCTCCTGTATGTCTCCACCTGCTCCAGCATGGGGCCTCTCCATGGGCTGCAGGTGGGGTCTCAGCCTTTTCCATGGGCTGCAGGGGGACACCCACTCCACCATGGGTTTCTCCACAGGCTGCAGGGGCATCTTTCTCTCTGGCACCTGGGGTGCCTCCTCCTCCCCCCCTTCACCAGCCTTGGTGCCTGCACAGTTCCTTACATCTTCTCACTTCCTTCTCTAGTGGCAAAATGCAGGTGCTTGCAGGTATTTTTTCTCCTAAATGTGATTCCCAGAGGCGCTGTGACCATTGCCGATTGGCTCAGCCTTGGTCAGCAACGACTCTGGCCTTGAATCGGCCGATGTTTACTCTCTGGGGCCTGCAGAGAGCTTCTAGCTGCTTCTTGCAGCAGCCATGTCTGCAGCCCCCCTTCTCTACCAGTACCCAGCTACGCAAAACTACGACAGTGGTATGAGCTGTGAAGACAGGAAAAGGACAGAAAAAAGGAGAGAAGGGGCACCAGGTGCAGGCCATAGTCACGGATCCCAGTTGGGATCCTGAGACCTGGGACGGTAACATCTGGGGTACTGATAACTTGTCCGCGAATGACGAAGAGGATGACACCCCTACACGAATGAGAAAAAGAGCTGCTTGTGTTGCACAGAAAAACAGTACATGCGGGACCCAGGCAGATGGTATGACAAGATGAATTAACAGATTTCACCCTGGAGGACATGAAGAGTTTGCTTAGTAAATATAAACAACAACCCAGGGAGAAGCCACAACTTTGGCTAGTTTGATTAATGGAACTAAGGGCCAATTCAGTGACCCTTGATGATCATAGAATTGTAGGGGTTGGAAGGGACCTCGAGAGATCATCGGGTCCAACCCCCTGCCAAAGCAGGCTCCCTAGGACATTTCACTCAGATAGGCATCCAGACGGGTCTTGAATATCTCCAGAGAAGGAGACTCCACCACCTCCCTGGGCAGCCTATTCCAGTGCTCTGTCACCCTCACTGTGAAAAAGTTCTTCCGCATGTTGGTGCGGAACTTCCTATGCTCCAACTTGCAGCCATTGCCCCTTGTCCTATCTCCACAGACCACTGAAAAGGGGCTGGCCAATTCCCCATGCATCCCATGCTTAAGATAATTATAAACATTAATTAGGTCCCTCCTTAGTCTTCTCTTCTCAAGGCTGAACAGTCCCAATTTTCTCAGCCTTTCCTCATAGGGGAGATGCTCCAGGCCCTTAATCATCTTCATAGCCCTTCTTTGGACTCTCTCCAGGAGATCCCTGTCCTTTTTATACCAAGGCGCCCAGAACTGGACACAATACTCCAGGTGGGGCCTGACCAGGGCAGAGTAGAGGGGAGGATCACCTCCTTTGACCTGCTGGCCACACTCCTCCGGATGCACCCCAGGATCCCATTGGCTCTCTTAGCCACCGAGGCACACTGTTGGCTCATGGCCAACCTGTCATCCACCAGGACCCCCAGGTCCTTCTCCACTGAGCTCTTCTCCAGCAGGTCATCCCCCAGCCTGTACTGATACAAACGGTTATTCCTTCCCAGGTACAAGACTCTACACTTGCTTTTGTTGAACCTCATCTGGTTTCTCCCTGCCCAGCTTTCCAGCCTGTCCAGGTCTCGCTGGATGGCAGCTCAGTGTTCCTGCGTGTCAGCCACTCCTCCCAGCTTTGTATCATCGGCGTACTTGCTGAGGGTCGATGCTATTCCCTCATCAAGGTCGTCAATGAAGATGTTAAACAGGACTGGACCCAACACCAAGCCCTGGGGAACACCGCTAGTCACAGGCCTCCAGTCAGATTCCGCTCCACGAATCACGACCCTCTGGGCTCGGTCCGACAGCCAATTCTCAACCCACCTCACTGTCCACTCATCAATCCCATGCTTTCTCAGCTTTGCTATCAGGATGTCATGGGAAACAGTATCAAAAGCCTTGCTGAAGTCAAGGTAGATGACATCCACTGCTCTCCCTCCATCTACCCAGCCGGTGATGAGATCGTAGAAGGCTATGAGATTGGTCGAGCACGATTTCCCCTTGGTGAATCCATGCTGACTACTCCTCATGACCTTCTTCTCTTCCAATTGCTTGGAGATGGCATCCAGAACAAGCTGTTCCATTACCTTTCCAGGGACAGAGGTGAGGCTGACTGGCCTATAGTTGCTGGGATCCTCCTTCTTGCCCTTTTTAAAGACTGGAGTGACATTGGCTATCCTCCAGTCCTCAGGCACTTCTCCTGTTCTCCAGGACCTGTTGAAGATGATAGAGAGCGGCTCAGCAATCACCTCCGCCAGCTCCCTCAGCACACGTGGATGTATCCCATCCGAGCCCATGGATTTTTGTGCATTTATCCCTTTGAGCCGCTCCTGGACCTCCCCTACCTCAACCAGATGGAAATTCTTCATATCCCAAACACTCCTATTTACATCCAGTGCCTGTGGGTCCCGGGGGGCCTTTGAGGTGAAGACCGAAGCAAAGAAGGCATTCAGTATCTCCACCTTCTCAGTATCCCCCGTTACCAGGACACCCTCCTCATTCATCAAGGGACCTACATTATCCCTGGTCATCCTCTTACTATTCACGTATCTGAAAAAACCCTTTTTATTGTCCTTTATGTCCCTTGCCAGCTTCGTTTCCATGATGGGGATGCCAAAAAGATTTTAGGACTCACAGATGATGTGTATGTACAGGCAGCACTCTGACGGATAGGCCCCGAAGGTCAGAGTCTCATTGCAGTTGTGGCTGAAAAGCTTTCTGACTGACACACTAATGATGGTGATTGGTTCGTCTCTAGTTCTACCTGGGGTACATTATATCAGGCCGGCAGCTTGTTAAAGGCAGAAGCTATGAAAGTCGCAGTGGAAATAGGTGTCGTGGTTTCACCCCCGGCTGTGGGCCGAGATCCATGCAGCTGCCTGCTTCTTAAAGTAAAAGAGCAGGGGAAGAGGGAAAAAGGGGGGGAAACAAGGGAAGGGAAAAGGAAGGGGCAAATAACTCCAAAACCAAGAAACTAAGAGGCCCGTGGGTTGGGATAAGGATAGTTTACTAAGAGAACAGAAAGATAAAATATACCAATGCTAACAGGACTTTAGAGCAAAAGGATATTGTCCTGGTTTCAGTCAGGATAGAGTTAACTTCATTTGTAGCAGCTGATGGAGTGCTGTGTTTGGGAGTTAAAATGAAAGCAGTGCTGATAACAACCTGATGTTCTTAGTTGCAGTCAGACAGTCAAGGACTTTCTTCAGCTTCTTTGTATTTCTCTATTCTTGAGAAAGGAGGGGCGAAGCCAGGACAGGTGACCCAGATGGGCCAAAGAGAGTATTCCATACCAATTACGTCCTGTCTAGATAAAACGGGGGGCTGTTGGGAAGAAGAAGAGGGGCGGGCTCGGGACGCGTGCTTCTTGGGGGGACGGTCGGGTTCCGGGACAGCTCTGGGTGGTACCTGAGTTGTGTGGTTCGGTGAGAAACTGCATTGTGTATCAATAGTTTCATATTCTTTTGCTCTAAAGTCCTGTTAGCATTGTTATATTTTATTTTTCTGTTATCTTAGTAAACTATCCTTATCCCAACCCACGGGCCTCTTAGTTTCTTGGTTTTGGAGTTATTTGCCCCTTCCTTTTCCCTTCCCTTGTTCCCCCCTTTTTCCCTTTTTCCCCTGCTCTTTTACTTTAAGGAGCAGGCAGCTGCGTGGATCTCAACCCACAGCCGGGGTGAAACCACGACAGTCTTTTTGGCGCCCAACGTGGGGCTCGAAAGGTTGGGATAACGGTAGATCTGACCCTATAGTAATTAAGACAAAGTTGTGATAAGTATTGTTGTTTAAGCAGTCTCCGATCACGATGCTGTGGTATTTATTCACATGGCTGTGGTCACATCTGTGGCCGCGAAAGTACCGTACGCTGTATGCAATCCTGGCAGGATTTTTTACCATGTCGAGGCTGCGTTTCCTGATCTGGTTCTTGTCTTCTGTGATGACAATCTATGATACAGTAATATTGAGGATCGTGAACTTGTGCTGGTATTTGTATGAGAGCTTGCTGCCCTGTCCATTCTTTGGACAGGAAGAGTTTAGTAACGGCAGCTGGTATGGTGGGAGTTCTGCTTTCTTTTCCTTTGGGATAAATACAACAGCTCTGCTAGCAGTCTTAAAAAACTTTCAGTATCCCTGGGATATTCAAACTAGCATTTTGCTGTTTTTCGGTTTGGTGCAGATGGTTCAGTTGTTGTCAAATATTAAGCAGAGGTTTACGAATACCACTCAAGATTTTTCTGCGAGGCCAGATAATCGTGAGTGGCAGGGCAAGTGGCAGAGCATGGGCAAGTACCTAGGCACTTTCTTAACTCCGGTGGTTTGGAGTTTCACTCCTGAGCAGTTACAAGACCCTGAAAAAGTGACTGCATATCTGAAAAGAAATTGCTCTAAGCTTGCCAGAGATACACACCTTACTGCACTGTGCTGGGCCCTGGCCACTATTTACAAAACACTGCTTGATAACAGGCAGCACTGTCAGTACTGTCAGCACTGTCAGAAGGAAAAGAATGAAAACAGACCAGCAAAGACTGCAGCTGCTGCAACCCCTATGACTGGCACTGCAGCTACTGTAACCACTGTGACTAGCACTAAGGCTACTGTGACTAGCACTAAGGCCACTATGACTAGCACTGTGGCTACTGCAACTTGTCCAACCGATGCTGCAGCTACTGCAACCCCTACAGCAGATACTGCTGATAAAACAAAAAACCAACCCCCACCAGTGTCTGTTGCTCCTGTACAAAAGAGGAAACAAACAAGGAAATCAGTTCGTGTAGTGAAGGATGAGGATGAATCAGGGCCATCTGGAGCATGTCAGGATGACTCAGGGTCATCTCAAGCATCTCAGGATGGAGCAGGGCCACCTCAAGCACCTCAGGATAAAGCAGGGCCATCTCAAGCCCCTCAGGATAGAGCAAGGCCATCTCAGGCATTTCAGGATGAGGCAGAATCAGAGGTTGTCACACGATCCCTGACCCTGAGTGAGCTGCGTGAGGTTCGAAAAGATTTCAGCCGCCGCCCAGGTGAGCACATCATCACTTGGTTGCTCCGATGCTGGGATCAAGGGGCCGATAGTCTGGAATTAGATGGCAGGGAGGCCAAGCAGTTGGGATCCCTAGCTAGAGAAGGAGGCATTGACAAGGAAATTGGGAAAAAGCCAGAAACCCTCAGCCTCTGGAGGCGACTACTGTCAAGTGTGGAGGAAAGGTATCCCATAAAGGACTATATTACATGTCAGTCACCCAAGTGTAACAACATAGAGGCAGTTATCCAGTACCTGAGAGAATTAGCTGTACGGGAGATCATTTATTATGATCTGGGCAAATGGCACTCTGACCCTGATGAAGTTGTATGCACCGCAGATATGTGGCGTAAGGTTGTACGAAGTGCACCAGCAGGGCACACCAATTCATTAGCATCAATAGACTGGGATAATATGTATCCACCAACTGTAAGTGAAGTGTCCTGCCGACTCCGGAAATATCAGGACAATGTTTCCCAATCTGTGATTGCAGCAGTAGAGAAACTGGTCGAACGACTTGACAAAAATTTGTGCAACTCCCAACCCGTATGGGGCAATGTTGCAGCTACTGGGAGAAAGCGTCCATCATCCCAGAAGGGAGGATACAGAAGGTGCACACCACGAGACACGCTGCGACAGCAGCTGTGGTTTGAACTGTGTGACCATGGTGAGGACATGAGGAAGTGGCATAGGCAGCCCACCTCAGCCCTCCAGGCACGAGTAAATGAGCTGCGAGGTAAAAGAACCGCACAACGCGATTTTGTCAGGAAGAAGGCTGCACCAGTGAGCAGCCAATATGATCAGCAACAATAGAGGGCCCCTGCCTCCAGCCAGGTGGAGGAGAGGGATAACCGTGCTTATTGGACTGTGTGGATCCGATGGCCTGGTACGTCAGACCCACAGGAGTACAAGGCTCTGGTGGATACTGGTGCCCAGTGTACTCTAATGCCATCGAATCATGTAGGGACAGAACCTGTCAGCATTTCTGGAGTGACAGGGGGCTCACAACAATTGACTGTGTTAGAGGCTGAAGTGAGCTTAACTGGGAAGGACTGGGAGAAACACCCAATTGTGACTGGCCCAGAAGCTCCATGCATTCTAGGTATAGATTACCTCCGTAGAGGTTATTTTAGAGACCCGAAAGGGTACCGGTGGGCTTTTGGAATAGCTGCTTTGGAGACAGAAGGCATTGAGCAATTGCGTGCCTTGCCTGGACTCTCAGATGATCCTTCTGTTGTGGGGTTGTTGAAGGTTGAAGAACAGCAAGTGCCAATTGCTACAACAATGGTGCACAGAAAACAGTACCGTACTAACCGGGATTCCCTGATCCCCATCCATAAGCTGATTCGTCAACTGGAGAGCCAAGGGGTGATCAGCCGAACCCGCTCACCCTTTAACAGTCCCATATGGCCAGTGCGGAAGTCCGATGGAGAGTGGAGGCTGACAGTGGATTATCGTGGCCTAAACGAAGTCACTCCAGGTATGAGTGCTGCTGTACCAGACATGCTGGAACTCCAGTATGAATTGGAGTCAAAGGCAGCCAGGTGGTATGCCACAATTGACATTGCAAATGCTTTCTTTTCAATACCACTGGCGCCAGAGTGTAGGCCACAGTTTGCTTTCACTTGGAGGGGCATCCAATACACATGGAATCGTCTGCCCCAGGGGTGGAAACACAGCCCTACCATTTGCCATGGACTAATCCAGACCACACTGGAAAAGGGTGGAGCCCCAGAGCACCTGCAGTACATTGATGACATCATTGTATGGGGCACTACAGCAGAGGAAGTATTTGAGAAAGGAAAAAGGATAATTCAAATCCTTTTGGAAGCTGGTTTTGCTATAAAGCAAAGTAAAGTCAAGGGGCCTACAAGAGAAATCCAGTTTTTAGGAATAAAATGGCAGGATGGGCGTCGTCAGATCCCAATGGACATTATCAATAAAATAGAAGCTATGTCTCCACCAAGCAACAAAAAAGAAACACAAGCTTTCTTAGGTGCCATAGGTTTTTGGCGAATGCATATCCCAAACTACAGTCTCATTGTGAGCCCACTCTACCATGTAACTCGGAAGAAGAATGATTTCCAATGGGGCCCTGAGCAGCAGCAAGCCTTTGAGCAGATCAAACGCGAGATAGTCCATGCAGTGGCCCTTGGGCCTGTCCAGACAGGGACAGATGTTAAAAATGTGCTTTACACTGCAGCTGGGGAAAATGGCCCTACCTGGAGCCTCTGGCAGAAAGCACAAGGGGAGACTAGAGGTCGACCGCTGGGGTTTTGGAGTCGGGCCTACAAAGGATCTGAGGCCAATTATACTCCAACAGAAAAGGAAATACTGGCCGCCTATGAAGGGGTTCGAGCCGCTTCAGAAGTGATTGGAACTGAAGCTCAGCTCCTCCTGGCACCCCGACTGCCGGTGCTGGGCTGGATGTTCAAAGGGAAGGTCCCTTCTACACATCATGCCACTGATGCTACGTGGAGCAAGTGGGTTGCACTAATTACTCAGCGGGCTCGAATAGGAAACCCTAATCGCCCAGGAATCGTGGAAGTGATCACAGACTGGCCAGAAGGCAAAGATTTTGGGATGTCACCAGAGGATGAGGAGGTGACACGCGCTGAAGAAGCCCCACCTTACAACAAACTGCCAGAGAATGAGAAGCGATATGCCCTGTTCACCGATGGCTCCTGTCGCCTTGTGGGAAGGCACCGAAGATGGAAAGCTGCTGTATGGAGTCCTACAAGACAAGTAGCAGAAGCCACTGAAGGAAAAGGTGAATCAAGCCAATTTGCTGAGGTGAAGGCCATCCAGTTAGCTTTGGACATTGCTGAGAGAGAAAAGTGGCCAATGCTCTACCTTTATACTGATTCATGGATGGTAGCTAATGCCCTGTGGGGTTGGTTGCAACAGTGGAAAAAGAACAACTGGCAGCGTAGAGGCAAACCCATATGGGCTGCTGACTTGTGGCAAGACATTGCTGCCTGATTAGAGAAGCTTGTTGTAAAGGTACGTCATGTTGATGCCCATGTACCCAAGAGTCGAGCCATGGAGGAACATCAAAACAACCATCAGGTAGATAAGGCTGCTAGGATTGAAGTGGCTCAGGTAGATCTAGACTGGCAACATAAAGGTGAACTATTCCTAGCTCGATGGGCTCATGATACTTCAGGTCATCAAGGGAGAGATGCAACATATAGATGGGCTCGAGATCGAGGGGTGGACTTAACCATGGATGCTATTGCACAAGTTATCCATGAATGTGAGACGTGTGCCGCAATTAAGCAAGCGAAGCGGCTGAAGCCGCTTTGGTATGGAGGACGGTGGATGAAATATAAATATGGGGAGGCCTGGCAGATCGATTACATCACCCTCCCACAAACCCGCCATGGCAAACGCTACGTGCTTACAATGGTGGAGGCAACCACCGGCTGGCTAGAAACATATCCTGTATCCCATGCTACTGCCCGGAATACAATCTTGGGCCTTGAAACGCAAGTCCTATGGCGACACGGTACCCCAGAAAGAATCGAGTCAGACAATGGGACTCATTTCCGAAATGCTCTCATAGACACCTGGTCCAAAGAGCATGGCATTGAATGGGTGTACCACATTCCTTATCATGCACCAGCCTCTGGGAAAATTGAACGATACAATGGACTCTTAAAGACTACCCTAAAAGCAATGGGTGGTGGAACATTCAAACACTGGGATACACATTTGGCCAAAGCCACGTGGTTAGTTAACTCTAGGGGTTCTACCAATCGGGCTGGCCCTGCCCAGTCAAAATTTCCACGTACTGTAGAAGGAGACAGAGTCCCAGTGGTGCATATGAAGAGTATATTAGGGAAGACGGTTTGGGTCATCCCTGCTTCAGGTAAAGGTAAACCTATGTCGGGAATTGTTTTTGCTCAAGGACCTGGTTGTACTTGGTGGGTAATGCAGAAGGATGGAGAAGTTCGATGTGTACCTCAAAGGGATTTGATTTTAGGTGAGAATAGCCAATGTAATTAGTAAGGTAGAAATTGTATTATAATAAGTACTAAATAACCCATTACTGTATATTCATTATTATTATAATTGCTGTATGTTGTTGTTTGTTTTACCAATGGAGTTACAGCTGGAACCATACACGACAATGAAGGAAGACTACCACGATGATGCCATCATAAGAACTTTTTCCTCTTCCCCTTTGAAAATGAACACTTTTGATTCACAGACTATGACCATGGACCATGTCAGATGCATCGGTCGAGAGTCCGAGATGCAGCATGCAACGAACCAATGACGCATACTGACACCATGAGAGACTGTTACAATGAATGAAGCCTGAAAATCATGGACTAAATCATTTACTCAACAAAACTCAGATGAATGGTCCATAGACTAAGGGAATAATACATATATGTGTGTCTGAAACAATGGTTGGACCTGGTCATGACGTAAATGGTATGGAATAAGGGGTGGAATGTCCTGGTTTCAGTCAGGATAGAGTTAACTTCATTTGTAGCAGCTGATGGAGTGCTGTGTTTGGGAGTTAAAATGAAAGCAGTGCTGATAACAACCTGATGTTCTTAGTTGCAGTCAGACAGTCAAGGACTTTCTTCAGCTTCTTTGTATTTCTCTATTCTTGAGAAAGGAGGGGCGAAGCCAGGACAGGTGACCCAGATGGGCCAAAGAGAGTATTCCATACCAATTACGTCCTGTCTAGATAAAACGGGGGGCTGTTGGGAAGAAGAAGAGGGGCGGGCTCGGGACGCGTGCTTCTTGGGGGGACGGTCGGGTTCCGGGACAGCTCTGGGTGGTACCTGAGTTGTGTGGTTCGGTGAGAAACTGCATTGTGTATCAATAGTTTCATATTCTTTTGCTCTAAAGTCCTGTTAGCATTGTTATATTTTATTTTTCTGTTATCTTAGTAAACTATCCTTATCCCAACCCACGGGCCTCTTAGTTTCTTGGTTTTGGAGTTATTTGCCCCTTCCTTTTCCCTTCCCTTGTTCCCCCCTTTTTCCCTTTTTCCCCTGCTCTTTTACTTTAAGGAGCAGGCAGCTGCGTGGATCTCAACCCACAGCCGGGGTGAAACCACGACAAAAGGATATGAAACTATTGATACACAATGCAGTTTCTCACCGAACCACACAACTCAGGCCGTACCACCCAGAGCTGTCCCGGAACCCGACCGTCCCCCCAAGAAGCACGCGTCCCGAGCCCGCCCCTCTTCTTCCTCCCCCCAGCCCCCCGTTATCCTGGGCAGGACGTCATTGGCATGGAATACACTCTTTGGCCCATCTGGGTCACCTGTCCTGGCTTCGCCCCTCCTTTCTCATGAATAGAGAAATACGAAGAAGCTGAGAAAAGTCCTTGACTGTCTGACTGCAACTAAGAACATTAGGGTGTTATCAGCACTGCTTTCATTTTAACTCCCAAACACAGCATTCCATCAGCTGCTACAAATGAAGTTAACTCTATCCTGACTGAAACCAGGACACTAGGGAACCCTGAATTATACATGCAGCAACCATTACTCTCTGGGATACGTAACAAATTACTAGAGAGGCGTCCAGAGGAATGGCACGCCTATTTGATTCCCCTATTGATGAGCAAACAGGGTCAACCTATTGGAGATGCTATTGAAAAAATACAATTGCTAGGGGACTTGCTGGGAATGGGTAGTAGGTGTAATAACCCTCAACCTGCTAATGAACAGAGACCCGGGAAAGTAGCTCCAAGGATACTGAACCTGGGGAGCAGACCTGATTATTCTGCCTGCTACTGCAGAAATGTTTGGAAAAACAGGAAATAAATAGAAAACCAATTGAGGTGTCAGGTCAGCTGGGCGAGATGGCATAATGTGCATGCTGTACAGATAGCTAAACAACAAGGAGAAAAACCTAACCAATAGCAAACATGACACTGTATATCCTTGGGACAGAATGGAGCAGGCAGTCTTGTAGTTTGCACCAGGGTAAGGGATGCCAACTATGTTTGCTCCATGTGAAACACAAAAACATTCAAAGCAGGAATAGGGAGGTGGCCAAGCCCCCATGCCTGAAGGTTCCGATGTAACATCACACACAGGGACAGTTGGCCATTTACCCTGTGTACCATCTTCTAGACGTAACATAATCAGCAAATGGTCTGAGCTACTGGATTTTTCCTGTAGACATTGGAGTGGAGGTCACAATTATACATGGGAACCCCGAGAGACACAAGAATGAAGTGACACCTGTGTGGGGCTTAGGGGATCAGCCAATCTGTCCTGGTTCTGGCCAGGCCAGAATTAACCTCCTCAAGCAGCCAGCCCAGGTGAGCTGAGTTATCCTGGGCTGTTTTCCACCCCACCTGACATCACTCCCCCATAAAAGGGGCTGGTTGGGGAAGAGTACTCCTGGGTGCTTTTAGAGCAGCCTGTGTGTGGCTAGGATGTTTGGGCCTTGTATAGTGCAGCACAGCACTGTAATCATTGGGTTGGTAAGGTACACTGTGCTCTCATGGGGTGTGAGTGTAATTGGCTGTTATTGTTCTACTTTCATGGTGCTTTTGTCAGTAAACTGTCTTTATCACAACCCATGGAGGCTCTGTCTCTTTCCCCTCCAGGAGTGGTGTGTGGTGCTAAGCCACTGGTTGGGGATGAACTGCCACAGTCCTTTTTGGCACTCAATGTGGGGCATGAAGGGTTGGGATAACAGTAGGTATGACCTAGTTGTGTTAAAAAGTTGTGATAAATGTTTATTATGTTGTTCAAAGAGGTGATGGTAACAGCATTCTGTCTGTTCACCTGGCTTTGGTGTGTGAACCCACATACACTTTCTGTAATCCCTGCCCAGCTGTTTATCACCTTGGGGAGTTGAGTGAGGTTCCTAATTCTGTTATATAGTGTGTAATACTGATTTATGATATCATCTGTGTTTGTCAGCCTTTGAGGGTATCTATATGTGGCATTTCTGTCATTTCCAACTCTTGGGCAACATCTCAGCATTATTTAATAATGACACTCAATTTATGGGGAAGATGGGGGGGATGCTTTCTCCTCCCCTTTTCCTTCAGGCTGGTTAGAACAGCTTTTGAGAATGTTGACTATCCCTGGGATGTTCAGATCAGTATGTATCTGTTGCTCACTGTACCGAATGGTTTTCAAGTTTAAAGCGTTACAAGGAATTGTTTAAAGAATGCTATCAGGGTCTGGACCCTGGGCCTGAAGTTTTAGGGGTAGCATAGTGCATGGGAGCTGTGGTGGTTTAGCCCTGGCTGGAGGCCAGACACCCACCAAAGTTGGTCTATCACTCCCCTCTGTAGTTGGACAGGGGAGGAAATATATATTGAGAGGCTTAGGAGTCAATATAAGGACAGGGAGAGGTCATCCTGTCATCAACAACATGGGCAAAACAGACTCAACACAGAGTGAAGGAAAGAAAACTACCTAATTTATTACACTACACACAGAGTGAAGCCTTCCCCCAGCAAACCTGTTCCAGTGCAAATCTCTCTTGTTCATCTCTGTCTGTCTCTCTCCATGGGCTGCAAGTGCTGGCAGGGGCTTGCTCCAATGAAGGTCACAGCATCTCCTGTATGTCTCCACCTGCTCCATCCAGTGTGGGGCCTCTCCACCAGCTACAGGTGGGGTCTCAGCATTTTCTGTGGGCTGCTGGGGGACACCTGCTCCACCATGGGTTGCTGCAGGGGCATCTTTCTCTCTGGCACCTGGGGTGCCTCCTCCTCCACCCAGTCTTGGTGTCTGCACAGCTTGTTACATCTTCTCACTTCCTTCTCTGGTGGCAAAATGCAGCTGCTTGTGGCTTTTTTTTTTTCCTCTTATAGGTGATTCCCAGATGTACTGTGACTATTGCCAATTGTCTTGGCCTTTTTCAGCAGCAACTTTGGCCTTGAATTGGCTGATGTTTAGTTTTCAGGGCCTGCAGAGAACTCTAGTTGCTCCTGACAGCAGCTGCTTTATGCAGCCCTTGGTCTCTCACAGCACTCGGCTACGTGAAACTGTGACAGGAGGGTATGAGCAAATATCCAGATAAGAGAAACAAATCCTTAAATGCCGTGGCTACCCAAACCTCAGAAACCAACGCTATAAATGAGCCAGAAAGAACCCCTACAACAAGCACGGCAGCTACTCAAAACTCAGAGGCCAACCCTGTAGTTGAGTCAGAAAGCCAACCAGTACAAATATCAGTCACCCTTATGCGGAAGAAGAAATACACACCAAAAAACCTCAGCCCACACTGTGAAAGATGATGATGATGAACCAGGACCATCATGAGAACCTAAAGAAGAGGCAGTACCAGAGGCTATAACCTGATCCTTGTCCTTGAGTGAGCTGAGAGACATGAGAAAAGATTTCAGCCACCTCCCAGGGGAGCACATCATCACCTGGCTACTCCAATGCTGGGACAATGGGGCCAGCAGCCTGGAGTTAGAAGGCAGGGAGGCCAAGCAGCTGGGATCCCTGTCCAGAGAAGGAGGCATTGGCAAGGTGGTGGGAAAGAAGTCCCAAGCCCTCAACCTCTGGAGGTGATGTCTACCAAGTGTAAGGGAAAGGTACCTGTTCATTGAAGTAGTTGTGTGTCAGCCAGGCGAGTGGACAACCATGGAGCAGGGTATTCAGTATCTGAGGGAGTTAGCTGTGCAAGAAATGGTCTGCTATGATCCTGATGAAGTCTAGTGTTCCTGGACCATGTAGTGTAAGTTTGTGTGGAGTGCACCAGCATCATATGCCAACTCACTGGCCATAATAGACTGGGGAAAGGAAGAAGCACTGATAGCGAATGAGGTGGCTGGCTGACTCCATCTATTTGAAGAAAGCCTCTCTTCCTCCCTTGTTTCTGCTGTGGGAGGTCCAGCAACTTGAAAATTTGTCCCACCCGTGCAGACCACAATTTCAGCCATCAGGAGTAGGTGTTCCCCTGTTCCAGAAAGAGCTAATAAAAAGTACACCCCATGAGAGATCCTGTGGTTCTATGTCATGGCGAAGACATGAGGAGGTGGGATGGGAAAGCCACTTCAGCCCTCCAAGCCCGAGTGAATGAGCTGCAAGGAAAAACAGTTACAAAAAGATTCCTCCAAGAAAAATGCTGTGCCAGTTTCCAGTAGACAGCCCACCAGACTGTGTGATTGTCATTGTACTTGTGACCCTCTTGAAGGGACCTCTGAGTCTTTCTTGCAAGAAGTAAACAGCAAATACAATGAGCAAGGTTAGAGGGGCCCTGCCTCCTGTCAGGTGGAGGAAAGGGATAATTGGATCTATTGGACTGTGTGGATCCAATGGCCTGGCACATCAGATCCACAAGAGTACCAAGCATTAGTAGACACTGGTGCCCGGTGTACCTTAATACCATGGAACTATGAAGGGGTCTGAGCCCATCTATATTTCTGGAGTGACAGGGGGATCCCAGCTCTACTAGAAACCGAAGTGAGTCTAACTGGGAAAAGCACCCCATTGTGACTGGCCCAGAGGCTCCGTGCATCCTGGGCATAGACTTCCTCTGGAGAGGGTACTTCAAAGACCTGAAAGGGTGCTGATGGGCTTTTGGAATAGCTGCCTGAGAGACAGAAGAAATTGAACGACTGTCTCTTCTGCCCAGACTGTAAGAAGACCTTCTGTTGTGGGGCTGCTAAAGGTTGAAGAACAGTGGGTACCAATTGCTACCATGACGGTGCACAGAAGACAATACTGCACCAACAGAGACTCCCTGATTCCCATTCAGAAACTGATTCATCAACTGGAGAGTCAGGGAGTGATTGGTAGCACCAGCTCACCCTTCAACACTCCAATCTGGCCAGTGCAGAAGTACAATGGAGAGTGGAGGCTGACGGTGGACTATCATGGCCTGAAGAACTCCATTATGTACTGGAGTCAAAAGCAGCCAAGTGGTACAGCATGATTGACATCGCAAATGCTTTTTTCTTGATTCCTTTGGTGGTGTAGTGCAGGCTGCAGTTTGCCTTCACTTGGAAGGGAATGCAGTATACCTGGAATCAACTGCCCCGTGAGTGGAGAAACATAGCCCCACCATCTGCCATGGACTGATCCAAACTGCATTAGAACAGGGCGGAGCTGGTTTTGCTATCAACCACATCTGTTCAGCTAACAGGAAGGGCATTTCTTTACAAAGACAGGGCCATGGAAGGGACCTTCTCTTATGTCCCCAGTAAACAGCTGAGGGAAGGTCTGTAAGTAAGGTCAAGGGGCCACCTCAGGAAATCCAGTTTTTAGGAATAAAATGGCAGGATGGGTGTCATCAGATCCCAATGAATATTGGCCAGGGTGTTAGTCTTCTGCTGTGCTGGCATCCAGAATGTGCTAACCCCAGTCCATATCATGACAAGGACAGCACAGGCCTCACATTTCATGCTGGCTCCCATTGTGGTCCGCGATCTGTAGAGACACAAGCATACCCTCTTCCCTAGGTTAATAGGGACTTGACCACTGACCTGTCTGTAGGTCCCTTATCTGCACACTCATCCCTGGAGCCACCCCGTTATAGGTTAACAATGAGCCAAAATGGTGAAGGATTGGAGGTTCCTGCATATCATCAGTTACCTGCAAAAAGTTTAACACGTTCATGGCCTTGGTCAGTCATGCTTCTGGAGGTTCACCCGCCATTCCCCCTTTTTGTTTTTGTAGAAGGCGTTTGAGCGTTCCGTGTATGTGTTCCACAATACCTTGACTCGTGGGAGAGTGCAGGGCGCTGGTGACATGAGTCACTCCCCAAAGCTGTAAAAAAAAACTTGCTTTGGCCGAGACATACGCTGGCCCATTATCAGTTTTAACTTGCTGGGGAACGCCAGCAATGGAAAAAGCACATTGCCAATGCCTAACAACGTCTCGAGTAGATTCTCCAGTGTGAGCAGTAGCAATGATTGCTGATGTAAACTCATTTACAGAATCACAGAATCACAAGGTTGGAAAAGACCTTTAAGATCCTCAAGTCCAACCATTCTCATCCTAAGCTAAACCATATCCCTAAGTACCTCATCTACCCTTTTTTTAAACACATCCAGGGAAGGTGACTCAACCACCTCCCTGGGCAGCCTGTTCCAAGCCCTGACAATTCTTTCAGTATTTCTTTTTTTCTAATATCTAATTTGACCCTGCCCTGGCGCAGCTTCTTGCCATTTCCCCTTGTCCTATCACCTGGCTGAAGAGACCATCGCCCATCTCTCTACAACCTCCCTTCAGGTAGTTGTAGGCAGTGCTAAGGTCTCCCCTCAGCCTCCTCTTCTCAAGACTAAACATTCCCCAGCTCCCTCAGCCACTCCTCATATGATTTGCCCTCCAGCCCCTTCACCACCCTGGTTGCCCTTCTCTGGACTTACTCGAGGACCTCAATGTCCTTCTTGTGGTGAGGAGCCCAGAACTGGACACAGTACTCAAGGTGCAGCCTCACCAATGCTGAGTACAGGGGCACAATCACCTCCCTAGACCTACTGGCCACACTATTTCTGATACAAGCCGGGGTGCCAGCCTGGCCACCTGGGCACACTGCTGACTCATATTCAGCCTGCAGTCAACCAACACCCCCAGGTCCTTCTCTGCCTGGCAGCTCTCCAGCCAGTCTCCCCTGAGCCTGTAGCGCTGCATGGGGTTGTTATGTCCTATGTGCAGGACTCTGCACTTGGCCTTGTTAATCTTCATCCCATTGGTCTCAGCCCATTGGTCCAGTCTGTTCAGATCCCTCTGAAGAGCCTCCCTACCCTCAGGCAGATTAACACTTCCTCCCAGTTTAGTGTCATCTGCAAATTTACTGAGGGAACATTCAATCCCTTCATTGAGGTCATTGATAAAGATGTTGAACAGAACTGGACCCAAGACTGAGCCCTGGGGGACGCCACTCGTGACCAGCCTCCAGCTGGATTTGGCTCCATTTACCACCACCCTTTGGGCCTGGCCATCCAGCCAGTTTTTAACCCAGCAGAGGGTCCGCCTGTCCAGGCCAGTGGCAGCCAGTTTCTCAATCAGAATGCTTTGAGAAACTGTGTCAAAGGCTTTACTGAAGTCCAGGTAGACCACATCCACAGCCTTCCCCTTGTCCATTAAGTGTGTCACCTTGTCATAGAAGGCGATTAGGTTAGTTTGACAGGATCTACCTTTTGTAAACCCATGTTGACTAGGTCTGATCCCCTGGTTGTCATGTGTGTGCTGCATGATAGCACTCAAGATGACCCATTCCATGATCTTCCCTGGTACTGAGGTCAGACTGACAGGCCTGTAGTTCCCCAGATCCTACTACAATAAAATAGCAGCAGTGTCTCCACCATGCAAAAAAGGGAGACACAAGCTTTCTGAGGTGCTTTGGGTTTCTGGCAAATGCACATCCCAAACTACAGTCTCATTATGAGCACACTCTACCATGTTACCCAGAAGAAGAATGATTTCCAGTGGGGCCCTGAGCAGCAACAAGCCTTTGAACAGATCAAACAGGAGACAGTCCATGCAGTAGCCCTTGGGCCCTTCTGGCCAGGGCCAGGTGTAAAGAACGTTCTCTACACCGCAGCTGGGGAGAATGGCCCTACCTGGAGTCTCTGGCAGAAAACACCAGGGAAGATGTGAGGCTGACTGCTGGGGTTTTGGAGTCAGGGCTACAGAGGATCTGGGGCCCTGTACACTCCAATAGATGGAAATACTGAGGAGGTTTGAGCCACTTTGGAAGTGATTGGAACTGAAGCCCAGCTCCTCCTGGCACCCTGACTGCCTGTGCTGGGGTGGATGTTCAAAGATAAGGGCCCTTCCACGTACCATGCCACTGATGCTACGTGGAGCAAGTGGGTTGCACTTATACAGTGGGCTCAAATATTGCCCATGAATCCTGAAAGTCATCACAGATGTGCCAGAAAGCAAAGATTGTGGAATATCACCAGAGGAGGAGGTGATGTGTGCTGAAGAGGCACCACTGTATTGTGAATGGCCAGAAAATTAGAAGCAATATGCCCTGTTCACTAATGGGTCCTGTCGTACTGTTGGTAAACATCAGAGGTGGAAGGCTGCTGTATGGAGTCCTACACAACAAGTTGCAGAAGCTGCTGAAGGAGAAGGCGTATCCAGCCAGTTTGCAGAGGTAAAAGCCACCCAGCTGGATTTAAACACTGTCAAATGAGAAAAGTGGCTGAAATTGTACCTCTATACTGACTCCTGGATGGTGGCCAATGCCCTGTGGGGGTGGTTGCAGCAATGGAAACAAAGCAACTGGCAGTGCAGAGGCAAACCCATCTGGGCTGCTCCATTGTGGCAAGACATTTCTGCCCAGTTAGAGAACATAACTGTAAAAGTACTACACTGTTGCTGTTGAGATGGACAAACACCAGGTACAAGAGGTCTGGTGCACAAGCAAAAAGAAGAACAAATGATCCCGAATTATTTCTGTATCCTCATTTATATACACTTCTACTTCTATTTCTACTACAAGGCTTATCTCTTTCCAGGTTCCTTTATCTGCAGTCAGCAAATTCCTTAAAATTGTTTTACTTCTCCAGATGTTCTACACTTTCTCACAGGTACACTTTACACTTTCTCATGGGTACACTTTGATATCTTCAAGGCCTAGCTCTATATTCTCAATCATGGAGTCTAGAGAGCATATGGTGGGGGAGTTTCACTACCGTTTCTTTTTTATCAAGCGTGTTCCCCATGCTTTATAATGTATCAATGGTATTTTGTTACAAACCACCCAAACTAATGAAGGATGGCCTTTGATGAAACTGAGTAAAGCCCTGTGATGAGACTAGAACTTACTTCAGGAACCAGTACCTATCATCTCCCTCAACATCGACATCTTGAACATGCAGACTGGAAGCATGGACCATGCCAGGCACACCTGTCAGAGTTTCACATGCAGTATTCAACAACTCAACATCACACACCACCACTCTGGCCCTGAGAGAATGTTATGACAAATTGAGCCTCAAGTCATGGACTAAATGAACTCACTCAACATTTTAGAGGGATGACCCATGGACTAAAGGAATGACATCTGTATGTATATCTCAAAGGTGGGGAGAGTGGTAGTAATTAGCTGAAAACGTAGAATCCGGGCATGACGTAGATGGTATGGAAAAAGAGGTGTATTATGTCCTGGTTTCAGCTAGGACAGAGTTAATTTTACATGGAGCCAGCACAGGTGATGTGAGATGGCCAAGGTGTTTTTTCCATACCATGTGACATCATGTCCCCATAAAAGGGGGCTAGTCATGGAAGGTCAGGTCCACGGGGTTCCAGGAAGGTCCAAGTGTGGGCATTTGATGGTCTTCATGCAGGCAGAGTATCCTGTTGGTTGTCAGGTTGTGTCTGCACTGTTTGTGTATTCTGTTCCCCTTTTCCTGTGCTGCTTTTGTCAGTAAACTGTCTTTATCCCAACTCAAGGGTGCTTTTGTCTGTTTCTCCTCCCTGTAGGAAGGGTGAGAGACCAGTATAGCTGCTGCCTGAGGCTGAACCATGACACTAATCCATTTTTTTAAGAGGGAAGGTTTGAAAAATAGATTATGGTGTGGTCTCTGTTTCACTTCCACATGTAACCCTCCTCGTCTCACTATTTACAGTCATGCCATTGACTCAGCATCATTTACTGCTGCTGTCCTCGAGAAGCTTTTCAATTATCATAGTTTCCCTCACATCCCTGTCCATTGTCCCCAGCTTATCACCCTTATCCAGCACAGCTAATGCTGTGGACTTTTTAAATTAAGCTTTTTCATTTTCTTTTTGTTTTGTACGTATGTCTGGAGGTTTTCAGTAGTTTAGATTTTAAGAAGGATAAGCAAAATGTGTTGTCCTTAGATGTAGGAGTTACAGAAATGGGACTTGTATTCTTTGTGCACACATGATAAAATGTTATTACCTAGGATTATTATAAATGTTACTTGATTTACAGCAAAAGTATCCTGCCTATGAAAACTGATACGCTTTGACTATGTTTTTTAAACCTTTTTGTAATTACTGGGAAATAATTTCTTTCCTTTTTTTACTTTCTCAGACTCCCTCCATTCTTGGTGTCTGTCCTGAAGGGATGGAAAACTTGTCAGTGGTATCGGCGTCCTCGGAGGCAGGGAGCAGCCGCTCTCAGGAGATCGAGGAGCTGGAGCGTTTCATTGACAGCTATGTCCTGGAGTACCAGGTCCAGGGGCTGCTAACAGATAAAATGGAGGGGTATGGAGAAAGTGAGAAGACAGAGTCGCACATCTCACAGGTAGGTGAAGAGCACAGTGTGGGGAGGGAGAGGCTGAGGGATGCTGGTGGCTTGTCACCTGGGTTGGGTATGCATGTCCAGTTCAAGCATTTCAAGCATGGAAGTGTAAAGCAGGACGTAATAAAAGGCTGGAGTTGGGGCAGCTTGCTTGTTCAACCAGATATGAGGTCTCCAACCAGTTGGTAGAAGTCTCCTGCCAAGTGGTTTTTATTTTTCCATGGTCTCAAGGTGCATGCTCTGAAGCTTTTGGACTTCTCCAAGGTTCTCATTTATAAATTAATAACAATAAATGAATAACAATTCATTTGTAAATGAAGGGTGTCTCTTTTCATCCCAAACAGCATGCTGCTTAACCAGGGTGGAAAAATCCTGGAGGGACTGGGACGAACTGCAGGGGCTGCAGTGAGATGATACTCAGTAGTGAGAAGTGCTTCTGTCTCTGTATGCATGAAGGTGTCTATAAAAAAAACAAAGACCAAAAGTCAATCAAAAACCTCAATGATCCCCAGAACTGTGGGGGGTTTTGTGGGCATTTTAATATATGCAATAACCCGTTTACTTGCATCATGGTTGTTCTCTCAGTAATGGAAATTGCTGTATTTCAGAGGATGGGAATACCCAGCAAACAGAGGGATTGTTTTAGCAGGCATGCAGTTTGGTGTTGTCATTAGAAAATACATGGACCCAGTTAAGTTTGTTCTTAAAATGGACATTTGTGGTTAGTTGACCATGGCTGGAAGCCAGGTGCCCACCAAAGCTGCTCTATCGCTACCCCACCTCAGTTGAACAGTTGAAGCCTCAAAAAGCCGGAATCGAAACTCACTAGCCTTGGTGACTATTAAGCAGGTATTATTGCAGCGCTGGGCTCACAGGGGATTGCTCCTCCATATGTGTGCGCCGTTTAAAGCCAAATTTCTCATATTTATACAGATTAACTATACATATTCATTATAATTTCTAAGAAAAGGCAGGGTTATGCAAATTATTTCCAGGAAGTCATTTACATTAACTCCTCCCAGATAGAACATGCTCAGTGACACTTAGGGGGTCTTCTGGTGGTCTTCAGGGATGAAGGCTGGAAGTCTTCCTCTCTCTCAGCACATGCTCTTTACGGTTTTCTCCATAGTCTCAAAAACACATTCCTTTGCTCAAAAACACATTCCTGCCCAAACTAGTTAGGAACCACTTTTTCACTGAAAAGAAGATACACTCTGTCTCTTAATTGGTCGTTGGTCTCATTATTTATGACTCCCCTATCTTCACTTCTTTATCTTCAAGGCTGTTCCACTGTTATGGCTAAATTTTGTAGCTGCTCTCATGAAACAGCTCACATGGCTACAGCCATATTCTACTAAAATCCAAAACATGCAAATACTTTCTATTCTCAAAACACACAAATTCTCCTTATATTAAAGCTATATTAATTAATTGTCTCTTAAGCTACATCTATATCAATCTACTCAGCATTATTGCATGTCATTGAATCACAGGGGAGAGGTTATATATAATGAAAGGCTCGCAAGTCCAGATAAGGACAGGGAGAGATCATTTATTATGGGCCAAACAAACTCAACAAGGTATATAATTAATCTAATTTATTACCCAAGCAAAACAGAGTAGAGCAATGAGAAATAAAACCAAATCTTAAAACACTTCCCCCCACCCCTCCCTTTTTCCCAGGCTTAACTTCACACCCAAATTCTCTACCTACTCCCCCTCCAAGTGGCACAGGGGGACAGGGAATGGGGGTTTCAGTCAGTTTCTCATGAGTTCTCTGTTGCTCCTTCCTCCTCAGGGGGAGGACGGCTCACAGTCTTCCCCTGCTCCAGCATGGAGTCCCACCCAACGAGAGACAGTCCCCCATGAACTTCTCCCACTTGACTCCTTCCCACAGGGGCTTCAGTTCTTCACGAACTGCCCCAGAATGGGGCCTTTCCACAGGGTACAGACCTTCAGGAACAGATTGTTCAAGCATGGTCCCCCACAGGGTCACAAGTCCTGCCAGGAAACCTGCTTTGATGTGGACTCCTCTCTCCATGGGTCCACAGGTCCTGCCAGGAGCTTGCTCCAGCACAGGCTTCCCACTGAGTCACAGTCTCCTTCATGTGTCTCCACCTGCTCTTGTGTGAGGTCCTCCATGGGCTGCAGGTGGAATCTCTACTCTGTGTCACTTTCCATGGGTTGCAGGGGGACAGCCTGCCCCACCATGTTCTTCTCCATGAGCTGTAGGTGAATCCTGTGGCACCTGGAGCACCTTCTTCACTGACCTTGGTGTCTGCAGTTTCTTACATCTTCTTGCTCCTTTTTTTGGCTACAAAAAGCAGCCACTTGTGAGGTTTTTCCCCTCTTAAATATATTATCAGAGAGGTGCTACCACCATTGCTGATTGGCTTGGCCTTGGTCAGCAGTGGGTCCATCTTAGAGCTGGCTGATATTGGATCTGTCAGACCTAGGGGAAGCTTCTAGCAGCTTCGTGTAGAAGCCACTGCTGTAGCCCCCTACTGCCAAAGCCTTACAATGCAAACCCAAAGCTACATTTTAGGTCCAACACAAGGGGTAATGAAACCTCCTGAACTACTCTTGTTTTTTGGAGGGAAATCATTTGTATTCTGGTACCACAGTGTGCCAGATATGTGCTGAAGATGTGAACTGACGAAGAGATAAGGAGCCCCTGGTGCAAGGAGTGGTGAGCTCTGGTCTTTGCCCTTGGGCTTGTAGGCTGCTGTGATCCTCCATTTTCAATAGAGGTGCTTTCCTACCTTGCAGGACTCCTAGTAGGATAAAATGTTTAGGTTAGAGACCACTTACATACTGGTTATGAGGATGAAATAAGAATAGCTAGACTGAAGTGTCATAAGGCTACGGATTTTTCCATTGTTGGATAGCTGTGATGTTATTATGTTGCTGGAGGGGGTCTGCTGGTCTGATTTGTGTCTTTGTGTCTCTATACGGGGTGCAAGGGAGACTAAGCCAAATCAAAGACCTTGTACTACTTTGCATTAAGCCTTAATTTAAATTTAGAAGTAACAAGACTATGTGGCAAAGCTGATTTGGGGGTATGATGATGGGGAGAAGGACAGAGTTGAGGCTGGGTTTGTTCAGAACCATGACAACCTCCAGCATGCTGAGAAGTTTTGTTGCAGGTCATTTTGTCTCTCATTTCATGATCAAGTCTATTAATTCCTTACAAATGAGGCCTTGCCTCCCTAGGGCTTTGATTTGCCTTTAAACAGGGAGGAGTGTTTGGGGTAGGAAGGGCAAGACTATTAAGCGGGATAGCATTGTGAGCTTCTCCAAGTAGGTCAGCAAAGGTGGCAGAAAAGTGGTGGGCAGCTCTTTAAAGTGCTTATTAAAGGTAAGGCTGAGGTCCTCCCTTCTGGGGAGGTAGAATGGGCCCTCTGATGAGGGCAGAGCTGTGTGGGGATCATGGGCAGTTCTAGTAGTGGCTCTTCTTATTTAATTGCTTCATCCATACCTGTCAAGAAGCTCTCAGGTAGTTGCTGTTAGTATGGAACTGACTTTTCTTTTTCTTGGTACATCAGCCTTGGTGATGACATTCAAGAGGTGAGTGTGTCTGGGTCAGCTCATTGCTTCCAGGATCATAGAATCGTAGGGGTTGGAAGGGACCTTGAGAGATCATTGGGTCCAACCCCCTGCCAAAGCAGGCTCCCTAGCTCATATTGCACATAGGCATCCAGATGGGTCTTGAATATCTCCAGAGATGGAGACTCCACCACCTCCCCGGGCAGCCTATTCCAGTGCTCTGTCACCCTCACTGTGAAAAAGTTCTTCCGCATGTTGGTGCGGAACTTCCTATGCTCTAATTTGCAGCCATTGCCCCTTGTCCTGTCTCCACAGACCACTGAAAAGGGGCTGGCCAATTCCCCCTGCATCCCCTGCTTAAGATAATTATAAACATTAATTAGGTCCCCCCTTAGTCTTCTCAAGACTGAACAGTCCCAGCTCACTCAGCCTTTCCTCATAGGGAAGATGTTCCAGGCCCTTAATCATCTTCGTAGCCCTTCTTTGGACTCTCTCCAGGAGATCCCTGTCCTTTTTATACCAGGGAGCCCAGAACTGGACACAATACTCCAGGTGGGGCCTGACCAGGGCAGAGTAGAGGGGGAGGATCACCTCCTTTGACCTGCTGGCCACACTCCTCCGGATGCACCCCAGGATCCCATTGGCTCTCTTAGCCACTGAGGCACACTGCTGGCTCATGGCCAACCTGTCATCCACCAGGACCCCCAGGTCCTTCTCCACTGAGCTCTTCTCCAGCAGGTCATCCCCCAGCCTGTACTGATACAAACGGTTATTCCTTCCCAGGTACAAGACTCTACACTTGCTTTTGTTGAACCTCATCTGGTTTCTCCCTGCCCAGCTTTCCAGCCTGTCCAGGTCTCGCTGGATGGCAGCGCAGTGTTCCTGCGTGTCAGCCACTCCTCCCAGCTTTGTGTCATCGGCGTACTTGCTGAGGGTCGATGCTATTCCCTCATCAAGGTCGTCAATGAAGATGTTAAACAGGACTGGACCCAACACCGAGCCCTGGGGAACACCGCTAGTCACAGGCTTCCAGTCAGATTCTGCTCCACTGATCACCACCCTCTGAGCTTGGTCCGACAGCCAATTCTCAACCCACCTCACTGTCCACTCATCTATCCCATACTCTCTCAGCTTTGTTATCAGGATGTCATGGGAGACAGTATCAAAAACCTTGCTGAAGTCAAGGCAGATGAAAGACCTCAGAAATGGGGCTGGTCACCAAGGTTCCATTTCAACTTTGTTGGGGGGGGTTTACAAAATTACTTAGGATTAAATAGCATCTTTCATGTTTGTCTAGTGAAAACTGTTTTGATTTTTTTTTGTTAATGTTATTTTTCTCTGTATGATGTACCCTTAATTTCTTTGAGGGGGTAATAGAAAACCTCAAATGACCCCAAATTTAGTTATTTTGGTGGAGGCACCTTACTGTCAAACCTTGAGGGAAGCTGGCCTAAGCAGCTTGGGATCCCCTATGGCTGGGAAGTCCCCTGATGCCCATGTCCTTTACCATGGGGCAAAGCTGGTATGACAGCAGGGCTGCCATCCAGGCTGCATGTCACAACTGAGTCATACAGCAGTGGCCAAACCTGAAGCTTTGAGCTCTGTTTTCTCCTTTGTTTAAAATAAAAGCACATGGTTTTGGCAGCTCAGGATTCATATCTGTCCCTGAAGCAAACAGAATTGGGGGAAAATGGAAGGTTCCAAACTTTCCATGGAAGACTCCATGGAAAAGAGTAATTGAGACAAGCTTCCCTGGTGCATACCACATGCCTGAGATACCAAACACTGATGGAGTCTGCAAGGAAATACTGGGGATGCATTTTATTGCAAAGCATCATTTCAGGTGCCTTCCTACAATCGTTCCTGTATCTTCCCTCTTCTTGTGGTTGGTGGGTGGAGCATTTCCAAACCAAAGCCTTTGGGATCATCTTGATAAAAAAAAAGGGGGGAGGGGGAAGGCACACGTGTACAGTGATGCCTGTGGCTGGGCAGCATTTGCTATGTGCTGTGGACTAACACAGCAGTTTTTCCCAGCCCAGCTATTATTTCACACAATCCCTTTTTTGTCCTTTTTGCAGTGGACGGCAGATTGTAGTGAGCAGCTTGATGGCAGCTGTTCCTCATCCCGAGGGGAGGGCTCATCTCACAAACACAGTCAGGTAGGGGTTGTATTTAGCTCTTTCTCACCAAACCTTTGCTTTTGCTCTTGTACTGCCTCATCTGTACAACTTTCTCACTATTGTGGAAGGGGAGATGTGTCCCTCTGCTTGGCTCCCAAAAGCTTGCTTCCACCGAAACTAAGGGTGTTAAGCAATATCCCAACATGCGGATGGATGCTTTGACCAGGAACTTATTGCTCTGCAATAACAGGAGAAAAAATATCGAGTGTCACATTTATTCCTGAAGAGCTCCTTATGGCCACCTATGAGAGGAATTTATTTGGAACATCAAAGATGACTTGAAAGTACAAGCTGTACCTGACATGAGGGAGCTTTGTGTAACTGTTTCTTATTTATGTGCTGCAGCATGAGGATGGCAAAGAGGATTAAATAGCTGAGAGTCTAAGGTGGGAGAATCACCAAAATTGCATGTGCTGAGAGCCTGTGTTGGGTTTACAGTAACAGAAGTCAGGTGTGAGTTGGTTCTGGTGGCTGTATGTGGTGTGAACATCAGCGAAGAGTATCTACCCAGTGCTGCTGGCATCACTGGAGGTGGCTGTCCTTTCACTGTGCAAGCACCAGTGTGGGAGAGCATTGGGTAGGATGGATGCATGGATTTGACCATTGTCACCTGGGTGAGGAGCTGCTGTGCCACGATGTGATGATCAACACTAAGAGCAGTGTTCAGCTGTGGGAAATAAAGAGAAGCCTTGGAGACACAGTTATGCTTGTTGGAGGGAAATTGTGAAAGCAAGAGAAAAAGCAGTGGAGCAGGAGATAGAATGTGCAGGGGGGTGGTGGTAGTGGTGGTGTCTTGTAGAGATGTACGTTTGTGTGGTGTTTAGCAGGGAGGCAGTATGGTGTGCTTTGTAATGTCAGGGAAGGTACAGACAGACTTCTGCACAGCAGGAGTCCCCCAGGGTGGGACAACCTTTTGTATAGGAAAGTTGTGGTTCTTGTGTTAATGAAAAGTACTGAAACCTGGCTCTGGTCAGCCTTTGAGAGGGGATAGAATTTTGCTCAGTTATTAAAGTAGTCTTCGATTCACCACAATTGGAGTCAGTGCGTTTCAATATGCTACATTCACCCAAGGAGATATAAGAGCAAACCATCTGCAGGAAAGGGTGAAGCTGCATTCGCAGTTGCTGTGGATGAGGGATGTCTCACCTGGAGAAGGGGTTTCAGGCTGGTGATTTTGGGGCTCTTGTCCTCCAGGCTTGTTCCATGCCTAGTGTTATAAACGGCGGTGACAAATGTTAGAGTTTCCAAATAGAATTTATTCCAGCAAGCAGTTAAGCAGGCAAAACAGCGTTGGGCAGCTGAGGAAACTCCTGCTCCACCAAGGACACACGCCTCACCCCCGCCAGAGTCTCTTTTTATAGGTCAGTAGTCTCAGGGTTTCATGGTACATCCCGGTAATATCTGTGGCTGGGCATAGCATTGCTGGTCTCTCAGGTGGTCATAGCATTCCTCTGCGTTGGGGTCATGATGACTCAGGAAAGGTTTGTGCTTAGTCATTCAGCAAGAGGTCCCAATTCTTTTGAAGGGGAGGGTTATCGATTTTACAATAGGTCTGGGAGTGGCTTATCACTACTTTGCACAACAATGGTTTCACGAGGTGATAAAAGGGGGAACACTCCCCTTTCATCCTTATCTGTTTGAGAACAAATTTCTTATGACTTTATTTATTACAGTTCTCCCCTTTCTAGTTTTTACCATTTTGTTTCTCAGAGTGACAGTCTCTCGGGCTAAAGAAAGAATTAAAGTTTCTCTTCCTTTGGTTTCATCATCCTCCAGGTGTTCGTATTGCCCATTAAATGGGCAGCTTCTAATCTACCTTTTACTAATTTAATTACTCTATTCAAGATACAAGGCCCAAAGGTTAAAAAGAGCATTAACAATATTAAAGATTCGACGATGGCTGACAATAGTGTAGTTAACCAGGGAAAATGATTAAACCACGATTCATACCATCCTTGCCAGGCCTCTCTCTCCTTTTTCCGCTTTGAGACCTTCTCGCAGCTTAGCCATTGTATCTTGTACTACCCCTGTGTGGTCAGCATAGAAGCAACATTCTTCTCCTAGAGCAGCACAGAGCCCCTCTTGCTGCAGAAAGAATATCAATTCCCCTTCTATTTTGTAACACTACCTCTAATAATGAAGTCAGAGACTTTTCTAATGCAGAGATTGACCTTTCTATTCATTCTAAATCCTCGTCTACTGCTGATCTCAGGGAGTTGAAACACTTTTGTTGTTGGATAAGAGATGTTATTCCTGTCCCTGCTCCCACTGCCCCAATACCCAACAGTGTGGCTATTGTAATTACAGTTATGGGCTCTCTTTTTATGATATGGGGGCCTGTATCCCAATGATCATAGACTACTTTTTCTGGATGATATAGTATTCTTGAGACAATGATAACCTGAATGCAGTATTCGCTCAAAGGATTAAACATCTTTAGGGATACACACGGGGTAAGGCCTGTTCTTAAGCATATAGCCAGGTAAATGGGAGTGACCCAAACCCCGAGGAGGGCTGGAAGACAGTCCCGACTCGCCGTCGTAGGCACCCCCCTGCCTACCTACCCCACTCCCCCAGGTTTCCCTAAGCAACAGGTTTGGGGCCCTGGTAGTTGAGGAGGAGGTATGTGAGGGGATGAATGCAGCCCCTCTGCCTCAGAGGAAGCGGAAACCTAGAGTGAGGCGATCATCTGCACGCCTTGAGACTGCCTCTGTTAGGCAAGAGAGAAAGGTAGTTGTAGTAGGGGATTCCCTTCTCAGAGGGACAGAAGGCCCTATATGTAGACCAGACCCTACACGCAGGGAGGTGTGCTGCCTCCCTGGAGCCCGGGTCAGGGACATCACCAGAAGGCTATCAGGGCTGGTTAGATCCACAGACTATTATCCATTACTGATAGTTCAAGCAGGCAGGGACGCAATCACAAAGTGTAGCCTGCAAGCTGTCAAAAGGGAATTCCGGGACCTGGGGCGCTTTGTTGAGGGGGGGAGCCCAAATAATATTCTCATCTATCCCCACTTGTGGGAGGAGGGGCTCAGAGCAGGACAGGAGAACCCACGAGTTGAATGTGTGGCTGAAAGGCTGGTGCCGGTGCAAGAACTTTGGGTTTTTTGACCATGGGATGGTGTACTCTGCTCCTGGCATGAGTACTGCTGACGGGGCTCACCTGTCCCATAAAGGAAAGCAGATCCTTGCCCAGGAGATGGCAGGGCTCATCGATTGAGCTTTAAACTAGTTAGGAAGGGGGAAGGGGATATTAAGAAGGCTGCTGGGGTTAGGCAAGTGCTTCGGGAGTCACAACGAGAGTTGATGGTGGAAAAAGGTAAATACCAACAGCACAGTGGTGGACTTGGAGACGTTTTTCCATGTGAGAGTAGGGAAAATTCTGTGGATTGCCTTGAGTACTCCTCAGTGGAGCCACTTTTGCCAGTCCCCTGGCAGAAATCTCGCTGTGGGCTGTTGAGGATACCTACATCTGCTGCCCCACTAAAATGCCTTTATACAAATGCACGTAGCATGGGGAACAAACAAGAAGAATTAGAGATCTTTGTGCGGTCGCAGGGCCACGATCTCATAGCAATCACAGAGACGTGGTGGGATAACCTGGACGACTGGCACGCTGTCATGGATGGCTATGTGCTTTTTAGGAAAGACAGGCTAGGGAGGCAAGGTGGAGGAGTTGCTCTTTATGTGAGAGAGCACCTAGAATGTATTGAGCTCCACCTGGGGAAGGATGAAACATCCGTCGAGTGCTTGTGGGTTAAAATCAAGGGGCAAACTGGTATGTGTGACATTGTTGTGGGAGTGTGCTATAGGCCCCCTGATCAAGAGGAGCAGGTTGATAGTGCATTCTATAAGCAGTTAGAAGTAGCCTCAAGATCCCGGGCACTGATCCTTATGGGGGACTTCAACTATCCAGATATTTGCTGGGCAAGCAACACGGCCAGTCGTATGCAGTCCAGACAATTTCTGCAGTATGTTGAAGACAATTTCCTGCTACAGATGGTGCAGGAGCCTACAAGGGGAGGGCGGGTGCTGGACCTTGTTTTAACTAACAAGGACGGGCTCGTTAGGGAAGTGAAGGTCGGGGGCAGCTTATGACAAAGTGACCATGAAATGGTTGAGTTCAAGATCCTGGGTGGAAGAAGCAAGCCAAAAAGTAGGATAGCTACCCTGAATTTTGGAAAAGCTAACTTTGATCTCCTCCGCAACTTAATAGGGGCTATCCCGTGGGCTACGCTGTTTGAAGGAATGGGAGCCTGTGAGTGCTGGCTAGCATTCAAACAGCACTTCTTCCAAGCACAGGAACGATGCATCCCTTTGTGCAGGAAATCGGGAAGGAGAGGCAGAAGACCTGCGTGGATGAACACGGAGCTGTTGAGTAAACTCAAAGAGAAGAGGAAGACCTATGAATTGTGGAAGAAGGGTCTGAGCACATGGGGAGAATACAGGAATGTAGTCAGGGCCTGTAGGGTCGCAACTAGGAAGGCTAAAGCCCTCTTGGAAACGAAGCTGGCAAGGGACATAAAGGACAATACAAAGGGTTTTTTTAGATACGTGAATAGCAAGAGGATGACCAGGGATAATGTAGGTCCCTTGCTGAATGAGGAGGGTGTCCTGGTAACGGGGGATACTGAGAAGGTGGAGATACTGAATGCCTTCTTTTCTTCGGTCTTCACCTCAAAGGCCCCCCGGGACCCACAGGCACTGGATGAAAGTAGGAGTGTTTGGGAAATGAAGAATTTCCCTCTGGTTGAGGTAGGGGAGGTCCAGGAGCGGCTCAAAGGGATAAATGCACACAAATCCATGGGCCCAGATGGGATACATCCACGTGTGCTGAGGGAGCTGGCAGAAGTGATTGCTGAGCCGCTCTCTATCATCTTCAACAGGTCCTGGAGAACAGGAGAAGTGCCTGAGGACTGGAGGATAGCCAATGTCACTCCAGTCTTTAAAAAGGGCAAGAAGGAGGATCCGAGCAACTATAGGCCAGTCAGCCTCACCTCTGTCCCTGGAAAGGTAATGGAAGAGCTTGTTCTGGATGCCATCTCCAAGCAATTGGAAGAGAAGAAGGTCATGAGGAGTAGTCAGCATGGATTCACCAAGGGGAAATCGTGCTTGACTAATCTCATAGCCTTCTACGATCTCATCACCGGCTGGGTAGATGGAGGGAGAACAGTGGATGTCATCTACCTTGACTTCAGCAAGGCTTTTGATACTGTTTCCCATGACATCCTGATAGCAAAGCTGAGAAAGCATGGGATAGATGAGTGGACAGTGAGGTGGGTTGAGAATTGGCTGTCGGACCGAGCCCAGAGGGTCGTGATTCGTGGAGCGGAATCTGACTGGAGGCCTGTGACTAGCGGTGTTCCCCAGGGCTTGGTGTTGGGTCCAGTCCTGTTTAACATCTTCATTGACGACCTTGATGAGGGAATAGCATCGACCCTCAGCAAGTACGCCGATGATACAAAGCTGGGAGGAGTGGCTGACACGCAGGAACACTGAGCTGCCATCCAGCGAGACCTGGACAGGCTGGAAAGCTGGGCAGGGAGAAACCAGATGAGGTTCAACAAAAGCAAGTGTAGAGTCTTGTACCTGGGAAGGAATAACCGTTTGTATCAGTACAGGCTGGGGGATGACCTGCTGGAGAAGAGCTCAGTGGAGAAGGACCTGGGGGTCCTGGTGGATGACAGGTTGGCCATGAGCCAACAGTGTGCCTCGGTGGCTAAGAGAGCCAATGGGATCCTGGGGTGCATCCGGAGGAGTGTGGCCAGCAGGTCAAAGGAGGTGATCCTCCCCCTCTACTCTGCCCTGGTCAGGCCCCACCTGGAGTATTGTGTCCAGTTCTGGGCGCCTTGGTATAAAAAGGACAGGGATCTCCTGGAGAGAGTCCAAAGAAGGGCTACGAAGATGATTAAGGGCCTGGAGCATCTCCCCTATGAGGAAAGGCTGAGAAAATTGGGACTGTTCAGCCTTGAGAAGAGAAGACTAAGGAGGGACCTAATTAATGTTTATAATTATCTTAAGCATGGGATGCATGGGGAATTGGCCAGCCCCTTTTCAGTGGTCTGTGGAGATAGGACAAGGGGCAATGGCTGCAAGTTGGAGCATAGGAAGTTCCGCACCAACATGCGGAAGAACTTTTCACAGTGAGGGTGACAGAGCACTGGAATAGGCTGCCCAGGGAGGTGGTGGAGTCTCCTTCTCTGGAGATATTCAAGACCCGTCTGGATGCCTATCTGAGTGAAATGTCCTAGGGAGCCTGCTTTGGCAGGGGGGTTGGACCCGATGATCTCTCGAGGTCCCTTCCAACCCCTACAATTCTATGATTCTATGATATCCACTGGGCTCCTCCCAAAGGAATGATCCAATTTTTGTTATTTTTCCCTATTGTGGGAAGGAAAGAGCTACAAAGTCTCCGTTTCGGTCCCCTTACGTTGCCTATGCAGGCCCCTGTTCCGGAGACATGTTGCATGGTTATTCCCTTCCTCCTATCTTCCCAGGAACACTGGGAAGGTGCACTTTCAGTGTTAAAACTGTATGTACCATTTCATCCTGTTGACTTAAAGTCCATCTATAGAGTTTGTAATATTTGTTTGCTAAGATTGTCAAAGGACAGCATATCCAAAGTACTAGTATCTTTTTTAGGAAAATTGGTGGGTTGATAGCAGCCATTTTAGAGCGGTGGTAGCTATTCTCGGATATACTAATTTGGGAGGTTTGGGTTCGAGTGTTTTGTGCCATCCCGGACCTGGATTTTAGGGGCTTTCTCGCAATCAAGTTGGAAGTTTTAGTTCCCCACAGTTTCCTTACATCTCTGCCTCCTTTGCCTACTCCTTTGCTTGGAGCAGCAAGGTGTTCCATCTTCTCGGCAGCAGCTGCAGTCTTCAGGGGTTCTCCCTTCTCTCCTTTTGTGAGTGTTATATACCTCCCAACTTTTACCCTTTATTCCGGGCTAAACACACCAGGTGTTTTGCCTGTTTTTGGCACACCACTTTAACTATTTGCAAATTAGCCTCTCTATTCGTTAGAATGCATATAGCCAAATTCTGAATTTACGCCTTTTGTATATACTACCCACCACTCTTTAGATTGCCAGACGATTTGTCCGGTTTTTATGGTGTATTTAAGGGTTAATTCTGTTAATTTCTCACAAATATCTGGGGTAAAATCTCCCTCTTTACAATGAGCCCACCGATTGTCCTTACACTTTACATTTAAAACAAACAAAAGGGTATCATATACAACCAGGAATTGAGCAGAATGCAGTCTCATTCATTAAGTCCTTTGCATGATGGCTTCACTCATCAGTCTTTCTCCGGAAGGTGACCTTCAGGTTATCAAGATTCCCTGTTGCCTCCCAACTGGATTCCTGAATAGGTCCTTTTATTCTGGTAGTGTGAGTCCAACCTCTTTCGGCCTTTGGAACTGCAGTATCTGTGGTAAGTAATATGAGAAATGGTCCCTCCCAAGGAGGGATCAAGGAGGATTCTTTCCAGGTCTTGATTAACACCTTATCTCCTGGTTTGACCCTATGTATTGCTATATCTAAGGGTGGTCTCTGTACTACCAATCCTTTTTTCACTAATTCTCGCCTTCGCTTCATTAATTCAATGAGGTATTCTTGTATTACATGAACAATGTACGTGAATTACTGTGTGTTGAAGGAAATTTATAACACCACTGTGTGTTTACTGGTTCCACATACCTCAGGACCAAGTGCTTTCCCCAATATGGCTTATTCCCATTTCGTGTATCTGCCCATGGGTGTCTGGATCAGGGTTGTTTGCCTCTGCACCCCAAAGTCTTATTGTCCCAACAAAGGGAACATAAGAACAATTTAGGCTCCAAATGGAGGTTTGATTTAATGTATTATTAAATGGCCACTTCCATTCAAAAATCTCCCCAAATTATTGACTTATTCTGGTTCCAGAGCCAATCTAAATTTTTACTTTGAGTAGGGGTATGTGGTAAAGGCAAACAGGTAATCACATGAGAAAACTTAAGCATACGAGCAAAACCTTGTATCATTTTATAGATCACATTGTCTGGTTCAGTGTGATTTATAATCAGAGAACCATCAACATGTTCAAAAGCTTGAGGCTGTATATATTCCATATACTAGATTTTTTTTTTTTTTTTTTTACAACTACAGCCATGATGTAGCTCTTATTATTACAACTTGAGTTACAAACAATCACTCCTATTGAAACAAACAGACAGACAGACAAAACTAAAACCAGAAAACCAAAACTCCCAGCCTGTGCTTCAGGTTTCAGTACTTCTTCAATTTCTTCCAGGTACAGGTCATATTTCAGACTTATACCTATGAGGTCTCCACCTCACTTCTCAGCTGTCCCTTTTCCTTACTGGAGCAGTCCTGTGATTAAAACAGAAGAGAACTGCACGAACGTACATGTGCTCGACAGTGAATTGGTTAGAAATTTGGTGTAATTTACCTTTTAGGATATCATTTTTCTTCAATATTCTTGCCAGTGCACTATGGGCAATGGCAGGAGTGTTTGCATCCTTGGGGAAGTTGGTTGAAGGTATATTGTACTCCCTCCCAAGTGAACACAGATTGATGTTTACCCTCCTCTCGAAGAGGAATCATCATATTTAGCTTGCGTTTGGCCGACTGGTTCAGCAGTGTCAGCACCAGCGGCTGAGTGGCACTGTGTTACTGTTTGACCCCCTGCGGGCCGCTGCCACTGTCAGCCATCCCCTCCCCTCTATTGTGTATGCTGACCACACTGGAGCTCTGGATAGGTTTCCAAGTTTTTGATCACCTCTGTGATCCCCTCCTTAGCAGCAGATGGTAAAGGATATTGATTAACGTTTGTTATTCTGGAAGGAGGTGACTTAACAGCTTCCTTAAGCACTGGAACCTCACACAGCGGGGCTCCAAAGCTCCACACTTTCCCATTAGGTAGTTTCCAGACTTTGCTAGGACATCAAATCCTAGTATATTATTTCAGTATGGACCAATGACAACCTTTATCTTAGACATTCGGTTTTCCCCTGGAGACCAAACACACACAGTACTAATTGGTCTGGTTTCAGGGACTCCAGTTACTCCTATTACATTTATTTTCTCCTGGGTAGGGGTCAGTCCTAACCTTTTGGCTGATAACACTTATTTGAGCTCCCGTATCAGTTGTGACATTCACAGGTCTGCGCCTGGGACCAGGTGTTCACATAACATGTGGGTCAGTGTGCTGGTCAGGCCATTCTAAGGTGGATATTACGCGAGTGGGTCAGCCTGAGATTCCCCCCGTGTTTTCTAGTTTAAATCCATCAGGTCCTTCCTCAGTGTCTCAGGTCTGAGCAAGGACTCACTGACAGGCACAGAAGACTCCCTCCTCCTGTGTTTTGATGGTATCAGAAAATTCCATAAACGTGCTAATTGGCCGCTCCACCGAGTTTACCAATGTGCGAATAATCTGTGAATTGCCCACTTAGAGCTGGGCGAGGTATCCTTTCTCCACAGACCATTGCGCTGAGGACCGGTTTGCCGAGGGGGTTGGGGATCCTTCTCAAAAACAAAACAAACCCCGTGCCTGGCAAATCCAGACCTGCGAATTTAAACCTTCCTCTAAACATCCCATCTTTGTGCCATAAATAACAATTTCTTGTAACAGCTCCCCATGTTAAAACAGGCTGTTCCTGCTGATTGGGGTAACGAGTATTATGATCAATTGCTCACAGAATCTTTTCCTTTAGGCTTTGCACATCGATTTTCAAGGCTCAAGGGAGACCCCTAATCAGAGGTTTAAGGTGGACCGGATCTCCTGGAGTGGCAAGGGGAATGCCCTGCCTCCAGTCACTCATACATGGCTTGAATACACACAGCCTTTTTGCACTGATTCAGCCAGCCCAGATAATTCAGTGAAACCAGTAGGGTTTTTTTTTTTTTTTTTTTGTTTTTTTTTACCCAATCCTGTCCCTGGGGTGAGGGATGAGATTGGTGCATATCAAGAATATCGTATAACTTATATTAGAAATGCCAAACAGTGCTAAGAAAGGACTCCTTAGTGTATGAGCTTACTAAGTTATCTTACATAGCCCTTATCTGTTGCCAATCTGGTTTTGTCGGGGCCCATTGAAGCCCTGAATAGTGGGGCTTGATTGTTTGTTGATTGCTGACACCTGTTCCTGGGACTGAGACAGACAATTCTCACGTTCCACCCCATGTCCCAAGTCACAATTCAACCACTCATTGTCCTCAACTCCAGAAAAGGGCAGTTTCCAAAAAGCAACATTTCCCAGCATTTTCCATACTTATCTATTCTCTTGGCCAGGAAGACACATTATTATAGATATTGTCTGTCTTAGGGGCGGCCATTCTATAATTAATTACACAGTTTACATACAGAATTCACAGGGGCAAAACATCCTGAGAGGACCATGCTTTAGTAGCCAAATTTCCCCTATTCACTCTCAGGAGGTCACACCGTAGTTACACAGTTCACGTTACAAAACTCAAAGGGCAACATCATACACAAACCACACTGCTCACAAAACGGGCAAAGACCCGTTCCTGCTCCTGATCCAGTGACTCGAAAGCTTTTAAACAGTCATCCTCCCATACACCATCGATTTTTCACCTTTCAAATCCCCACCAACCACTCGCTCAAGCTGTCCCAAACCAGAAACGCCATCCCCATCAGACCAGTATCCTCTCATTCATTACACCAAAAATTGCTTCCAAATTGCACCACAACCTCCTGCTTAAATACAGAACAAACAATGGTCACTTTACACTTCCAAATTGCTAGACAGTCATCGCCAGTCCTCCCAGTGGGCAATCATTAACCCTAAAGGACTCTTTCCGGGTATACTGGGCAACACTACCTTAGGGCCCCCTCCCTGATCTTACCTTTCAGCTCAGTCATTGCCAGTCCTCCCAGTGGGCAATTGTTAACCCCAAAGGACTGTCTGTCGGTATATCAGGTAGCCCTACCGTTGGACCACCCGTGGGATCAGAAGGCTTGCTTTTCTTCTGTCCCATCTTCCAAGGTGCCTCTGTACACTCACACACATACTCCCCTCGTTCGTGGCCCACGCCCTCGCGGGCAATGGGAACCGCACTACAAGAAGGTCCGCACTCGCTTCGCCCTGTGGACTACTAAGTCCAGTGGATGTCTCAGTTAATCGCACCTCGGGATACCCACCCCGACCGAACGGATTCCCTTAATAATACTCACATGTCCTGGAGTCTTCGTTCTGACGTGCGGAAAATAGACTCTATAACTCGGAAGTTATAAAGTAGGTATGTTTATTCAGCGCTGGGTGTGCGGGGGATCGCTCCACCACAAACACGCACACCCCACACAGCAAGCCGTCATGATAATGAATATTTATTTTACGCCTATACATATTAATTACCTGTACCCGCCTACTCTCGCCTTGTATGCTAATTAGCTTATCATCCTTCACGTTTATGCAGATCCTTCCAGGAATTGTGGGCGAGGGTCAACTTTTCGTCTGGAATCCGAGCGTCTTGCAAGCTTGCACTGTTCTTATCAGTTTGGGCTAACTGATAAGGAGGCCTATGGATGTATTCCGGCCATCTGTTTCTTCATTGACATCTCTGTGATCAATATCATCTTGTTTCGTCCTGTTTCCTAAATCCTGAATTCCTGTTTTCCTCCAATGCTTCCTTGAGAAACCAGAAGGTCTAAAGCCAGTTCCTGTGGGCCTCTTTTTCTTAATTGTTTCAGGCTACACAATTACTTGTCTTAAATCCTGTGAGCTATTCTTTCTATTTCTATATGGCCTCCCTATATCAGTTCGGCTCTTCGTGCACAAAAATTACGGGGTACTGCAGTTTTCTTTTGCCTGCTTCCTTAATTTAGGGTTTGGAGGTACAGGTGTTGGCAGAGTGAGTCTGCCACCCAGGGGCCATCCGAAGATGGGGCGCCTCCCCAGAGTTTGGATCCCGAACCAAGTTGACCTGTATCCGAGTCACGGCACCAAATTGTTATAAACGGCGGTGACAAATGTTGCTGAGAGGGTGCTACAACTTGTTAAGAGCACAGACTATTATCCATTGCTGCTCTTTCATGTGGGCATGAATGACACTGCAAGCTGGAACCTGGGCATAATGAAGACTATATAGCCCTGGGAGGTGCAAGTGAAAAAAATTGGTGCCCAAGTTATCTTTTCCTCCATTCTACTAGTTGGAGGAAAGGGGGCAGCCAGAAATAGACATGCAATCCATATCAATGCCTGGCTACGTGGCTGGTGATGTCATGAGGGTTTTGTATTTTACAACAATGAGACATTCTTTGGCAACTATAACCTGTTAGGAAGGGACAAATGGGATCCAGCTGTCTAGAAGAGGCAAGGGAATCTTTGGCAGCAGACTTGCCAACTTGGTGAAGAGGGATTTAAACTTGAAGGACCCAGGGGGTGGGATCCAAAGTAGCAATGCTCATAACATCGCATCAAACTGGGGAATAAGCCAGGCCAACCAGAGGAGTGAAGGAGCAGAACAATAAATAGGATTACAACTCTGGACTTCAGGAGAGATAACTTTAGCCTTCTCAAAGACTTGCTTGGGAGAATACCATGGGTTAGGGCTCTAGAAGGTAAGGGGGTTCAAGAGAGCTGGTCAGTATTCAAGCACCACTTCCTCCTAGCTCAAGATTGGTGCATCCCAAAGAACAGGAAATTAATGAAAGAAGGAGGCAGGAGACCTGCATGGATGAGCAAGGAGCTCCTGGAAAAACTCAAAGGGAAGAAGGAAATTTACCAAATGTGGGAAAAGTGACTGTCCACTTGGGATGAATATAGGGATGTAGTCCCCAAAAGGGAGGGACAAGTGACTCAGATTCGCTGATTCTGTTTGTTGGAATTGAAGTGAGACAACACTTAAGGTCTGTTGGTAAAAAAAGACTTTATTCTGTAGCTAGGCTCCTTGGGTAGCAGAAGGGTCTATAGCTTAAAAGAGTAGGAAAAGAAAGGAAAAGAGGAAGAGGGTGAGAGAAAGGATGAGGAATAAAGAGAGAAACTGAGGAAGAAAGAAATCAGGAGAGAAAGAGATCTATCAGCGGTCCAGGTTCCAGCACTGATTCAGCCAATCAGGGTGGGGCAGTGTCTCTGATTTGCAGGGCTGTTTCTTTCTGGATTTTCATCTCCTTCCCCAGGTACATTCATCTCCCCCTTTTTGTGTTTCCCATATCAGTGCAGCCAACCCAGGGGAGTTTCATCTCAGGTTTCCCCCTCCCAGGTGACATGTAGCATAATTTGGGTGGAAAATGTCATACATATTTAGCATGTACTCCTTTTAGATCATTAGCATATTTAGGGTGTCAACTTTAATATTCATTTCACAGTTAATGAAGCAAAAGAGAACATGGAGGGAGGACTCATTGCAGCAAAGGGGGGCAGCATCAGCAGTTTCAGCAGAAACAGCATAGCAGGACACCTGCTATTCACATACATTTGATCTCAGAGACGCAAATAAAGATCAAATGCTATTTAGCTTTGGGGGGGAAGGAAGGGGCAAAGGAGAATTTGATTAACCAAGAAAATGTATAACACTATATTCCCAGATGGTATCTTACATTAAAGGCCCTTCCAGGTGGAAGCCCAGTGTTGCCAGCTCTCAGAGTACTACAGGTCAGATGTGGGCATCTGAGGGATCTCTAAGACCTTCCAATTAAGTAGATGAGTTTAACAAGGGACTGGAAAAGGTAATTCTGGAATAAATTATACAATAGGAACCATCAAGAAAGACTCTGAATTACTGCAAGCACTTGGAGACTTCAGAAGATGCAACCAATGCTAATGTAACCACAAAACACTGGGGCCTGGGACAGGCTTTCCCCATTCCCACTACAGTTTCCTTTGAGGCTTTTCCTTCCCAGAGGGAGCTTGAAAAATCCTCTGTGCTTCCTGAGGACCCCGGTCCATGGGGACACTTTGGCGCTAGCAAGTAGCCCCCATGCATCCACGATGTCCAGAAGCCTAACACCTTCCAGCACCAGGAACCAGAGGTGACACCTGGCACTCAAGTCCCACATGGTCCCTCCTCTGGTGTGGGACAAAGGTCACATACCTCCCCTACCTGCAGTCATCTCAGGAAGAAGAAGAAAGAGGCTGAATCCATCAAACAAAAAAAATTAAAAACAATCACTTATTTGCCAGCAAACCAGCTTTTGCATGGTGAATTTTAGTCTTGGTCAAGTCACTAAATTCAAAATACTGGGAAGAAAATGCTGGAAAACGGTCTACTGGTTGTTTTTTTTTTCCAGTTTGATATTTTTAAACAAAGGTTTTTTCACTTTTATTTCATGGTGACATATGCTAAATTTCCACAGCTGTCCATCAGCATGTAAAATACGTAAAAACATGTTCCCTTTTGGATTGAACAAAGCAATTTTGTTTCCTGTTTTAATTAAATAAAAATATCTACTCTGATTGACCCCAGTTAAAAATCATCCCACACAACTATCCTTATTATCATGATTTCTCTACAGGCTAATGAATGGGAAAAAATACAGTTACCATCAATTATTTGTCTTATAGAGTGATCATAGAATCAAAGAATCATAGAATGGTCTGGGTTGGAAAGGACCCCAGGGATCATAGAGTTCCCCTGCCACAGACAGGGCCACCAACCTCCAGGCCTGGATCTACACAAGGTTGCCCAGGGCCCCATCCAACCTGGCCTTGAACACCTCCAGGGACGGGGCATCCACACCCTCTCTGGGCAGCCTGTTCCAGCACCTCACCACTCTCTCTGTAAAAACTTCCCCCTAATATCTAATCTAAACTTTCCCTCCTTTAGCTTTAGTCCATTCCCTCTTGTCCTGCTATTGTGTACTCTTTTAGAAAGTTGATTCCCCTCCTGTTTCTCTGCTCCCTTCAGGTACTGGAAGGCTGCAATGAGGTCCCCCCACAGCCTTCTCATCTCCAGGCTGAACAAGCCCAGCTCCCTCAGCCTCTCCTCGTAGGGGAGGTGTTCCAGCCCTCTAATCAAATGTTAGAGTTTCCAAATAGAATTTATTCCAGCAAGCAGTTAAGCAGGCAAAACAGCGTTGGGCAGCTGGGGAAACTCCTGCTCCACCAAGGACACGCGCCTCACCCCCGCCAGAGTCTCTTTTTATAGATCAGTAGTCTCAGGGTTTCATGGTACATCCCGGTAATATCTGTGGCTGGGCATAGCATTGCTGGTCTCTCAGGTGGTCATAGCATTCCTCTGTGTTGGGGTCATGATGACTCAGGAAAGGTTTGTGCTTAAGTCATTCAGCAAGAGGTCCCAATTCTTTTGAAGGGGAGGATTATACAATAGGTCTGGGAGTGGCTTATCACTACTTTGCACAACAATGGTTTCACGAGGTGATAAAAGGGGGAACACTCCCCTTTCATCCTTATCTGTTTGAGAACAAATTTCTTATGACTTTATTTATTACACCTAGGATCCATGAGAAGAAGCCTGGGAGCCCCTTGCAGGGTGGTACAAGAGGCTGTGCCAGTCTGAGCATTGCATATTGCAGCTCCTGCATCAGGCACAGTTTCTTTCTGCTTAGAGCCATGCTGGAAGCTGCTTAGTGTATTGGGGATGGAAAAATACTTGATCTGTAGAGGTCATGAGGCTGTTGTAAAAATGTCAAGTTTCTGGTTTCACATGTGGATGTTGTCTTGCCTGGCTGGTGCAGAAAATCGAACATTGTTATTACAAAACTTGGCCAGCCACCAACCTGACTGCGAAAGACCTCTACTCGAGCAATAGAGGTCAAATGCCTGGCAGAGAGGAAAACGATGAAGGCAAGACCCCCGTAAGAGAGGCTAAGACCCCCTGTTGGTCCTTGCACATGAGCCGTCCACCAGTAGCTGTATAATACAGAAGATGGAGTTTGTTTGTGCACTGTCTTTGTCTGTGCCTTCTGTCACGTACTGGCCCTACCTGGCAGAACACTCCAGGCATAAAAGACCGATGGAACAGAAATGAGACTGAGACGCACACTGTTATAAACGAGGGTGACAAATTGTTCACTCTAAATTAAATTAGGCTTGTGGGCCTCAGGGTGGATGACGGAATGTCCAGTGTGTGAATGGCTCCTGATGTTTCCTGATAATGGAATGAATGGCTCCTGATGTTTCCTGATGTCTTCTCCTGATAGTGGAATGCTCTCCTGGTGTGTGAGTGGCTCCTGATGTCTATCTTGGGTGGTTCGTTGAATAGTCATTAGGTCTTTGGAAGCCTTAGCCAGTGGTGGTGATGTAATGAGGTTTGGTTAGGTGAGGGGACGGACAGGACGGTTCTGTTGGCAATTATTAAGGCATATTTCCAGTCCCTTACACCACCCCGTGACTTAATCATTGTCAACAGAAAAAAGAAGAGAGAAAGAATGGAAAATTGACTATGAAGCTAAAACATTACAACAATATCAACTCTAAGCAAGGCCAATGCCTGGCAGTTATCTTCTCAGTACACATTAGGAAGGTAAAACATCTTATACAATTTCTACGGTGGATGATACAGATTGCCGTACAGCTCAAATTCGTTTAACTCCATCAGGTGACACAATGGGTACAAATTGCATATTGGTGACAACATGTTGGATTAATTGAATAAAACATGGGATAACACATGGTAAAAACAACAATGTAGCTAAATCACAAAGCAAGTAAAATAAGATTTGTTTCACCCAGTGGCTTCCTGGAAGCCAGGAAAACATATCAACATTCCAACATTCCCAAGTCTGGACTGGGACTAATTTTTGTATTCCAGCAGTAATTTGTTTAACCACCTTGCCATTGTCAGCAATTTTAAGCAACAATTAAAAACATTCAATTTTGCACAGACCCCACCCTCTTTGGCTAGTAGGTAGTCGAGAACCATATGTTGATAGGTTCTCGAGCACCACTAACCCACTCATTAGGATTCCAAGTTGCAGGTCCATAATGTTGTATGATACATTGAGGGGTCCACTTGTCTTTACCCCAAGTTTGGCTACTCCCATCAGTGAGAGGTGTCAGTGACAGATCGTTTTCTCATTTCAAATCATATTGGAATACCTAAATTTGAATAATACCTAAATTTGAATAATGCCTAAATAATCTCCACCTGTTTCTGGAAGTAAGAAAAACAAGGGACTAATCACCCCAACGTAACACACTCCCAACCAGTTTACCTGCAGCAATTTATATGCATGATTTACACAACAATATATTTTCACAGCAGGGTATGTCTGAACAGAAATTTTCCCACCTTGTCCTCCAATGGGAGCAGTTTATCTTCTTACAATATTTACAGTTACAAGATCCCACTTCCTGGTCCCAAATACAATCATGGCCTACCGTGTTACCTCGGCTGATTTTAGGTGTAAGAGACCAAAATCGAGGAATTGATTTCATGTATCCCTCATCATTCACCCAGGCATACATATATGCTTAATCCATTTCTTCTCCCACCTAAATGGTTATACTTATGTTTTGATATGTACTATTGCCTACAAAAGGGCCATCAGTTTGTGGTTTAGCCAAACAAGATTTACCTTTTCCTGGAATTTGTATGTGCCATGGTGAATCATGTGGGTCTTCCCATGTTTTGTTCCCTCTTGTCTCACTATATCTGCTCACTAACCATTTTGGTAGCAAGGATATATCTGCCCAAGGCCAACTTGATAGACCAAATGGTTCCTCCACATATCCAGCATTTTATGAGATTATAAACATTTGCTACTTGTTCAGCCAATTGTACAAAGGAATTCTTTACATCACTCCTTTTATTCCTAAAATCTTGGAGAGGAGAGATGATTGATCTAGAGGTTGTTGCCATTTTGATCCATCTCAAGCTTACAGAGATTACGGAAGCAATTATGAATCATAGAATCATAGAATTGTAGGGGTTGGAAGGGACCTCGAGAGATCATCGGGTCCAACCCCCTGCCAAAGCAGGCTCCCTAGGACATTTCACTCAGATAGGCGTTCAGACGGGTCTTGAAAATCTCCAGTGAGGGAGACTCCATGACCTCCCTGGGCAGCCTATTCCAGTGCTCTGTCACCCTCACTGGGGAAAAGTTTTTCCGCATGTTGGAGCGGAACTTCCTATGCTCCAACTTGCAGCCACTGCCCCTTGTCCTATCTCCACAGACCACTGAAAAGGGGCTGGCTGATTCCCCCTGCATCCCCTGCTTAAGATAATTATAAACATTAATTAGGTCCCCCCTTAGTCTTCTCTTCTCAAGGCTGAACAGTCCCAATTTTCTCAGCCTTTCCTCATAGGGGAGATGCTCCAGGCCCTTCATCATCTTCATAGCCCTTCTTTGGACTCTCTCCAGGAGATCCCTGTCCTTTTTATACCAGGGAGCCCAGAACTGGACACAATACTCCAGGTGGGGCCTGACCAGGGCAGAGTAGAGGGGGAGGATCACCTCCTTTGACCTGCTGGCCACACTCCTCCGGATGCACCCCAGGATCCCATTGGCTCTCTTAGCCACCAAGGCACACTGCTGGCTCATGGCCAACCTGTCATCCACCAGGACCCCCAGGTCCTTCTCCACTGAGCTCTTCTCCAGCAGGTCATATGAAGATACAAATTATTAAAATTGAACGTTGGTCTTCCTGCATTCAGTCCTGTTCCCATAGGGGTCTCCTCTGAAATGAAATGAAACATCCATGGACCCCTCTTGGGTGATGCTTACACAGTTAAAATGAAGGAACAGTCCAGCATATGTTAATTTTGTATTCTTTTCCTTGGGCATCTTTAGCTTTCCAAGGGTCTACAGCCCTGTATTTCCACTGTTTGCCCTCTTGTTTAGCAGAGGCATTTATAAAACACACATTTCACAGCTCCTCTGAAAATGGTGGGCACAGCAAAAGGCAGGGGGTGGGGGAAATCCTCCTCCCGAGGTTTGTTATCTATACTTGTTCAACACCTTAGGGGTGCCTTCAGTGACTGTCCTCACAGTATCTCAGAGCCACCCTGTCAGGGGGAGGGGTCCTTGCCAGCACAGGCTTGATTACTTTAAAGGGTCCCTTTAGATTTTTTTAGATGGTATCAAGACCCCACACCGTTTTTCCTGTTTGTGTTGATGTGGTAATTTGTGTCCCAGTATCAATCAAAAAGGTTACTGGTCTTCTCTTTAGCTCTATGGCATCGGTGATTAACAGATCCTTTTTTTACATCCAAGTTGAGTGGCTTTAAAAAACCATCCAGTCCCCGTCTCCATTTACCCCTCTGCTTTCGGAGAGTGGAGGGTCTAATTTCTCACCAGCTCTTCCTTAAGGCCTATCAGGGGTGGAGCCCCAGGGACTAACCCAAGGGTAGGATTTCTCCACGAACATTTTTCTACTACTTTTTCTAATTTTTGGGGTTGGGAGTCCATCCATGAGGTCTTGGGGAATGCCTTTCTGAAGGCCTAAAAGCAGGAAAACATCCGGACCCAAATCATCTCCTCCTGACAGGGACACTCCACACACACACACTCTGTTTTTGACTCCTATTTACACATTACACAAACAGTTTAAATTTGTCATGCACTCCGGCCATCTCCGGCCGCTCTCCTTGCGGAGACACGGAACAGTGTATCGGGACTACGCACTCGCTGCGTAGCCAGACTGCGTCTTGTTCATTCACAGATCATTCAGACAACACAGGGTACCAGGCTGCAACTCAGTCAACTCAGTCCATTCCCCTTGTCCTGCCATTTTCTACCCTTTTAAAAAGGTGATTCCCCTCCTGTTTCTCTGCTCCCTTCAGGTACTGGAAGGCTGCAATGAGGTCCCCCCGCAGCCTTCTCATCTCCAGGCTGAACAAGCCCAGCTCCCTCAGCCTCTCCTCGTAGGGGAGGTGTTCCAGCCCTCTAATCATCCTCGTGGCCCTCCTCTGAACCCTCTCCAACAGTTCTACATCTTTCTTGTATTGGGGGCCCCAGATCTGGACACAGGACTCCAGATGGGGCCTCACGAGGGCAGAGTAGAGAGGGACAATCACCTCCCTGTCCCTGCTGGCCACCCCTCTTCTGATGAAGCCCAGGATACCATTGGCCTTCCAAGCTGCAAGAGCACACTGCTGGCTCATGTTAAGTTTCTCGTCTACCAGAATCCCCAAGTCCTTCTCAGCAGGGCTACTCTCCAGGAGCTCAGTCTGTATCTATGTCTGGGATTCCTCCGGCCCAAGTGCAACACCTTACACTTGGCAGTGTTGAACCTCATTAGGTTCACCCGGGCCCACCTTTCCAGCCTGTCAAGATCCCTCTGGATGGCTTCCTTTCCTTCTATGGTGTCAACAGTCCTTTGTTCCAAGGAGTCACAAATCAGCTTCAATAGTCAAACTATTTGTTCAGATGGTTTGTTCTTCAAGTTGTTCCCTGACACCTTTCAACTTCTACCCTTCTGTTATTCTGCCAGTGCAGAAGTCCAATGGAGAGTGGAGGCTGACAGTGGACTATCATGGCCTGAATGAAGTCACGCTGCCTAAATAAATAGAAAACCAATTGAGGTGTTAGGTCAGCTGGCGAGATGGCATAATGTGCATGCTGTACAGATAGCTAAACAACAAGGAGAAAAACCTAACCAATAGCAAACATGACACTGATCATTCAGACAACACAGGGTACCAGGCTGCAACTCAGTCAACTCACCACTTGCACCAGTTAATTACACAGTAATTATGCACAAAATTCAAAAGGGGAATACATTCTGAGAGAGCTGCACTCGTAAGTGTCCAGATTTCCCCATCTACTCTCAGAAGCTCAAACCTCAATCACGCAAAAACTCAAAGGGAAAAAAACACACCGTCCTGAGAGGGCCACATCTTAGTATCCAGATTTCCCCTATTCACTCTCAGGAGGTCACACCGTAATCATGCAGCAACCACGCAGCCCACACACAGAACCACGTAGCCTACGTACAAAATTCACAGAGGCAATACATCCTAGAGAGACACGCACATTACTATCTAGGTTTCCCCTATTCACTCTCAGGAGGTCACATCATAGTTACACAGTTCACGTTACAAAACTCAAAGAGCAACATCATACACAGACCACACTGCTCACAAAACGGGCAAAGACCCGTTCCTGCTCCTGACCCAGAGACTCGAAAGCTCTCAAACAGTCCTTCTCCCATACACCATCGATTTTTCACCTTATAAACAACGGTCACTTTACACTTCCAAATTGCTAGACAGTCATCGCCAGTCCTCCCAGTGGGCAATCATTAACCCTAAAGGACTCTTTGGCGGTATACCGGGTAGCCCTATCCTTGGACCACCCATGGGATCAGAAGGCTTGCTTTTCTTCTGTCCCATCTTCTGAGGTGCCTCCTCGTACACTCACACACACGCTCCCTTCGTTCGTGGCCCACGCCCTCGCGGGCAATGGGAACCGCACTACAAGAGGGTCCGCACTCGCTTCGCCCGGTGGACTACTAAGTCTGGTGGACGTCTCAGTCAGTCTCACCTCGGGAAACCCACCCTGACCGAATGGAACAACGCAATACTTACTCAATCCTGAGTCTTCGTTCGGATCTTTGTGCACAAAAATTATGGGGTACCGCGGATTCTTTTGCCTGCTTACCCGAATTTAAAGTTTGGATGTACAGGATTTTGGACAAGGAATTAGACACCCGAGGGCCATCCCAAGATGGGGCGCCTCCCTCGAGCTCAGATTCCAGACCAAATTGTCCTGTATCCGAGTCACGGCACCAAATTGTTATAAACGACGGTGACAAATTGTTCACTCTAAATTAGAGTTTCCAAATCGAATTTATTTGAGCAAGCGATAAACAGGCAAAACAGCGCTGGGTGGCTGGGGAGACTCCTGCTCCACCAACGGCGCATGCTCACCCCGGCCAGAGTCCCCTTTTTATAGCCTGGTTGTTCCGGGTGTACGTGGCATATCTAGGGGGTCGGCTCGGGCCCTCTGGTGGTCGTGAGGATGAAGGCCGTAGTCTTCCTCTGCGTTGCGGGTTGTGATCTTGCTGAGCAAACACTACAAGCGTTCTTATCTGGGCATTTCAGTTGCTGCTATTGTTCGCTTAACAGGAAGATACCACAGTTGTCTGCTCAGCAGGATGTAGTGATTTGAGGTGTTCCAGTCACAAGGTTACAAATGTAGAAACAGTCTAGCAAGTTGCTCCACCGGTTTGATTAACAAATTCATTACACAATGTTTATTACACACACCATTGAGACCTACATTGTCTCCGTGGGGATGCCTGCTAAACCTGTGCCTGTCAGCTCGACCTAGATCCTCAGACACCAATGGGGCTGCTCAGCATCCTGTGTGGGTTGGCAAGTATAACTCTGTAAGTATACATACATCTGTGTAGAGGGGTTGTAACGGTAATATAACCTGTAGCTAGTTTTGCTTTGCTATTAGGGAAATAAAGTTGTGTTTGGGGTAATGTTATTAGTTGTTTTTGTTGAGGGTGTGTGTTATTGCCGAACTCGATGATCTCTTGAGGTCCCTTCCAACCCCTACAATTCTGTGATCCCAAACCTGACGAGGATGGGATTCGGCCAATGAAAAGTGGGACTCACTAGTGGAATGCACAGCTAGGTGAGGTTGCATCACTGGATGAGAGGAATGCCCGGACAGGTTTGTACTCCCCCAAATACTGGTAGAGCACATTGTAATCTGTGTTGGTTTTGCAACTGTTTAACGTATATGAGAGTAAAGTGTACCCAGTGGAATAAGTATATCCTGGGCCCACGGGGGACACAGGAGATTGACTTACAAAGAGGACTAGATTTGTGGTGTATCAGGTGTGGCAATACAACTCCATTGTCAGAAGTGAGGTGCGTTTGGCATTATTGTTGTCAGACTCATTGGGAAGTGTTTATTAATAGGGGTAGTTATAGCCCATATCAGTTGCTGCAGCATTAGTTGCAGCATGCGGCGATTTTTCTTTGGTAGAACTGCTGGCGGTGCTAACCCTGATAAAGAGGCCGCTCTGCCTCATGAAAATCGTAAATGGAGACAAGAACACTGGAATACTCTGTGGGATAGATGGGAGGCATGTACCTGTATGCCCCCCAAACCATAGATGCAGAAGGAGCCCATAGGGGTGTTATGGTATTGGAGTCAATTTGTAGAAACTGAACAGACCAAAAATTCTGTACGGCTGGAGCATGTAGGGCGCATGGGGGGGGTGGGGGTGCACTTTTATTCGCCTATAAGGTTGTGGTAGAACAGTTGAAGAAAGAGCAGGAGAGGAATGAACTTCTCAAAGACCAGCTGCAGGCTGTTTGAGCTGTGCAGGTCATGCAAAGGCAAGCCCTGCTGGAGGCTAATGTTCAAAAGGAACGGTTAGAGGAAAAGTGTACTAAGCTAGCAGAGTGATCTGTGGTTGTGGTGGTTTAGCCCTGGCTGGAGGCCAGATGCCCACCAAAGCCAATCTATCACTCCCTTTTTCAGCTGGACAGGGGAGAAAATATCTATTGAGAGGCTCAGGAGCGGAGATAAGGACAGGGAGAGATCATTCCACAATCAGTGTCATGGACAGAACAGACTCAGCACAGAACAAAGGAAAGAAAGCTCTCTAATTGATGACACTGCCCTGCACCCCCAGTGACACCAGAGTCCGGTAATGAGAAGTGCAGCCAGATCTTAAAGCACCTCCCCCCACCCCTCTCTTCTTAGCAGACTGATCTTTAGTCAGGATTTCACTCCCTTCTTCCCCCACATTGTCCCACCCACGGGAGACAGTCCTTCACGAACTTCTCTAACATGAGTCCTTTCCCACAGGGCTTCAGCTCTTCACCAGCTGCCCCAGTGTGGGTCACTGCTATGGCGGGCAGTCATAAATCACAATGTCTCTCAGTCCCAGTCCTCCACGGGGTCACCAGCCCTCTACCCCAGCAAACCTGCTCCGGCGTGGGTCTCTCCCTTGCTCATCTCTGTGTCTCTGTCTCTATCCATGGGCTGCAAGTGCTGGCAGAGGCTTGCTCCAATGCAGGTCACAGCATCTCCTGTATGTCTCCACCTGCTCCAGCATGGGGCCTCTCCATGGGCTGCAGGTGGGGTCTCAGCCTTTTCCATGGGCTGCAGGGGGACACCCACTCCACCATGGGTTTCTCCACAGGCTGCAGGGGCATCTTTCTCTCTGGCACCTGGGGTGCCTCCTCCTCCCCCCCTTCACCAGCCTTGGTGCCTGCACAGTTCCTTACATCTTCTCACTTCCTTCTCTAGTGGCAAAATGCAGGTGCTTGCAGGTATTTTTTCTCCTAAATGTGATTCCCAGAGGCGCTGTGACCATTGCCGATTGGCTCAGCCTTGGTCAGCAACGACTCTGGCCTTGAATCGGCCGATGTTTACTCTCTGGGGCCTGCAGAGAGCTTCTAGCTGCTTCTTGCAGCAGCCATGTCTGCAGCCCCCCTTCTCTACCAGTACCCAGCTACGCAAAACTACGACAGTGGTATGAGCTGTGAAGACAGGAAAAGGACAGAAAAAAGGAGAGAAGGGGCACCAGGTGCAGGCCATAGTCACGGATCCCAGTTGGGATCCTGAGACCTGGGACGGTAACATCTGGGGTACTGATAACTTGTCCGCGAATGACGAAGAGGATGACACCCCTACACGAATGAGAAAAAGAGCTGCTTGTGTTGCACAGAAAAACAGTACATGCGGGACCCAGGCAGATGGTATGACAAGATGAATTAACAGATTTCACCCTGGAGGACATGAAGAGTTTGCTTAGTAAATATAAACAACAACCCAGGGAGAAGCCACAACTTTGGCTAGTTTGATTAATGGAACTAAGGGCCAATTCAGTGACCCTTGATGATCATAGAATTGTAGGGGTTGGAAGGGACCTCGAGAGATCATCGGGTCCAACCCCCTGCCAAAGCAGGCTCCCTAGGACATTTCACTCAGATAGGCATCCAGACGGGTCTTGAATATCTCCAGAGAAGGAGACTCCACCACCTCCCTGGGCAGCCTATTCCAGTGCTCTGTCACCCTCACTGGGAAAAAGTTTCTCCGCATGTTGGTGCGGAACTTCCTATGCTCCAACTTGCAGCCATTGCCCCTTGTCCTATCTCCACAGACCACTGAAAAGGGGCTGGCTGATTCCCCCTGCATCCCCTGCTTAAGATAATTGTAAACATTAATTAGGTCTCCCCTTAGTCTTCTCTTCTCAAGGCTGAACAGTCCCAACTTTCTCAGCCTTTCCTCATAGGGGAGATGCTCCAGGCCCTTCATCATCTTCGTAGCCCTTCTTTGGACTCTCTCCAGGAGATCCCTGTCCTTTTTATAACAGGGAGCCCAGAACTGGACACAATACTCCAGGTGGGGCCTGACCAGGGTAGAGTAGAGGGGGAGGATCGCCTCCCTTGACCTGCTGGCCACACTCCTCCGGATGCACCCCAGGATCCCATTGGCTCTCTTAGCCACCGAGGCACACTGCTGGCTCATGGCCAACCTGTCATCCACCAGGACCCCCAGGTCCTTCTCCACTGAGCTCTTCTCCAGCAGGTCATCCCCCAGCCTGTACTGATAGAAACGGTTGTTCCTTCCCAGGTGCAAGACTTTACACTTGCTTTTGTTAAACCTCATCTGGTTTCTTACTGCCCAGCTCTCCAGCCTGTCCAGGTCTCGCTGGATGGCAGCGCAGTGTTCCTGCGTGTCAGCCACTCCTCCCAGCTTTGTATCATCGGCGTACTTGCTGAGGGTCGATGCTATTCCCTCATCAAGGTCGTCAATGAAGATGTTAAACAGGACTGGACCCAACACCAAGCCCTGGGGAACACCGCTAGTCACAGGCCTCCAGTCAGATTCCGCTCCACGAATCACGACCCTCTGGGCTCGGTCCGACAGCCAATTCTCAACCCACCTCACTGTCCACTCATCTATCCCATGCTTTCTCAGCTTTGCTCTCAGGATGTCATGGGAAACAGTATCAAAAGCCTTGCTGAAGTCAAGGTAGATGACATCCACTGCTCTCCCTCCATCTACCCAGCCGGTGATGAGATCGTAGAAGGCTATGAGATTGGTCGAGCACGATTTCCCCTTGGTGAATCCATGCTGACTACTCCTCATGACCTTCTTCTCTTCCAATTGCTTGGAGATGGCATCCAGAACAAGCTGTTCCATTACCTTTCCAGGGACAGAGGTGAGGCTGACTGGCCTATAGTTGCTGGGATCCTCCTTCTTGCCCTTTTTAAAGACTGGAGTGACATTGGCTATCCTCCAGTCCTCAGGCACTTCTCCTGTTCTCCAGGACCTGTTGAAGATGATAGAGAGCGGCTCAGCAATCACCTCCGCCAGCTCCCTCAGCACACGTGGATGTATCCCATCCGAGCCCATGGATTTGTGTGCATTTATCCCTTTGAGCCGCTCCTGGACCTCCCCTACCTCAACCAGATGGAAATTCTTCATATCCCAAACACTCCTATTTACATCCAGTGCCTGTGGGTCCCGGGGGGCCTTTGAGGTGAAGACCGAAGCAAAGAAGGCATTCAGTATCTCCACCTTCTCAGTATCCCCCGTTACCAGGACACCCTCCTCATTCATCAAGGGACCTACATTATCCCTGGTCATCCTCTTACTATTCACGTATCTGAAAAAACCCTTTTTATTGTCCTTTATGTCCCTTGCCAGCTTCGTTTCCATGATGGGGATGCCAAAAAGATTTTAGGACTCACAGATGATGTGTATGTACAGGCAGCACTCTGACGGATAGGCCCCGAAGGTCAGAGTCTCATTGCAGTTGTGGCTGAAAAGCTTTCTGACTGACACACTAATGATGGTGATTGGTTCGTCTCTAGTTCTACCTGGGGTACATTATATCAGGCCGGCAGTGTGTAGGCCACAGTTTGCTTTCACTGGCCACTGGCCACTGGCGCCAGAGTGTAGGCCACAGTTTGCTTTCACTTGGAGGGGCATCCAATACACATGGAATCGTCTGCCCCAGGGGTGGAAACACAGCCCTACCATTTGCCATGGACTAATCCAGACCACACTGGAAAAGGGTGGAGCCCCAGAGCACCTGCAGTACATTGATGACATCATTGTATGGGGCACTACAGCAGAGGAAGTATTTGAGAAAGGAAAAAGGATAATTCAAATCCTTTTGGAAGCTGGTTTTGCTATAAAGCAAAGTAAAGTCAAGGGGCCTACAAGAGAAATCCAGTTTTTAGGAATAAAATGGCAGGATGGGCGTCGTCAGATCCCAATGGACATTATCAATAAAATAGAAGCTATGTCTCCACCAAGCAACAAAAAAGAAACACAAGCTTTCTTAGGTGCCATAGGTTTTTGGCGAATGCATATCCCAAACTACAGTCTCATTGTGAGCCCACTCTACCACGTAACTCGGAAGAAGAATGATTTCCAATGGGGCCCTGAGCAGCAGCAAGCCTTTGAGCAGATCAAACGCGAGATAGTCCATGCAGTGGCCCTTGGGCCTGTCCGGACAGGGACAGATGTTAAAAATGTGCTTTACACTGCAGCTGGGGAAAATGGCCCTACCTGGAGCCTCTGGCAGAAAGCACAAGGGGAGACTAGAGGTCGACCGCTGGGGTTTTGGAGTCGGGCCTACAAAGGATCTGAGGCCAATTATACTCCAACAGAAAAGGAAATACTGGCCGCCTATGAAGGGGTTCGAGCCGCTTCAGAAGTGATTGGAACTGAAGCTCAGCTCCTCCTGGCACCCCGACTGCCGGTGCTGGGCTGGATGTTCAAAGGGAAGGTCCCTTCTACACATCATGCCACTGATGCTACGTGGAGCAAGTGGGTTGCACTAATTACTCAGCGGGCTCGAATAGGAAACCCTAATCGCCCAGGAATCGTGGAAGTGATCACAGACTGGCCAGAAGGCAAAGATTTTGGGATGTCACCAGAGGATGAGGAGGTGACACGCGCTGAAGAAGCCCCACCTTACAACAAACTGCCAGAGAATGAGAAGCGATATGCCCTGTTCACCGATGGCTCCTGTCGCCTTGTGGGAAGGCACCGAAGATGGAAAGCTGCTGTATGGAGTCCTACAAGACAAGTAGCAGAAGCCACTGAAGGAAAAGGTGAATCAAGCCAATTTGCTGAGGTGAAGGCCATCCAGTTAGCTTTGGACATTGCTGAGAGAGAAAAGTGGCCAATGCTCTACCTTTATACTGATTCATGGATGGTAGCTAATGCCCTGTGGGGTTGGTTGCAACAGTGGAAAAAGAACAACTGGCAGCGTAGAGGCAAACCCATATGGGCTGCTGACTTGTGGCAAGACATTGCTGCCTGATTAGAGAAGCTTGTTGTAAAGGTACGTCATGTTGATGCCCATGTACCCAAGAGTCGAGCCATGGAGGAACATCAAAACAACCATCAGGTAGATAAGGCTGCTAGGATTGAAGTGGCTCAGGTAGATCTAGACTGGCAACATAAAGGTGAACTATTCCTAGCTCGATGGGCTCATGATACTTCAGGTCATCAAGGGAGAGATGCAACATATAGATGGGCTCGAGATCGAGGGGTGGACTTAACCATGGATGCTATTGCACAAGTTATCCATGAATGTGAGACGTGTGCCGCAATTAAGCAAGCGAAGCGGCTGAAGCCGCTTTGGTATGGAGGACGGTGGATGAAATATAAATATGGGGAGGCCTGGCAGATCGATTACATCACCCTCCCACAAACCCGCCATGGCAAACGCTACGTGCTTACAATGGTGGAGGCAACCACCGGCTGGCTAGAAACATATCCTGTATCCCATGCTACTGCCCGGAATACAATCTTGGGCCTTGAAACGCAAGTCCTATGGCGACACGGCACCCCAGAAAGAATCGAGTCAGACAATGGGACTCATTTCCGAAATGCTCTCATAGACACCTGGTCCAAAGAGCATGGCATTGAATGGGTGTACCACATTCCTTATCATGCACCAGCCTCTGGGAAAATTGAACGATACAATGGACTCTTAAAGACTACCCTAAAAGCAATGGGTGGTGGAACATTCAAACACTGGGATACACATTTGGCCAAAGCCACGTGGTTAGTTAACTCTAGGGGTTCTACCAATCGGGCTGGCCCTGCCCAGTCAAAATTTCCACGTACTGTAGAAGGAGACAGAGTCCCAGTGGTGCATATGAAGAGTATATTAGGGAAGACGGTTTGGGTCATCCCTGCTTCAGGTAAAGGTAAACCTATGTCGGGAATTGTTTTTGCTCAAGGACCTGGTTGTACTTGGTGGGTAATGCAGAAGGATGGAGAAGTTCGATGTGTACCTCAAAGGGATTTGATTTTAGGTGAGAATAGCCAATGTAATTAGTAAGGTAGAAATTGTATTATAATAAGTACTAAATAACCCATTACTGTATATTCATTATTATTATAATTGCTGTATGTTGTTGTTTGTTTTACCAATGGAGTTACAGCTGGAACCATACACGACAATGAAGGAAGACTACCACGATGATGCCATCATAAGAACTTTTTCCTCTTCCCCTTTGAAAATGAACACTTTTGATTCACAGACTATGACCATGGACCATGTCAGATGCATCGGTCGAGAGTCCGAGATGCAGCATGCAACGAACCAATGACGCATACTGACACCATGAGAGACTGTTACAATGAATGAAGCCTGAAAATCATGGACTAAATCATTTACTCAACAAAACTCAGATGAATGGTCCATAGACTAAGGGAATAATACATATATGTGTGTCTGAAACAATGGTTGGACCTGGTCATGACGTAAATGGTATGGAATAAGGGGTGGAATGTCCTGGTTTCAGTCAGGATAGAGTTAACTTCATTTGTAGCAGCTGATGGAGTGCTGTGTTTGGGAGTTAAAATGAAAGCAGTGCTGATAACAACCTGATGTTCTTAGTTGCAGTCAGACAGTCAAGGACTTTCTTCAGCTTCTTTGTATTTCTCTATTCTTGAGAAAGGAGGGGCGAAGCCAGGACAGGTGACCCAGATGGGCCAAAGAGAGTATTCCATACCAATTACGTCCTGTCTAGATAAAACGGGGGGCTGTTGGGAAGAAGAAGAGGGGCGGGCTCGGGACGCGTGCTTCTTGGGGGGACGGTCGGGTTCCGGGACAGCTCTGGGTGGTACCTGAGTTGTGTGGTTCGGTGAGAAACTGCATTGTGTATCAATAGTTTCATATTCTTTTGCTCTAAAGTCCTGTTAGCATTGTTATATTTTATTTTTCTGTTATCTTAGTAAACTATCCTTATCCCAACCCACGGGCCTCTTAGTTTCTTGGTTTTGGAGTTATTTGCCCCTTCCTTTTCCCTTCCCTTGTTCCCCCCTTTTTCCCTTTTTCCCCTGCTCTTTTACTTTAAGGAGCAGGCAGCTGCGTGGATCTCAACCCACAGCCGGGGTGAAACCACGACAAAAGGATATGAAACTATTGATACACAATGCAGTTTCTCACCGAACCACACAACTCAGGCCGTACCACCCAGAGCTGTCCCGGAACCCGACCGTCCCCCCAAGAAGCACGCGTCCCGAGCCCGCCCCTCTTCTTCCTCCCCTCAGCCCCCCCGTTATCCTGGGCAGGACGTCATTGGCATGGAATACACTCTTTGGCCCATCTGGGTCACCTGTCCTGGCTTCGCCCCTCCTTTCTCATGAATAGAGAAATACGAAGAAGCTGAGAAAAGTCCTTGACTGTCTGACTGCAACTAAGAACATTAGGGTGTTATCAGCACTGCTTTCATTTTAACTCCCAAACACAGCATTCCATCAGCTGCTACAAATGAAGTTAACTCTATCCTGACTGAAACCAGGACACTAGGGAACCCTGAATTATACATGCAGCAACCATTACTCTCTGGGATACGTAACAAATTACTAGAGAGGCGTCCAGAGGAATGGCACGCCTATTTGATTCCCCTATTGATGAGCAAACAGGGTCAACCTATTGGAGATGCTATTGAAAAAATACAATTGCTAGGGGACTTGCTGGGAATGGGTAGTAGGTGTAATAACCCTCAACCTGCTAATGAACAGAGACCCGGGAAAGTAGCTCCAAGGATACTGAACCTGGGGAGCAGACCTGATTATTCTGCCTGCTACTGCAGAAATGTTTGGAAAAACAGGAAATAAATAGAAAACCAATTGAGGTGTCAGGTCAGCTGGGCGAGATGGCATAATGTGCATGCTGTACAGATAGCTAAACAACAAGGAGAAAAACCTAACCAATAGCAAACATGACACTGTATATCCTTGGGACAGAATGGAGCAGGCAGTCTTGTAGTTTGCACCAGGGTAAGGGATGCCAACTATGTTTGCTCCATGTGAAACACAAAAACATTCAAAGCAGGAATAGGGAGGTGGCCAAGCCCCCATGCCTGAAGGTTCCGATGTAACATCACACACAGGGACAGTTGGCCATTTACCCTGTGTACCATCTTCTAGACGTAACATAATCAGCAAATGGTCTGAGCTACTGGATTTTTCCTGTAGACATTGGAGTGGAGGTCACAATTATACATGGGAACCCCGAGAGACACAAGAATGAAGTGACACCTGTGTGGGGCTTAGGGGATCAGCCAATCTGTCCTGGTTCTGGCCAGGCCAGAATTAACCTCCTCAAGCAGCCAGCCCAGGTGAGCTGAGTTATCCTGGGCTGTTTTCCACCCCACCTGACATCACTCCCCCATAAAAGGGGCTGGTTGGGGAAGAGTACTCCTGGGTGCTTTTAGAGCAGCCTGTGTGTGGCTAGGATGTTTGGGCCTTGTATAGTGCAGCACAGCACTGTAATCATTGGGTTGGTAAGGTACACTGTGCTCTCATGGGGTGTGAGTGTAATTGGCTGTTATTGTTCTACTTTCATGGTGCTTTTGTCAGTAAACTGTCTTTATCACAACCCATGGAGGCTCTGTCTCTTTCCCCTCCAGGAGTGGTGTGTGGTGCTAAGCCACTGGTTGGGGATGAACTGCCACAGTCCTTTTTGGCACTCAATGTGGGGCATGAAGGGTTGGGATAACAGTAGGTATGACCTAGTTGTGTTAAAAAGTTGTGATAAATGTTTATTATGTTGTTCAAAGAGGTGATGGTAACAGCATTCTGTCTGTTCACCTGGCTTTGGTGTGTGAACCCACATACACTTTCTGTAATCCCTGCCCAGCTGTTTATCACCTTGGGGAGTTGAGTGAGGTTCCTAATTCTGTTATATAGTGTGTAATACTGATTTATGATATCATCTGTGTTTGTCAGCCTTTGAGGGTATCTATATGTGGCATTTCTGTCATTTCCAACTCTTGGGCAACATCTCAGCATTATTTAATAATGACACTCAATTTATGGGGAAGATGGGGGGGATGCTTTCTCCTCCCCTTTTCCTTCAGGCTGGTTAGAACAGCTTTTGAGAATGTTGACTATCCCTGGGATGTTCAGATCAGTATGTATCTGTTGCTCACTGTACCGAATGGTTTTCAAGTTTAAAGCGTTACAAGGAATTGTTTAAAGAATGCTATCAGGGTCTGGACCCTGGGCCTGAAGTTTTAGGGGTAGCATAGTGCATGGGAGCTGTGGTGGTTTAGCCCTGGCTGGAGGCCAGACACCCACCAAAGTTGGTCTATCACTCCCCTCTGTAGTTGGACAGGGGAGGAAATATATATTGAGAGGCTTAGGAGTCAATATAAGGACAGGGAGAGGTCATCCTGTCATCAACAACATGGGCAAAACAGACTCAACACAGAGTGAAGGAAAGAAAACTACCTAATTTATTACACTACACACAGAGTGAAGCCTTCCCCCAGCAAACCTGTTCCAGTGCAAATCTCTCTTGTTCATCTCTGTCTGTCTCTCTCCATGGGCTGCAAGTGCTGGCAGGGGCTTGCTCCAATGAAGGTCACAGCATCTCCTGTATGTCTCCACCTGCTCCATCCAGTGTGGGGCCTCTCCACCAGCTACAGGTGGGGTCTCAGCATTTTCTGTGGGCTGCTGGGGGACACCTGCTCCACCATGGGTTGCTGCAGGGGCATCTTTCTCTCTGGCACCTGGGGTGCCTCCTCCTCCACCCAGTCTTGGTGTCTGCACAGCTTGTTACATCTTCTCACTTCCTTCTCTGGTGGCAAAATGCAGCTGCTTGTGGCTTTTTTTTTTTCCTCTTATAGGTGATTCCCAGATGTACTGTGACTATTGCCAATTGTCTTGGCCTTTTTCAGCAGCAACTTTGGCCTTGAATTGGCTGATGTTTAGTTTTCAGGGCCTGCAGAGAACTCTAGTTGCTCCTGACAGCAGCTGCTTTATGCAGCCCTTGGTCTCTCACAGCACTCGGCTACGTGAAACTGTGACAGGAGGGTATGAGCAAATATCCAGATAAGAGAAACAAATCCTTAAATGCCGTGGCTACCCAAACCTCAGAAACCAACGCTATAAATGAGCCGGAAAGAACCCCTACAACAAGCACGGCAGCTACTCAAAACTCAGAGGCCAACCCTGTAGTTGAGTCAGAAAGCCAACCAGTACAAATATCAGTCACCCTTATGCGGAAGAAGAAATACACACCAAAAAACCTCAGCCCACACTGTGAAAGATGATGATGATGAACCAGGACCATCATGAGAACCTAAAGAAGAGGCAGTACCAGAGGCTATAACCTGATCCTTGTCCTTGAGTGAGCTGAGAGACATGAGAAAAGATTTCAGCCACCTCCCAGGGGAGCACATCATCACCTGGCTACTCCAATGCTGGGACAATGGGGCCAGCAGCCTGGAGTTAGAAGGCAGGGAGGCCAAGCAGCTGGGATCCCTGTCCAGAGAAGGAGGCATTGGCAAGGTGGTGGGAAAGAAGTCCCAAGCCCTCAACCTCTGGAGGTGATGTCTACCAAGTGTAAGGGAAAGGTACCTGTTCATTGAAGTAGTTGTGTGTCAGCCAGGCGAGTGGACAACCATGGAGCAGGGTATTCAGTATCTGAGGGAGTTAGCTGTGCAAGAAATGGTCTGCTATGATCCTGATGAAGTCTAGTGTTCCTGGACCATGTAGTGTAAGTTTGTGTGGAGTGCACCAGCATCATATGCCAACTCACTGGCCATAATAGACTGGGGAAAGGAAGAAGCACTGATAGCGAATGAGGTGGCTGGCTGACTCCATCTATTTGAAGAAAGCCTCTCTTCCTCCCTTGTTTCTGCTGTGGGAGGTCCAGCAACTTGAAAATTTGTCCCACCCGTGCAGACCACAATTTCAGCCATCAGGAGTAGGTGTTCCCCTGTTCCAGAAAGAGCTAATAAAAAGTACACCCCATGAGAGATCCTGTGGTTCTATGTCATGGCGAAGACATGAGGAGGTGGGATGGGAAAGCCACTTCAGCCCTCCAAGCCCGAGTGAATGAGCTGCAAGGAAAAACAGTTACAAAAAGATTCCTCCAAGAAAAATGCTGTGCCAGTTTCCAGTAGACAGCCCACCAGACTGTGTGATTGTCATTGTACTTGTGACCCTCTTGAAGGGACCTCTGAGTCTTTCTTGCAAGAAGTAAACAGCAAATACAATGAGCAAGGTTAGAGGGGCCCTGCCTCCTGTCAGGTGGAGGAAAGGGATAATTGGATCTATTGGACTGTGTGGATCCAATGGCCTGGCACATCAGATCCACAAGAGTACCAAGCATTAGTAGACACTGGTGCCCGGTGTACCTTAATACCATGGAACTATGAAGGGGTCTGAGCCCATCTATATTTCTGGAGTGACAGGGGGATCCCAGCTCTACTAGAAACCGAAGTGAGTCTAACTGGGAAAAGCACCCCATTGTGACTGGCCCAGAGGCTCCGTGCATCCTGGGCATAGACTTCCTCTGGAGAGGGTACTTCAAAGACCTGAAAGGGTGCTGATGGGCTTTTGGAATAGCTGCCTGAGAGACAGAAGAAATTGAACGACTGTCTCTTCTGCCCAGACTGTAAGAAGACCTTCTGTTGTGGGGCTGCTAAAGGTTGAAGAACAGTGGGTACCAATTGCTACCATGACGGTGCACAGAAGACAATACTGCACCAACAGAGACTCCCTGATTCCCATTCAGAAACTGATTCATCAACTGGAGAGTCAGGGAGTGATTGGTAGCACCAGCTCACCCTTCAACACTCCAATCTGGCCAGTGCAGAAGTACAATGGAGAGTGGAGGCTGACAGTGGACTATCATGGCCTGAAGAACTCCATTATGTACTGGAGTCAAAAGCAGCCAAGTGGTACAGCATGATTGACATCGCAAATGCTTTTTTTCTTGATTCCTTTGGTGGTGTAGTGCAGGCTGCAGTTTGCCTTCACTTGGAAGGGAATGCAGTATACCTGGAATCAACTGCCCCGTGAGTGGAGAAACATAGCCCCACCATCTGCCATGGACTGATCCAAACTGCATTAGAACAGGGCGGAGCTGGTTTTGCTATCAACCACATCTGTTCAGCTAACAGGAAGGGCATTTCTTTACAAAGACAGGGCCATGGAAGGGACCTTCTCTTATGTCCCCAGTAAACAGCTGAGGGAAGGTCTGTAAGTAAGGTCAAGGGGCCACCTCAGGAAATCCAGTTTTTAGGAATAAAATGGCAGGATGGGTGTCATCAGATCCCAATGAATATTGGCCAGGGTGTTAGTCTTCTGCTGTGCTGGCATCCAGAATGTGCTAACCCCAGTCCATATCATGACAAGGACAGCACAGGCCTCACATTTCATGCTGGCTCCCATTGTGGTCCGCGATCTGTAGAGACACAAGCATACCCTCTTCCCTAGGTTAATAGGGACTTGACCACTGACCTGTCTGTAGGTCCCTTATCTGCACACTCATCCCTGGAGCCACCCCGTTATAGGTTAACAATGAGCCAAAATGGTGAAGGATTGGAGGTTCCTGCATATCATCAGTTACCTGCAAAAAGTTTAACACGTTCATGGCCTTGGTCAGTCATGCTTCTGGAGGTTCACCCGCCATTCCCCCTTTTTGTTTTTGTAGAAGGCGTTTGAGCGTTCCGTGTATGTGTTCCACAATACCTTGACTCGTGGGAGAGTGCAGGGCGCTGGTGACATGAGTCACTCCCCAAAGCTGTAAAAAAAAACTTGCTTTGGCCGAGACATACGCTGGCCCATTATCAGTTTTAACTTGCTGGGGAACGCCAGCAATGGAAAAAGCACATTGCCAATGCCTAACAACGTCTCGAGTAGATTCTCCAGTGTGAGCAGTAGCAATGATTGCTGATGTAAACTCATTTACAGAATCACAGAATCACAAGGTTGGAAAAGACCTTTAAGATCCTCAAGTCCAACCATTCTCATCCTAAGCTAAACCATATCCCTAAGTACCTCATCTACCCTTTTTTAAACACATCCAGGGAAGGTGACTCAACCACCTCCCTGGGCAGCCTGTTCCAAGCCCTGACAATTCTTTCAGTATTTCTTTTTTTCTAATATCTAATTTGACCCTGCCCTGGCGCAGCTTCTTGCCATTTCCCCTTGTCCTATCACCTGGCTGAAGAGACCATCGCCCATCTCTCTACAACCTCCCTTCAGGTAGTTGTAGGCAGTGCTAAGGTCTCCCCTCAGCCTCCTCTTCTCAAGACTAAACATTCCCCAGCTCCCTCAGCCACTCCTCATATGATTTGCCCTCCAGCCCCTTCACCACCCTGGTTGCCCTTCTCTGGACTTACTCGAGGACCTCAATGTCCTTCTTGTGGTGAGGAGCCCAGAACTGGACACAGTACTCAAGGTGCAGCCTCACCAATGCTGAGTACAGGGGCACAATCACCTCCCTAGACCTACTGGCCACACTATTTCTGATACAAGCCGGGGTGCCAGCCTGGCCACCTGGGCACACTGCTGACTCATATTCAGCCTGCAGTCAACCAACACCCCCAGGTCCTTCTCTGCCTGGCAGCTCTCCAGCCAGTCTCCCCTGAGCCTGTAGCGCTGCATGGGGTTGTTATGTCCTATGTGCAGGACTCTGCACTTGGCCTTGTTAATCTTCATCCCATTGGTCTCAGCCCATTGGTCCAGTCTGTTCAGATCCCTCTGAAGAGCCTCCCTACCCTCAGGCAGATTAACACTTCCTCCCAGTTTAGTGTCATCTGCAAATTTACTGAGGGAACATTCAATCCCTTCATTGAGGTCATTGATAAAGATGTTGAACAGAACTGGACCCAAGACTGAGCCCTGGGGGACGCCACTCGTGACCAGCCTCCAGCTGGATTTGGCTCCATTTACCACCACCCTTTGGGCCTGGCCATCCAGCCAGTTTTTAACCCAGCAGAGGGTCCGCCTGTCCAGGCCAGTGGCAGCCAGTTTCTCAATCAGAATGCTTTGAGAAACTGTGTCAAAGGCTTTACTGAAGTCCAGGTAGACCACATCCACAGCCTTCCCCTTGTCCATTAAGTGTGTCACCTTGTCATAGAAGGCGATTAGGTTAGTTTGACAGGATCTACCTTTTGTAAACCCATGTTGACTAGGTCTGATCCCCTGGTTGTCATGTGTGTGCTGCATGATAGCACTCAAGATGACCCATTCCATGATCTTCCCTGGTACTGAGGTCAGACTGACAGGCCTGTAGTTCCCCAGATCCTACTTGGGTGTAACATCTGCCAGCCTCCAGTCATGTGGAACTTCCCCAGTCTGCCAGGATTGCTGATAGATGATGGAAAGGGGTTTGGCAAGCACATCTGCCAGCTCTCTCAGTACCCTTGGGTGGATAGATGAAAAGGTATCGATCGATACACATACATACTTCATTTTGCTAAAGTCAGTTACATGGGTTACATCAGTTTGCCAGATTTGTAAAGCTCAAAGGCCTCTAGGATTGGTACCATAAAAGTGAGGAACATGCTGACCCTGACAATCAGGGCAAGCAGCAACAATGGCATGAGCCTCCGCACTGGACAGGTGGAATTGACATTTCAGGGCACCATAACTCTGGTGATAAAACTGATAGGAGGCAATTGCTTGTTGTTTTACATTCGGAATAGGTCCCATTGCTACAGCTGAGACCAGGGCATCTGCTCTTGCTTTTCCTTCCACAATAAATCCAGGTAAGGTTGTATGGCTTTTGACATGCATCACATAATACACATGATGGCATTTCTGTATTTCAGTCCTCAAAAGTTTCAATACTCCAAACAATTTCTCATTTGACACATATCCCAGGACTGCCTTGTCCAATCGTTGCACTAGTCCAGCAACACAGGCCGAATCTGTAACAATGTTCACTGCGGAATGGAACTGTTGAAAGACCGTTGCCATTGCTCTAAATTTCACAATTTGGGGAGATCCCTCCTGATGTTCCACTTTGTGCTGCCAGTGTTGGCCATCCTTCCATACAATGGCTGCTTTTCCAGTTTTTCCAGATCTGTCAGTGAGCACCATGGGAACTTCCACCGGATTTGGCTGGCTCAATTGTTTTTGTCCAAATCAGACCTGACTACACAGTTTAACAAGAGGGTGAGGTGGCAAATAATAACTAATTTATTCTATGTAATTTCACCATTCAAAATATTCGTTCCACACAGGCACTGTAATGTTTTCCCTGATAGTTTGTCACAAAGGCTTGTGGGTTGTGGGTCTGGAGTTGTGCTGACCCCTGAAATGGGTTGCCTGGGCTGTCGGGCATTTGTGTCTGTACATGCCCTGTCGCGCTCTTCTTGACATTTCCCTGTTGCAGTGGCTGTCCATTGAGGTGAAATTTGGATCGACACTGCCTTGCAAAATGGCCCGTTTTTCCACACCGATGGCATGTTACTGCTGCTGCATCCCCAATAGCTCCATGCTTTTCTTTGCTGTCAGAGACACTTCCCCCCTGTTTTTTAATTGGGCAGGCTGCCTTGACATGTCCGGCCTGGCCACACCCATAACATGTCTGCGTCTGTACACGTACAGCAGCAATTGCTGTAGCTAACGTGGCCATTTTGTACTCCACAGAACCAACCTTAGCATTTCCAAAGAAGGGTCTCCTGGCAGCGCTTCGATAAATTTTTGGCAATTGGCATTGGCATCATCTCGAGCTAACTGTTTTACCAGCATCTCACAAAGGTGCACATCAAATACTTGTCACTCGATTGCTGCTTGCAATTTTTCTACAAAATGAAGAAACGCTTCCTGGGGTCCCTGTGTGAAAGTTTGCTGCCTTCCCGCATTGCCATGTCGGGGAGGAAAGAGGAACAGCATGTCACGTGACGGGGGAACATGGGGAGCATGCGCCAAAGCCTGGCAGTGCTCCGGTGGGCACAGGCCAGGCCAGCAGCCATGGCAGCGGGGGGCCGGGGGGAGGGGATTGCAGGAGGCTTTGCCACAGGATCACCTATCCCTGCCATTGGGTCACCCCCTCTGAATCACTATCTGAGTCCGCCGGCAAAGGGGGATACCAAAAGAGATTAGTCTGTGTCTGCGGAGATTGGGGATGGACAACATGCAATTCGATATAAATTTTAGGTGAAGCCGTTCATTGAGCAAAATCACACAGATTATATACATGCAAATGTGGCAAGCTAAAAAACTGCTAATTGGTTACACACACTGTTCACATCAAACTGGTTAGTAATTATAACGAGTTCTGATAAGCATATCTTATAGCTAAACATTGTTAGTTTACCTTTGATGTCTAAAAGTATCTGCACACCTGCTGTGTTGACCATTTATTATGGATGGTTCTTGACATGTTCACTTACTCCCAAATACCTTCCCACAACTCCTTCTTGGTTTAGGGCAGTCTGTACCCCTGTCTTCAAGGCCATTGTGTTTTGAGAATGTGATTACCAAAAACCTCTCAGCATGAGTAACTTTCCTGTCTCACAGGAACACGAGGATATTGTCAGGGCCTATGTCTTCTGTGAGGAGAGTCAGGCTGCTGGCAGGCCTGCTGCCTTCCCCGACAATTCCCCCTTTTTGTATTTGTGTTACAAAAACTGCCTGTAGAGATTTCTGCAGGGCCCTTTACAGAAAACTCAATAAACATGGCAGTAAGAGTAAGACAATCACTATGATTATCAAAACCAATAATCTGGATTTGACCACTGACAATATCCATCCTGAAATTCCCCACTCATGAAACCAATTGTCCAGCCCAAAGAATCCATTTTCTTGTTGTATCTTTTGTGTTTGATTTATTAATTTCTGAATGCTCGCGTGAATCCACTGAGAGTAGTCAGATTCATGCAGCACATGCCATCAAAATCTCGACACCCATGTCCATGAGCAGGCAACAAAAAATCAATTGCTGCACGATTCTGTAAGGTGGCATGTCTTACAGAATCCACATCTGTAGCTAAGGCACTTAATACCTTTGCTGTTGTATTTATTTGCTTTGCCAACCAGCAGGCTACTTTATTTAATTGAGTTAAAGCCTTTGCAGCAGCAGCAGCTCCCGGAAGAAACAAGCTGGCAGCAATTATTTCCCCTCTATTCCACAAGTCGATAGTATCATTACATCACTTCCCCATGGGTGATCGCTTCTGGTGGTGCCAATGAGTATGATTGATAATCATGCTGATGTTTGGTGTCAGTAGTGACAAGTGACCTATAGTACATGGACCCCTTACCATGGCAGATGGGAGGCCTGGCCATGCCCAATCTCCACATACTAAAAACACTCCCAAGGGCAACCTCCGTGGTGATGGAACTCTTAACATTCTCGTTATTCTACCGCACCAAGATGAGGTGTTACTGAACACCTAAGTACTTGGCGACACATCTTGTGTTGGCAAGGTGTGGTCACCCTTACGCCATGTCCCAGTGAATAGCACACACCAGAGACTGTGTACGCTTCCAAGGATTTGCAGTTCTCTGGCTCTGCGGCAACAGGCAGCTTGTGGTAATCATCAATAAGGCATGATAGATTGTTGGGGGAGTGATACCATTTCCCAGTACCACTAGCATTTGCATAAAACCATGTGTTATGTGGAATTGGAAGCCCCACCAGACACGTCTGAAATGGCTGTTCTGGCGTCGCCAGTGATTCACATAAGGTTGTCTGGTTCAGTGCTCTAGCCAGAGTCACCCATATGTTCGTGCCTTTCCATGGCGTCAGATGGTGAGAATGGTAAAAGGAGGCACCACTCCCCGCAGTCGCTGCCAAAATCAGGAGTGTCAGGAGTGTTCGGATGTAGATAACACTGGCTTCTCGTCTCATGCAGGCACCCATTATTGTCCGTGATCTTAGGCTGTGCAGAAGTCAGTATTTCCCTAATTTTCCTTTACCACAAACACATGCATATTTCAAAGACTGTTAGATGGTTCAATATGTCCCGCAGCAAAACTCAAGTCCACCATGGCTGCACTTGGAACACTTGACTTCAGTTACTGGGATCAGGATCTCATTGTGGTTCATGCAGGCTTGCTTTCTTCTGGATCCACAGCTTTATCCACTTGGCTGGTACCCACTTGGTTCCCATATCTGTAATGACACAGGCAGATCTCCTTCCCCAAGTTTTAGTACCTGTAACTTCATTTTTTGCTAACACCTGACACTGACTTTCCTTGATCCCTTTCAAACCTCCTTTTAAACCTACTCCATGTTTCACCATTGGAGGTACCAAACTGTTCTGTGGCAGACATAAATAGTTCAAAACATCAAGGGCCTTGTTTAGTCGATCAGCTGGAGAGATCTCCTTCTCTCCCCCTTTTTGTTTGTGAAGCAAACGCTTGAGAGTTTGATTCATATGTTCCACCATGGCTTGGCCTGTAGTCAAATGTGGTGTCCCTGTGACATGGGTAATGCCCCATAACTGGAAGAAGGATTGTGTTGCCTGTGCTATATATCCTGAGCCATTGTCCACCTGGCTGGAGGAAGGGCCTTTCTCATCTTGCTCATTGTATTTGCTGTTTACTTGCTGCAAAAAAGACTTAGAGGTCCCTTCAAGAGGATCGCAGGCACAAATTTAATCACATAGTCTGGTGTCGGGGAAGACAGCAGGCCTGCCGGTGGCCTAGATCTCTTCACCAAAGACATAGGCCCTGACAATATCCTTGTGTTCCCATGAGACAGAAAAAGTTACTCATGCTGAGAGGATTTTAATAATCACATTCTCAAAACACAGCGACCTTGATGACAGAGGTACAGGCTACCCTAAACCAAGAAGAAGTTATGGGAAGGTACTTGGGAGTAACGGAACATGTTAAGAACCAGCCATAATAAGATGGTCAAAACAGCAGGTGTGCAGATGCTTTTAGGCATCAAAGGTAAACTAACGATATTTAGCTATAAGATATGTTTATCAGAACTCGTTATAATCACTAACCAATCAGTGCAGTGTAAACAGTGTATGTAACCAATTAGCAGTTTTTTAGCTTGCCACGTTTGCAGTAACAAATGTATATAATCTGTGTGATTTCACCCAATAAATGGCTTCACCTAAAATTCATATCCAATTGTGTGTTGCTCATCGGCGGTCACCACACCCTTCAACAGTCCCATATGGCCAGTGCAGAAGTCCAATGGAGAGTGGAGGCTGACAGTGGACTATCGTGGCCTGAATAAAGTCACGCTGTCTATAGACAGAAGAAGAACATTTTTCAATGGGGCCCTGAGCAGCAACAAGCTTTTGAACAAAATAAACTGGAAGTTCTTCATGCAGTGGCTCTTGGGCCTCTTGGAGCAGAATGGCCCTGTCAAAAAACACCAGGGGAGACTCAAGGCCGACTGCTGGGGTTTTGGAGTTGGGGCTACAGAGGATCTGAGGCCCGTTACACTCCAATAGAAAAGGAAATGCTGGCCACATATGAAGGGGTTCAAGCCGCTTCAGAAGTGATTGGAACTGAAGCCCAGCTCCTCCTGGCACCCCGACTGCCGGTGCTGGGTTGGATGTTCAAAGATAAGGCCCCTTCTATATACTATGCCACTGATGCTATGTGGAGTATGCAGGTTGCACTTATCACACAGCGGGTTTGAATAGGAAGCCCCAATCACCCGTGAATCTGGGAAGTGATCACAGACTGGCCAGAAGGCAAAGATTTTGGGATGTCACCAGAGGAGGAGGTGACACGTGCTGAAGAAGCCCCACTGTATAATGAACTGCCAGAAAATGAGAAGCAATATGCCCTGTTCACTGATGGGTCTTGTCACATTGTTGGTAAACACCGGAGGTGGAAGGCTGCTGTATGGAGTCCCACACAACCAGTTGCAGAAACTGCCAAAGGAGAGGGTAAATCCAGCCAGTTTGCAGAGGTAAAAGCTATCCAGCTGACTTTGAACATTGCCAAACAAGAAAAGTGGCCAAAATTGTACCTCTATACTGACTCCTGGATGGTGGCCAATGCCCTGTGGGGGTGGTTGCAGCAATGGAAACAAAGCAACTGACAGCACAGAGGCAAACCCATCTGGGCTGCTCCATTGTGGCAAGACATTTCTGCCCAGTTAGAGAACCTAACTGTAAAAGTACTCACACATAGATGCCCACGTATCCAAGCACTGAGTCACTGAAACAGATCAAAGGAACCAGCAGGTGGATCAGGCTGCTAGGATTGAAGTGGCTCAAGTAGACCTTGATTGGCAACATAAGGGCATATTATTTATGGGTCTCTGGGCCCATGACACCTCAGGCCATCAAGGAAGAGATGCCACATATAGATGGTGTTGTGATCAGGGAGTGGATTTGACGATTGATGCTACCTTGTAGGACATTCATGAATGAGAAAAAATGCTGCAAGCAAGCCAAGCAGTTTAAGCCTCTGTGGAATTGAGGATGATGGCTAAAATGTAAATTTTGGAGAGGCCTGGCAGATCGATTATATAACTCTCTCATGAACATGCCAAGGCAAGCACTAAGTGCTGACAGTGGTAGAAGCAACCACCAGCTGGCTAGAAACATCCGGTGTGCCATGCCACCACTTGGAACATTCTCCTGGGTCTTGAGAAGCAAGTCCTATGGTGACATGGCACCCTGGAAAGAATTGGGTGGGACAGTGGGAACAATATAATAGACACGTGGGAGAAGGAGCATGGAATTGAATGGGTATATCATATTCTCTATCATGCATCAGCCTTTGGGGAAATCAAATGGTAGAATGGTTTGTTGAAATCCACACGAAGAGAAATGCATGGTGGAACCATTAAAATCTGGTATACACATTTAGCAAACACCACCTGATTTATTAACTGTAGAAGGTCTATCAATTGAGTTGGACCCACCCAATCAAAACTCCCACAGACTGTAGAAGGGGATAAAGTCCCTGTAGTGCACATGAAAAACCTGTTGGGGAAGACAGTCTGGGTTATCCCTGATTCAGGCAGAGGCAAACCCATTGGTGGGATTGGTTTTGCTCAGGGACCCAGGTGAACTTGGTGGGTGATGCAGAAGGATGGGGAAGTCCAGTGTGTACCCCAAGGGGATTTAATATTGAGTGAGAACAGCTTATAAATTGTATAATGTTAATTGCTTTATAATGTATCAATAGTATTTTGTTCTTTTTTTTTGTTGGTTTTTTTTTTTCTCCAAACTTCTAGTGGGCCTGTGCCATGAGGATTCATGCCAGGGGCAAGGCCACTAGTGAATTGCTGACAGTCCAGGCACAACTGTACAATCCCTTTAGCCTCGGTAACTGACAAGTGGTATTGTCATTGAAGTACCTTAGCAGATTAATGAAAGAATTCATGCGACTTCCGAGCTTGTGCAAAGCAGTCTGCTGAGGGAGCAGCCCATGCCAGTGCTACCAGCCTGTCTGCTCTCTGATTTTCTTCTGCTAGACCTTGAGTTAATCCAGTGTGGCTGCGAATATGAGTAATAAAATGCTGATGTGTAATATCACACAATGATCTAACTCAGTTAATATCTCCAAGCAACTTTTGAACATTATTTAACATGCTAACCTCAGCTCTGATCTCAGTCTTTTGAGGTGTTATGGTACTTCTGTCAATCTGTCATCCCGGATATTTCCACACTGGCTTCTTTTGAATTTTCTCTGGAGCAATCTGTAACCCCTTGCTTTTCAAATGAGTAAGCTGCTACTGATCAACCCAAATGGGGATTTTCTATTTTCCAGGTTAATTTTAAAGGGGTTGCCCACTTTCAATGGTCGCTATCAAAAATCCTTTTGCTTAGTAACCAGCCTTGCTCTCAGTTGGTTAAGTGCATCCCTGAACCTATATCACATATGAACAAACGCTGCAAACTGATCCATCAGACAAATGATATTGCAAGACGCGAGTTGCCACATCCACTCCATATGGATGCGGGGGTGGCGGGGAGGAGGGGGTGGGGGCGATTCTCCCACTTCTATGGCACTTCTGCCAAGGCACCTGGTGCTGTGCCTCATTTTTGGGGGTCTCAGCAGCTTCTGGCAGCACTGCTTTCCTCCCACCGTGAACCACAGCACAACCATGCTGGCAAGCGCTAGGACCCGTCCGAGTGCTAGGACCCAGCACCGCACGGTCTACATGCTCCCTTCGCCTCCCACCAACTCCTATCAACGCCTCCCACCTCCCTATCAACTCTCTCCACCACCCACTCGTTCCCACATAAACTTTAATCCAGTAATTTCCGTGATTGAGTAAGACTAGAGTTCCCTTCAGTTTGAATCAAAATACCCTGATTTAACTGTTTTTCCCGTTCTGACGCCACCTTACATTCCCAGGCTCCGTTGAGCAGTCTCTGCAGAGTCTCTTGGGTGTCAGAATATAGTGATGTATCATTGAGTTCTTCAGGAGGTGTGGGTGGGAGCGATGGGTATAGAGATGAAATGAGTCCCTGATTCGATGGTTGGCGAAGCGGATTCTTGTCCATCTCCATAGGATTCTTGTCCCTGTCCTTAGGTTTCCTGTCCGTGGGGGCAACACTGCCCGGTGCTTTAGCCAGTGTTTCTTCGTATCCGTAGTCTTCAGGGGGGAGGAGGCAGTTCTGAGACTAGAGGCTCAAACACTTTAACAGCAGGGCATGTCGTTGCCTGCTCCGCTTTTATGTTTTCCAGCTTTTCAAGGACAAGCTGAAGTTGTTGATCTTGGTTAATATTGTCAACTGCTTCATGGGGTATTTCAGGCTCAGTTAAAGTTAGAGGCAGATAGATATTGGAGGGAGTCAGTTGTACATTTGTTTTCACATTTTTTCTTCCAAAGGCATAATAATGGGGGAGGGGGGTGTGCAGACCATGGTGGCAGTTTTACGTGCACTACTCCCTCCCCTTCCCAATCAGTTCCAATGGGTTTATCACTTTGCTCTGATAATATGGTATTGTTACTTAGTATAGTAACTGGGGCGGGTGAAAGGGCACCCGGAAACGTAAACACATTCTCTGTAGTAGATTTTTTCCCTGTTTGAATCAGTTCTGTAGAAACCAGAACTGGTGTTAAAGCTGCAAAGGCTGAAGCAGCAGCAACGTGTTCTGCCTCCATTTCAGTTAAAGTTGGTAGCTGTTTTCTTTTTTTTTTTTTTTTTTAATCAATTTCCAGAGAGTCATTAACGACTTGGCTTTTTTTGCCCCATCTGAGGCTTTGTCAAGGATTTGAGTTCCAATAGCTTCCCAAGTAGATAGCTCAAATGCTGTATTAACACTTGTTATAAAGTTTCTTTCTTTGCTCCATAAAAGCAGCTGTTTTAGTGACTCTTCATCATTTTTAATTACTCTCTTAGAGAGCATATAGTGGGGGAGTTTCACTACCGTTTCTTCATTTTTATCGAGCGTGTTTCCCATTCTCTCCGGACCACTCACCTTTCCTTTTTATGGCGAGATCCCTTTAAATTACTGACAGCGCTGCACTTTCTGTCTCAGAGGACGCCAGGCTAGGGCAGCAGGTTTGTAGACTCACGATCTCCTATTCCAGTTGTTCTTTTGATCCTGGTAGAATCCTGACAACAAGAGAGTATTGCTCTCCTATTCCAGTTGCTCTACGTCCTTGTTCGGAATCCTGGCGACAAGAGAGAAGTGGTTCCTGCTCAAGCGCCAGTTGCCGGAGTCGAAGTAACAGACCCAACTTGGATCAATGTGATCAATGTTGATCTCATTTATTCAAACACACACAGAGCTTATATAGGTTTCTATATCAGTACATGAGTTACATTACATTGCTATTGGCTATATGCTCTGTTCACGTGCCTTTCATGTGCCTCACTATTGCTAACAATTGGTTAAAGCTACACAGTCACGTTGTTCCTTTTTAAGGCAGTTGTTAACATTCTTGCAGTTTCTTATCTGGTTCTCACAGACATCTGCTCTCCTGTTACTGCATTCTGATTGTGCCTTGACACGTCTTTGCTCGACCCCCAAGCCTGATTTTATGGAAGTCGAGTTGTGCAGCAATAAATCTGGGTGTGCCACAAGCCCACTCCTCTCAAGATACATTGCTACAGCCTTCCTACTAAGTAGTTGTCCTCGTTTTGACTAGGATAGAGTTAATTTCTTTCTAGCAGCCAGTGGAATGCTGTGTTTGGGAGTTAGGCTGAGAGCAGTGCTGATAACACCCTGATGGTTTTAGTTGTTGCCCAGCAGTCAAGGACTTTTCAGTTGTTCTGCTAAAGAGAAGGCAGGGGGGTGCCCAGGAAGCTGGGAAGGGACACAACCAGGACAGGTGACCTGAACTGGCCAAAGGGGGTATTCCATGCCAATTATGTCATGCTCAGCATAAAGGGGGGCTGGTGGGGGAGGAGCACACAGCTTCAGGACACGCGGTTTTGGGGACAGTCCAGTTTCAGGACAGCTCTGAGCTGTATGGCCTGAGCTGTGTGGTTTGGTGAGAAACTGCACTGTGCAGCATCAGTTTTGTATAGTTTGCTGTAAAGTCCTATTATTATCTCTCTCTCTCTCTGCTGTCCCAGTAAACTGTCCTTATCCCAACCCGTGAGGATTGCTTTTTTGGTTTTCTTTTCCCTTCAGCCCTCCCCTCCGCTAGTTTCACACACACACCCTCTTGGTGAGAGCCACTTTGACAGTAGTGAAGGAGCAGGCAGATTCTATGGATCACATCTAGATTATCCTGCACCCTGCTGGTAGCAAACTTCTGTTGTCCTCCCCAAGGACCTAATGGTGCAGGAGATTACTTGGTTTGTCTTCCCATTAAGCCTGTATAAATAGCAAAAGGCAGGTGGAGATGGTGGGTTTTGGTTGGCCAGGGTTAAGAGCATTTCAAGGATTGGTCTGACAAGTTAACAGTGTAAGATGTTGAGTTTCCTGTGCTGTTCAATAGTGTGGAGATGTAGAGGACTTTGCAGGGATTGTGTGCCATTGTCACAGAGTTTAACATTTCCTGCCAAAGGATATCTGAACCAAAGACCAAATATGAACTTTTGCTGATAAGGAAAGTATGAGAAGTTCCCACAAAATTGAAGCTAATATCACATGGAACTTTGTCTTCCATGTCTCCTTGACAAAAAGAAGCAGTATTCTAGTAGCAAAATGTTCACAGGCAGGAGATGTTTTGCATCATGTAAACTGAGACTATAGGCAGAGGACATATGACCTGCCTGCATCTGGGAAGGTGCAGTTGGAAGAGGTGTCATTGACTGCTGTATGTGTGGTGGGAGCAGAGCAGATCCACTCAAAACTTTCAGGTCCCTCTTTCATGAGTCTAAAGCCCTCTCTGATGATGTGCACTTGGCTTTGAACCATATGAAAGTGAGGTGACCTGCCCATGATCAAAGAGCAGCTCTGAGAAAACCAGTCACTTAATGGTCTTCTGCCTGCAATTGCTGGGTGTTGCTCTTTTCATGTAGTGAATGCAGCCCTATACAATTACAGTTGGAGAGGACTGCTGAGAAAGATATCAAGTCCTTCATCTAATATACAGGTTTAACTTTCCCCGTGACTTCTGTTCGAGATACACCTTATGAAGTAGTACCACCCCTAGTGAAGCAGACACCTGCTTGGGTGTCTGATGATCTGTGAGTGAAATAGTGCTTTGATGTTTGATTTAGGAGATATATTGCTGCTTACAGAGGATGGAGGAAAGTGTCTTCCAGGCTTGGTGTCACTAGTGACTTATGTGGGAGGACATCTCATCATCCTTAGTTTCCATTTGTGTGGAGCAGACAGGGTGATGCTGGTCTGCCTGCTGAAAGGAGAACTTCTCATGCTCTAGTTTTGTGAAACTTGCAGTAGCTGAGTTACCTTTGAGGTCTCCATTCTTCCAGATTTGGTTGTTGCATTAAGGGTAGTGATATGCCCAATTGTCGATATACGTCTGATCACATTCTGTGCGCTGAACTTTCACGATTCGGACTCACAAATAGGGAAATACTCCAACCCAGTCATGTTCCTTGAACTACCACAGCTGCCTCAAAGGAGTTTGGTCGTGTTCAATGAGAACTAACAGGGCTGGCTTAAACAAAAGCGTAGTTTATTTAATCAGCAGACACACAGATTCTTTGGATTGCCGGGGATAGATTTATTGTCTGCAAAGTGCTTGTGAATACCAAGGGTCTTAACTACTAACGTGTTAAAAAGATATACAGTGACTCTATAGAGATTTCTAAGTTTCCTGGGGAGGCACTTGGCATGACCAAGTGTTCGAATCTTACCCAAAGGTGTCCTGATGGGAGGGAAGAGAGGCTCAGCCCGTTGACTGATCCCAGGGGTCAGAATGGTACACAATGGTCCCATACGTGATGGTATCTTCCCTAACACATCTCAGATTTTGGGCTATTTTTATGTTATTTCTTTATCTCTAAGGTGGAGCTTGAGTGACTAGTTATACATACCTTTACTTTGATTGGTGTAAAATTCTCTTGCTTCGCATTTAAAGGTATAGACTAACCAAAATTCAGAGTGCATGCTCAGTGGGGAGTGGTCGTACCTTGGAGGCAGGTAGCCTTTGGGATGGAGGTATGTTTTTGTATTATAATGACATTATAATCAGCAAAGTTTACTAGCGGACAGCATTTTGTCAAATACATGGCAGGTTGTTGGCTCAGGGTGGCAAATATGCAGCTTGTTGGTTCCATTTAACCTTCAAGTTCACAGAACTTGGCTACGCTGTCTCCACTTTGCTCCAGCCTCCATGCAGCTATCTCAGGGCTAGCACATCAAGCTTCCCTGACATTACCAACCTTCAAGATTGCCTTGGAACTTGTTGCAAAGAAGGATGTTTAGGAGATTATGGTGACAAGGATGCTTGGCATATCAGTTGCTCATCACCCTGGAATGTTTCTTGAATGCTGAAACTTTCTTTAAAATGTGAACATAAGTTTAGTTTCTAAGTTACCCCCAACAATTATTCCATATGCACCAGCCTCTGAGAAAATTGGGCTGTAGTGCGCATGAAAAACCTGTTGGGGAAGACAGTCTGGGTTATCCCTGCTTCAGGCAAAGGCAAACCCATCCCTGGGATTGCTTTTGCTCAGGGACCTGGCTGCACTTGGTGGGTAATGCAAAAGGGTGGGGGGATCCAGTGTGTACCTCAAGGGGATTTGCCAATAAATTCAATTGCATAATGTTAATTGCTGTATGGTGTATCAATGCTATTATATTATGAATCACACAAATTAATGAAGAATGAACTTTTATGAAACTGAGCCAAGTTCTGTGATGATGTAACTAGAACTGACTTCAGGAACTGGTGCCCAGCATCTCCCTGAAGACTGACATCTTCAACACGCAGATTACGAGCATGGACCACGCTTCAGTGATTAAATGAAAATATAGGATTTGGGCATGACATAGATGGTATGGAATTAGTGGTGGATAATATCTTGGTTTTGGCTAGGATAGAGTTAATTTTTACATGGAGCCAGCACATTTGAGCTGAGCTGGCCAAGGGTGTTTTCCATACCATGTGAGGTCATGCTCTCCATAAAAGGGAGCTAATTAGGGAAGGGAAGTTCCACTCTGCTCAGGGAGAATATGAGTCTGGGCTGAGTATCTGGTCTGTTGTGGGTTCAGTCAAGTGCCTTGTGTTATCACTGTTTGTGTACATTCTAATTCCTTTTGTTGTTTCCCTCTCCCTGTGCTGTGTTAGTAAATTGTCCTTTTCCTAACCCACTGGGTTTGCCTTTGTCTGCCCATTCTCCTCCCCATTTCACCAGGGGAGGGGTGAGCAAGGAGCACCTGATGCTCTACTGCTGGGACTAAACCAGGACAGGTTGTACCGAGGATGCATGTCCTGCTCATTGGCAAAAGACTACTCGCTGCATGGGCAGATTGAGGTCTGGGACTTCATTGAGAAATGTTCAACTTTTTATGAATTTTTAGTGTGTCAGTTTTTAATAATAATATTTGAAATTGGCAGAAATTGTAGGATAGGGGATATATGAAAATCCCATTTTCCAACACTTGTTTTATCAGAGTCAGACCATTTAGGCTGAAATAAATAATCTGAATATGTACAAGATTTTGAATAATGTGGATTTGTGCCAGATATTTTTGGGCAAATTGGTAATATGGGATTCCTTACTTATAATGTATTTATGCATCCATCCCATATGATTCTGAGTGAAGTTTGATTTATTTAATTGTCCTGGCAAAATCCAACATGCTTTACTTCACCTTTAAAGGGTGGAGAAGGTAGCCCTCTTTCCATGGGAAGGATGCTTGTAGGTTGATGTTTGTAAAGGGGCCATAAAAGATGGGTGTGAGGTCTTGGTTTAGCCAAAAGCAGCTGCACAGCAAATTTCAAGGTGCTTTGCTGTTTGCTCTGTGGTTCTTATAATTCCCACCTCATTATATTGTGATGCTTTTTCTTCTCGAGGGATACAACTGTCACCTTAGTGTTGGTGGGACATGTACCAGAATAACCGTGTGAACTCATTTGCTGGTGTGCATGACAGAGGAGGCATGGTGCAGGTTTCTGATGTCCCCCGCTTGTTGTAAGGAGAAGTCATGCCATCATGAGTCCTTGAAGAAGCAGGATGACTTTCTCCTTCCTTATTGGTGACAGCAGTGTCTGGTAGCTGCTGGTGAAGAGTATCTTCATTCTTGGAGATATTCAAAAGCCATCTGGATGTAGTCCTAGGCACCTGACTGTAGGTGGCTCTTCTAGAGCAGGAGGGTTGGGCCAGATGAGCTCCAGACATCACTTCCCACCTCAAGTGGTCTGTGACTCTGAAGCTGGGTATCTTCATGACTGGTATATCAACTAGTCTTCTGGACCTTGATGGGTCTTGGAGATTGTGAACAGTGAGGTAGGAGGACACAGCTGAAGTCAGAGCTGAGCCTACATGTTGTCTGCTCCATGTTTTCTACAGCTTTGTGTCCCCAAGGCTGAAACTGCGTCACTTTGTGCCTTCACAGTGCACTTTTGCAGCTTTTGCAAAAAGTTCACCTGCTTTTGCAGCAGGCATGGACACTCTGTGTTGCAGTGAACACAGGAGCAGAGAAACCCATACACCTCCATGGCTTGTGGCAGGAGAGGCTGTGCCGGGGTCCAGATAATGCCATGTGCCTTCCAGTAACTGACTTTTCCTCCCTCCTAGAATGGTAACAATGAGAGCTCCCTTGACATGCTGGGCACGGACATCTGGGCTGCCAACACCTTTGACTCCTTCAGGTAAGCTAGTTTTAAAACTCTTTATGAGAGAGATGGATTGTGCCCTCTCAGTGTGTCCATCCTGCCGCTACCCAGGTATGAGTGAATACCCTGCTGGTAGTCACGGTGCTGCTTCTCCTCCTCCCCATCCCCATTTTAGCCCACCGCACTGAGCACAATCAATCTACTTAAAGCATCCTACATGCTTAAGAGAGGCTGCTGGATGGGTTTGGAGTCCAAACATCTGTAACGGGTACTGATATGATTACTTGTAATCATTTGAGAGCTGCGTAGGTAAGACTTGAGCCATCTCTGAACTACTACTTCTCCGGGATATTTTTCTTCCATTAATTGGTGGTGTGACCATGCATTGGCTTCACTGCTGCTTCAACATATGGAAAGTGGTGAAATATGCTTTCTGTCCAGCTTTATACATAGCTGTCTATGTGCTTGGAGCACTGCAAGAGTCTGCAGGGCTTGAGTTCCCACCTAGACCTTGCTCCATTGGAGTGAGCAGGTTGTGCAGGACCAGAGAAGATATCTCCATTGCATGGACCAGACCACTACCTGGTGTGATACCCCCTTGACAGAGAAAGTAAGTATAGTTAGCAAGGTGTGTGTCACATCATGGTGCATCATACTCAAAGCTAGAGGTTTAGTGCAAGCAACAGGAGCTCAGCATCTCAAAAAAAAAACCCCAAAACAACCCATCCCAAAACAAACAAAAAAGATAAGAAATGAAATGTGATGGAATAGCATGAAGGTTGGAGACCCACATCCATGTGCTCTGCAGCAGGGAGTGGTGCCTCCAGAAGTACCACCTTTGCTCATCCGCAGGCTCCGATGTGCCCTCTGCACTTCAACTCTGCGGTGCTTAATTAGTAGTGGACTTTTTTTTCTTTGTTTTTCCCTGCTTTTCTCTCCTAGTGGTGCAATGTGGGACTTGCAGCCTGAAAAACTAGATTTCACCCAATTTCACAGGAAGCTGCAAAACACCTCCAAACAACCACTGCCTTACATAGACAAAGAACGGTGAGTGCTGTGCATGCAATACCATGTTTTCCAGCAAGGTGTATAAATTCTCCCTTGCAGAGTGAATGCTAGATTGGTGGCATGGCTTATGTGAAGGACATTACGGGTAGATGAGGTACTTAGAGATATGGTTTAGTATAGGACAGGAATGGTTGGACTTGATGATCTTAAAGGTCTTTTCCAACCTTGTGATTCTGTTATTCTGTTATTCTCTGACATGGGAAAGAGGTGCTGGACCATGTACAGGGTTTGAGGATGTTATGATCAGTCTATCTGGCTCCTTTAACATCCAGTTCTGGGCTGGAGCAGAGCTGCTCACTGTATTTTGCATTGCTTGGTAAAGTTCAGTCTTTAAACCATGCTGGATCCAAGTGTCCTGGATTCAAGTGTCCTAGATGTAAACAGCTCTGAACACTGGAGGAAATAATATTGGTTCTGGTCCCAGTTACAGTTCCCACAAGTGACAGGGCTTCTGCTTCCTCCCCAGCAAGACTTCAGGGAAGTAGAGAACATCAGTGTGATGCATGTAGATTCAGGTGTTCATCTCCTGTCTGCTAGTGGCAAAATATCTGCTAGCTGTGAAAATACTAAACAGCTCCTTTTGGTGGTGGTAGCCTCCAAGGGCTTCTACAGTATTGCTGGATTCCTCTTTGGTTAAGACAAATAAAGAAAAGAAAACAAAAAGAAAGATACTGTTCAGTGTGTGTTTTCCTTAGTCCAATCACTTGCCCACGGTTGGCCATGTAGTTGCATCCATTTGATTGACCTCAAGTGTCTTTTGCTTGGCTGAAGTGTTTTCCTCCAACAAGACATCTGATTTCATTTACAGATGCTGAGTTTGGTGGTTTGCTGAATAACCAACATGTAGTTGTTAAGGAAAACCAGGGAACTGTACCTCATTTCTGACCTGAATTTGTCTGCCTTTAATTTCCAGCATTAGCTCTTGCTGATGTTCCATCATCTTGCTGTGCTTTTTTTGTTCTTCTAGTTCAAACAATCTTTTTCCCTGTAGTTCAGGCTCAGCTATGATGCCTGTAGAGGAAAGCTGTCTTCATTCCCCTAATCCTTGCCTCTTCATCCCCTGCCTTTATGCCACAGTCCAGCATCAGATGTTCACCCTGGAAGAGTCTCCATCCTTTTCAGATAACCTTTTCCTATGATTGTAGAATCATAGAATCATAGAATGGCATGGGTTGGAAGGGACCCCAAGGATCATAGAGCTCCAACCCCCCTGCCACAGGCAGGGCCACCAACCTCCAGGCCTGGATCTACACAAGGTTGCCCAGGGCCCCATCCAACCCGGCCTTGAACACTTCCAGGGATGGGGCATCCACCACCTCTCTGGGCAGCCTGTTTCAGCACCTCACCACTCTCTCTGTAAAAAACTTCCCCCCAATATCTAATTTAAACCTTCCTTCCTTTATCTTTAATCCATTTCCCCTTGTCCTGCCATTGTCTACCCTTTTAAAAAGTTGATTCCCCTTCTGTTTGTATGCTCCCTTCAGGTACTGAAAGGCTGCAATGAGGTCCCACTGCAGCCTTCTCTTCTCTAGGCTGAACAAGCCCAGCTCCCCCAGCCTCTTCTCAGCAGGACTACTCTCCAGGAGCTCTTCTCCCAGTCTGTATCTATGTCTGGGATTCTTCCGGCCCAAGTGCAATACCTTACACTTTGCAGTGTTGATCTTCATTAGGTTCACCCGGGCCCGCCTTTCAGGCCTGTCAAGATCCTTCTGGATGGCTTCCTTTCCTTCTGTTGTGTCAACCACACCACTCAGCTTGGTGTCATCAGCAAACTTGCTGAGGGTGCACTCAATTCCATCATCAATGTCATTGATAAAGATGTTAAAGAGTACCGGTCCCAAGACAGACCCCTGCGGGACCCCACTCTTCACCGGCCTCCACCTGGACATGGACCCATTGACCACCACCTTCTGTCTACATTCTGTCAACCAGTTTCTTATCCAGTGGATGGTCCACCCATCAAATCCACATCTCTCCAATTTAGAGATAAGGATGTGGTGGGGGACTGTGTCAAAGGCCTTGCACAAGTCTAGGTAGATGACATTGGTTGCCTTCCCTTAATCCACTGATGTTGTCACTCCATCATAGAAGGTCACCAGATTGGTGAGGCACGACCTTCCTTTGGTGAAGCCGTGCTGGCTGTCCCGGATCAGGCACTCATTCCTCATGTGCTCCAACATGTCATCCAGGAGGATCTGTTCCATGATCTTCCCAGGCACAGAGGTGAGGCTCACCGGCCTGTAATTCCCCAGGTCTTCCTTGCTCCCTTTCTTATAAATGGGAGTGACATGACCCATTTTCCAGTCCCCAGGGACCTTGCCTGGCAGCCACGACTTTTCAAATATGATGGAGAGTGGCTTGGCAACCACATCAGCCAGCTCCTTCAGGACCCTGGGATGCATGTCATCCGGCCCCATAGACTTGTAGACATTCAATCTCATGAGGCGGTCTCGGACTTGCTCTGCCCTTACAGCCGGGAGGGGGGTCGGGGGTCGGGGATTTACTCCCCCAGTTCCCACCTAGAGGTCCAGGGATGCAAGGTGAAGACTGAGGCAAAGAACTCATTCAGGACCTCAGCCTTCTCCACATCCGTTGCAGCCAATTCTCCTTTCTCATTTACCAAAGGGGGTATGCTCTCTTTGGCCTGTCTCTTCTGGCCAATCTACCTGTAAAATCCCTTCTTGTTGTTTTTAACATCCCTTGTCAAGTTCAGTTCCATCTGCGCCTTGGCTTTCCTGATCCCATCTCTGCAGGTCCGAACAGCATCCCTGTTGCCTGTGCTGTACCTGCAACTGGTATTATTTGTCCCATGAGGTTTGAATTGTTTTTTTCTTATTTTTTTCATATATTGTATATATATACACACATACTATATTTTTGCCTTTGTAAATCAAAGTCTCTATTTCATCTATGAGGGAAAGTCAATTGTTGAACAACTCTGATTAATTCCATAAATCAATTAGGATGTTAATGAAATTAAGTGTTTGCATTCAGTTTGATGGGTTTCAAGCCTGATACTTTAACACATTCCATTTTTCTGCATTTTTTTACCCCATTTGCTGTAATTACACCAAGATCTGATGTTCTCTCACTTCTAGGCACTGATTACCTGAACCTGTTGCTATCAACACCTGTCTAATATATGTTTTTTAACAATATCTTGTCACTAATTGACAAAAAAATACATTATCATTCTTGCATAATAAAAATAGATCACTTCAGTTGTTTATAAATGTAGAAGGATGATATTTATTGACCATTTTTTCTTCTTCTGTATCTCTTCTGCTCTCTGCATCCAGCTAGTAATTCTCTTTTGGATTTTTTTTTCTTTCTTGATACAAGAAAGCCCTTCAAATGCCAGCTATACATTTGGTCTTCATACCCTGTCACGATCCATAACCAGATAGGCCAGTTGCATTCCAACCGACCTCAGATTGCTCTGGGTGGCTGGGGGCAGCTGGGCTTAACTCCTGAGTGATGTCCACTTAGGTGTTTTATCGAAACCAGATCTTCGCAATTCTCGGGAACAGAATTAAGACTCAAAATGGAGTCAAGTGTCAAGTCACTTTACTTGGCCCATAACAAACATGCAAGAAAAGGGGGAAGAAAGAGAAAAGAGGAAGAAAGAGGAAGGGAGAGAGAGATTGCAATAGCTACCATCACGGATCTACAGCATCCCATCAGTCCAATGTCTTCAGGTTCGGTGCGGGGGGACATTCTCCCTTTGCATATTGCTGGTCTTCTTTTTTTATAGCATTGTCTCATTGCATAGTCAATAAGTCCTTGGCATAGCCACACCTTCCACCTGGTGGTGGGACCAATGCGCAGTACTGCCTCCAGAGGGTCCTCAAAAGTTTGAGAGGGTTGGAGCCCCCTCACACTTTGTGCCTGGGCCTAGGTGTATGCACAGAGGACTTGGGCTACATTCTTTGAGATATCAGTCACGGAATTCACTTTGCTGTGGTGGTGGTGGTGATGTGGTAATTGTTGATGATTGAGAGAGATTGATAGAGAAGAAAGAAGGGGGTACAGTATTGAAAGAGAAGAGAGGAGGGTACAGCTCTGTTAGCAATTGTTTAGCATATTGAGAGAGAAGAAAGAAAGAGGGTGTGATTCTGCAGTCCCTTACACACCCTTTTTTTTTTTTTCATTTCAGATTGTATGTTTGTATTTATATGATTGCCATTTACTGACTGAGATGTATGCTTGTTTGTTGACACCTTTCTCAGCAGGGGAACAGGAGCTCACATAGAGACCAACAAATGAGAAGAGCTTCAAAGGAAACATTTTTAATTACATTTTTTCTTCACCCTCCTTTTTTTTTTTTTTCCCCTCAGGTGTGCTGTGCTTTCGGTTGTGCTTCATCTGGGAATTAAATAACCCAGGACTGCTCAGGGCTGCCCAGGACTGCCTTTGCTTTTCTCACTGCTGTTATTGCCAAAAGCGGTGAATGCTGTAATGGATGGTGCAGGTGGAGAGAACTGGGAAAAGCATTTAAATTTTAAATATATTTTTTAAATTAACAGCTTTACTTGCACACTGCAATATTTTGGAGAAACAGCTTACTCACTTCACAGAGCCTCTGTTTTTATGAGGGTCCTTTGCAATAAGGACTAATCTTCCCCATGTGCGATAATAGAAAATTAACTTTGGTTCCAGCAAGGTTTCACTTGACTTTATTTTTGTTTTCTTGCCACAGGCTTGGAAAAGGGAAATACGAGGACGGCGATGGCATCAACTTAAAAGACATAGAGAAAGTCCTTCCAGTTTGGCAGGTAGGTGATGAGGACACCTCTTGCCCACAGTATGGTGGAGACCAGCAGCTCCCTGCCTTACCTTTCCTTAGGAAACCCTCCTCAGAAGTGGAAAAGTCTGGGCTAGATGAGCTGAGTTATGGTTTGAGGTTTATGATGGAGAATTATGCCTGTGGTTTCAGCAGGCTTTGCTGTGAAGTATCCTAGTGAAGAGGAGAAGTTTAGGTAGGTGTTTTGTTTTGGTTGGGTTAGGGTGTGTGTTAGGTTTGTGAGTTCCAGTGCTAGGATGATACCTAAGGCTGTGATGATGAGAGCTGCAGTTTTTGTGATTGTTGGTATAGCTATTGGGGGTGTTTTTTGTGGGGATAATATAGGATGTGATGAGTAGTCCAGCTAGAATGCTGCCTAGGGCGATTCGAGTGATGGGGTTAATGATTGTTGGGTTGTTTTCATTTATGGGTGTGATGGTAGTTGTTTGAGTTATGTCCTGTTTAGATTAGTAGGGTTATACGTAGGCTGTAGGTTGCGGTGAAGGTTGTAGCAAGTAAGGTGAGTAGTAGTGCTCAGGTGTTTAGGTGGGAGGTGTTTAGGTTTTCGATGATGAGGTCTTTTGAGTAAAATCCTGCTAGGAAGGGAGTTCTTATTAGGGCTAGGTTACCGATAGTGAAACACGTGGTGGTTGTGGGTAGTGATTTTTGCAATCCACCTATTCTTCGGATATCTTGCTCTCCGTTTAGGTTGGGGATGATTGAGCCCAAGCAGAGGAATAGTATGGCATGGGTTGAAATGTGCTGGGCAAGAGCAGTTACCACAGAGACTTCATTGGGAGGTGAAACGTTGAGGACAGTATATGTATACATATATATATATATACACACACACACATTGACATGGACACAGGGCTCATATATTTTAGGAAAGGAGGTTCTGAAAGCACCAAGTCTCCTGACAGCTCCAAAATAAATTGCTTCCAGGAAGCCAGCAGTAATGGTGTGCTGACTCAAATGTTTAGCCTATGAGGCATGTGTGTGTTTATATGCAAGGGTCATCCATGCGTACATTTTCTCCAGACTGTTTCTTCTTGAGATCTACAATCATCACAATTTTGGTGGTTCTGATTAAAATACTTTTGATGCTTGGATGTTGGCAAATGGCAGGATGAGGTCCTCAGTTAAAAAACTCTAGTGAACAGGTCAATTTGTCAGCATCATATAATTTTTCACTTTCCAGAGCCCTAGTCCTCAGAGGTGCTGAGTGTTCTGGGCTGGGCAGGTTTCTGAAGATGCTCAGTGTGGTTTTACCTCTAGAGGGAACGACAGAGACATCTCATGTGCTGTGGTAGAGTTACCCTTTTCAGTGTTGAGCAAAGAGCTCACTGGGCTTCTTGCTCATATATCATGTGAGGGAAAAGACTGCAAATCATGTGATGATCTTACTATTTATTTTGGGTGAGCTAGCTCATGAACCAGTGGAAAGAGTGAAGAAGTGCTGCTGACTTTGGAAGGGAGGAGCGCTGCCTGAAGCTGCTTTCTACTCAGTCTCTTCCATGCTTGGTATGTCTGGACATTAGGTCATAGGGAAAAAACTCCATCAGGTTCATCTGAAACAGACCCCAGTGATTCTGGAAAATAAGTTTATTTTCCCTGGGGAATAAGCAAAAATGAAGAATCAAACCATCTTTGGTGCGAGGAGCTGACATTCTTCTCTAGGCTTTAACGTTTTTTATAATTGACAGCTGCTAAATAACCTAGGTCTTCCTGGTCTGGTTATCACCTCATCCTATTGTAACACCAAGTTGAGTCTATTGACTCCAGTGAGTTAACAACAATATATACCTTAATATCTAGATTAATTCTTAGTGTGGTAGCTCTGAGCTGGAAGACTTAGTGGTAATGCTGGATTTGTTGTTTTGTTTGTGCCTCTGGGTAGACTCATGCAACACTGTCCTTTTGGAGACTCATTTACTTAGGCATATACAGTCAGTCATATGTGCCCGTGGGAATGAAGAATCAGGTAGTTCTGGTTGAGGATTTATCTTGTTTGGCATTGACAAATGAAATACTTGCAGACAGATGGTTTCATCCTGACATATAATTTTTAACTGTGTTTGAATATGATCGTACAATGCCAACAGTGAATTTGCTCATCTTTATACCATGTTTTAAATGGCTCTGTGGAGTACAGTGCATGGGGACATAAGGGAAAATATTTGTGTGAGACTGTCGTGGTTTCACCCCGGCTGTGGGCTGAGATCCACGCAGTTGCCTGCTTCTTAAAGTAAAAGAGCAGGGGAAGAGGGAAAAAGGGAAAGGGAAACAAGGGAAGGGAAAAGGAAGGGGCAAATAACTCCAAAACCAAGAAACTAAGAGGCCCGTGGGTTGGGATAAGGATAGTTTACTAAGATAACAGAAAGATAAAATATAACAATGTTAACAGGACTTTAGAGCAAAAGAATATGAAACTATTGATCCCCAATGCAGTTTCTCACCGAACCACACGACTCAGGTACCACCCAGAGCTGTCCCGGAACCCGACCGTCCCCCCAAGAAGCACGCGTCCCGAGAGGAAGCACGCGTCCCGAAACCGCCCCGCTTCTTCTTCCCAACAGTCCCCCGTTTTCCTAGGCAGGACGTAATTGGCATGGAATACTCTCTTTGGCCCACCTGGGTCACCTGTCCTGGCTTCGCCCCTCCTTTCTCAAGAATAGAGAAATAGAAGAAGCTAAGAAAGTCCTTGACTGTCTGACTGCAACTAAGAACATCAGGGTGTTATCAGCACTGCTTTCATTTTAACTCCCAAACACAGCATCCCATCAGCTGCTACAAATGAAATTAACTCTATCCTGACTGAAACCAGGACATTCCACCCCTTATTCCATACCATTTACGTCATGACCAGGTCCAACCAATGTTTCAGACACACATATATGTATTATTCCTTTAGTCTATGGACCATTCATCTGAGGTTTGTTGAGTAAATGATCTAGTCCATGATTTTCAGGCTCCATTCGTTGTAACAGTCTCTCATGGTGTCAGTATGCGCCATTGGATCGTTGCATGCTGCATCTCGGGCGCTCGACCGATGCATCTGACATGGTCCATGGTCATAGTCTGTGAATCAAAAGTGTTCATTTTCAAAGGGGAAGAGGAAAAAGTTCTTATGATGGCAGGTCTTGGTCCCATCATCGTGGCAGTCTTCCTTCATTGTCGTGTATGATTCCAGCTGTAACTCCATTGGTACAACAAACAACAACATACAGCAATTATAGTAATAATGAATATACAGTAATGAGTTATTTAGCACTTATTATAATACAATTTCTACCTTACTAATTACATTGGCTATTCTCACCTAAAATCAAATCCCTTTGAGGTACACATCGAACTTCTCCATCCTTCTGCATTACCCACCAAGTACAACCAGGTCCTTGAGCAAAAACAATTCCCGACATAGGTTTACCTTTACCTGAAGCAGGGATGACCCAAACCGTCTTCCCTAATATACTCTTCATATGCACCACTGGGACTCTGTCTCCTTCTACAGTACGTGGAAATTTTGACTGGGCAGGGCCAGCCCGATTGGTAGAACCCCTAGAGTTAACTAACCACGTGGCTTTGGCCAAATGTGTATCCCAGTGTTTGAATGTTCCACCACCCATTGCTTTTAGGGTAGTCTTTAAGAGTCCATTGTATCGTTCAATTTTCCCAGAGGCTGGTGCATGATAAGGAATGTGGTACACCCATTCAATGCCATGCTCTTTGGCCCAGGTGTCTATGAGAGCATTTCGGAAATGAGTCCCATTGTCTGACTCAATTCTTTCTGGGGTACCGTGTCGCCATAGGACTTGCGTTTCAAGGCCCAGGATTGTATTCCGGGCAGTAGCATGGGATACAGGATATGTTTCTAGCCAGCCGGTGGTTGCCTCCACCATTGTAAGCACATAGCGTTTGCCATGGCGGGTTTGTGGGAGAGTGATGTAATCGATCTGCCAGGCCTCCCCATATTTATATTTCATCCACCGTCCTCCATACCAAAGCGGCTTCAGCCGCTTCGCTTGCTTAATTGCGGCACACGTCTCACACTCATGGATAACTTGTGCAATAGCATCCATGGTTAAGTCCACCCCTCGATCTCGAGCCCATTTATATGTTGCATCTCTCCCTTGATGACCTGAGGAATCATGAGCCCATCGAGCTAGGAATAATTCACCTTTATGTTGCCAGTCCAGATCTACCTGAGCCACTTCAATCCTAGCAGCCTTATCTACCTGATGGTTGTTTTGATGTTCCTCCATGGCTCGACTCTTAGGTACATGGGCATCAACATGACGTACCTTTACAACAAGCTTCTCTAATCGGGCAGCAATGTCTTGCCATAAGTCAGCAGCCCATATGGGTTTGCCTCTACGCTGCCAGTTGTTCTTTTTCCACTGTTGCAACCAACCCCACAGGGCATTAGCTACCATCCATGAATCAGTATAAAGGTAGAGCATTGGCCACTTTTCTCTCTCAGCAATGTCCAAGGCTAACTGGATGGCCTTCACCTCAGCAAATTGGCTTGATTCACCTTTTCCTTCAGTGGCTTCTGCTACTTGTCTTGTAGGACTCCATACAGCAGCTTTCCATCTTCGGTGCTTTCCCACAATGCGACAGGAGCCGTCGGTGAACAGGGCATATCGCTTCTCATTCTCTGGCAGTTTGTTGTAAGGTGGGGCTTCTTCAGCGCGTGTCACCTCCTCATCCTCTGGTGACATCCCAAAATCTTTGCCTTCTGGCCAGTCTGTGATCACTTCCACGATTCCTGGGCAATTAGGGTTTCCTATTCGAGCCCGCTGAGTAATTAGTGCAACCCACTTGCTCCACGTAACATCAGTGGCATGATGTGTAGAAGGGACCTTCCCTTTGAACATCCAGCCCAGCACCGGCAGTCGGGGTGCCAGGAGGAGCTGGGCTTCAGTTCCAATCACTTCTGAAGCGGCTCGAACCCCTTCATAGGCGGCCAGTATTTCCTTTTCTGTTGGAGTATAATTGGCCTCAGATCCTTTGTAGGCCCGACTCCAAAACCCCAGCGGTCGACCTCTAGTCTCCCCTTGTGCTTTCTGCCAGAGACTCCAAGTAGGGCCATTTTCCCCAGCTGCAGTGTAAAGCACATTTTTAACATCTGTCCCTGTCCGGACAGGCCCAAGGGCCACTGCATGGACTATCTCGCGTTTGATCTGCTCAAAGGCTTGCTGCTGCTCAGGGCCCCATTGGAAATCATTCTTCTTCCGAGTTACATGGTAGAGTGGGCTCACAATGAGACTGTAGTTTGGGACATGCATTCGCCAAAAACCTATAACACCTAAGAAAGCTTGTGTTTCCTTTTTGTTGCTTGGTGGAGACATAGCTGCTATTTTATTGATAATGTCCATTGGGATCTGACGACGCCCATCCTGCCATTTTATTCCTAAAAACTGGATTTCTCGTGTAGGCCCCTTGACTTTGCTTTATAGCAAAACCAGCTTCCAAAAGGATTTGAATTATCCTTTTTCCTTTCTCAAATACTTCCTCTGCTGTATTGCCCCATACAATGATGTCATCAATGTACTGCAGGTGCTCTGGGGCTCCACCCTTTTCCAGTGTGGTCTGGATTAGTCCATGGCAAATGGTGGGGCTGTGTTTCCACCCCTGGGGCAGACGATTCCACGTGTATTGGATGCCCCTCCAAGTGAAAGCAAACTGTGGCCTGCACTCTGGCGCCAGTGGTATTGAGAAGAAAGCATTTGCAATGTCTATTGTGGCATACCACCTGGCTGCCTTTGACTCCAATTCATACTGGAGTTCCAACATGTCTGGTACAGCAGCACTCATACCTGGAGTGACTTCGTTTAGGCCACGATAATCCACTGTCAGCCTCCACTCTCCATCGGACTTCCGCACTGGCCATATGGGACTGTTAAAGGGTGAGCGGGTTCGGCTGATCACCCCTTGACTCTCCAATTGACGAATCAGCTTATGGATGGGGATCAGGGAATCCCGGTTAGTACGGTACTGTTTTCTGTGCACCGTCGTTGTAGCAATTGGCACTTGCTGTTCTTCAACCTTCAACAACCCCACAACAGAAGGATCATCTGAGAGTCCAGGCAAAGCACGTAATTGCTCAATGCCTTCTGTCTCCAAAGCAGCTATTCCAAAAGCCCACCGGTACCCTTTTGGGTCTTTAAAATAACCTCTACGGAGGTAATCTATACCTAGAATGCATGGAGCTTCTGGGCCAGTCACAATTGGGTGTTTCTCCCAGTCCTTCCCAGTTAAGCTCACTTCAGCCTCTAACACAGTCAATTGTTGTGACCCCCCTGTCACTCCAGAAATGCTGACAGGTTCTGTCCCTACATGATTCGATGGCATTAGAGTACACTGGGCACCAGTATCCACCAGAGCCTTGTACTCCTGTGGGTCTGACGTACCAGGCCATCGGATCCACACAGTCCAATAAGCACGGTTATCCCTCTCCTCCACCTGGCTGGAGGCAGGGCTCCTCTATTGTTGCTGATCATATTGGCTGCTCACTGGTGCAGCCTTCTTCCTGGCAAAATCGCGTTGTCTTTTACCTCGCAGCTCATTTACTCGTGCCTGGAGGGCTGAGGTGGGCTGCCTATGCCACTTCCTCATGTCCTCACCATGGTCACACAGTTCAAACCACAGCTGTTGTCGCAGCGTGTCTCGTGGTGTGTACCTTCTGCATCCTCCCTTCTGGGACGATGGACGCTTTCTCCCAGTAGCTGCAACATTGCCCCATACGGGTTGGGAGTTGCACAAATTTTTGTCAAGTCGTTCGACCAGTTTCTCTACCGCTGCGATCACAGATTGGGAAACATTGTCCTGATATTTCCGGAGTCGGCAGGACACTTCACTTACAGTTGGTGGATACATATTATCCCAGTCTATTGATGCTAATGAATTGGTGTGCCCTGCTGGTGCACTTCGTACAACCTTACGCCACATATCTGCGGTGCATACAACTTCATCAGGGTCAGAGTGCCATTTGCCCAGATCATAATAAATGATCTCCCGTACAGCTAATTCTCTCAGGTACTGGATAACTGCCTCTATGTTGTTACACTTGGGTGACTGACATGTAATATAGTCCTTTATGGGATACCTTTCCTCCACACTTGACAGTAGTCGCCTCCAGAGGCTGAGGGTTTCTGGCTTTTTCCCAATTTCCTTGTCAATGCCTCCTTCTCTAGCTAGGGATCCCAACTGCTTGGCCTCCCTGCCATCTAATTCCAGACTATCGGCCCCTTGATCCCAGCATCGGAGCAACCAAGTGATGATGTGCTCACCTGGGCGGCGGCTGAAATCTTTTCGAACCTCACGCAACTCACTCAGGGTCAGGGATCGTGTGACAACCTCTGATTCTGCCTCATCCTGAAATGCCTGAGATGGCCTTGCTCTATCCTGAGGGGCTTGAGATGGCCCTGCTTTATCCTGAGGTGCTTGAGGTGGCCCTGCTCCATCCTGAGATGCTTGAGATGACCCTGCGTCATCCTGACATGCTCCAGATGGCCCTGATTCATCCTCATCCTTCACTACACGAACTGATTTCTTTTGTTTCCTCTTTTGTACAGGAGCAACAGACACTGGCGGGGGTTGGTTTTTTGTTTTATCAGCAGTATCTGCTGTAGGGGTTGCAGTAGCTGCAGCATCGGTTGGACAAGTTGCAGTAGCCACAGTGCTAGTCATAGTGGCCTTAGTGCTAGTCACAGTGGTTACAGTAGCTGCAGTGCCAGTCATTGGGGTTGCAGCAGCTGCAGTCTTTGCTGGTCTGTTTTCATTCTTTTCCTTCTGACAGTGCTGACAGTACTGACAGTGCTGCCTGTTATCAAGCAATGTTTTGTAAATAGTGGCCAGGGCCCAGCACAGTGCAGTAAGGTGTGTATCTCTGGCAAGCTTAGAGCAATTTCTTTTCAGATATGCAGTCACTTTTTCAGGGTCTTGTAACTGCTCAGGAGTGAAACTCCAAACCACCGGAGTTAAGAAAGTGCCTAGGTACTTGCCCATGCTCTGCCACTTGCCCTGCCACTCACGATTATCTGGCCTCACAGAAAAATCTTGAGTGGTATTCATAAACCTCTGCTTAATATTTGACAACAACTGAACCGTCTGCACCAAACCGAGAAACAGCAAAATGCTAGTTTGAATATCCCAGGGATACTGAAAGTTTTTAAAGACTGCTAGCAGAGCTGTTGTATTTAGCCCAAAGGAAAAGAAAGCAGAACTCCCACCATGCCAGCTGCCGTTACTAAACCCTCCCTGTCCAAGGAATGGACAGGGCAGCAAGCTCTCATACAAATACCAACACAAGTTCACGATCCTCAATATTACTGTATCATAGATTGTAATCACAAAAGACAAGAACCAGACCAGGAAACGCAGCCTCGACATGGTAAAAAATCCTGCCAGGATTGCAGCCAGCGTACGGTAGTTTCGCGGCCACAGCTGTGACCACAGCCATGTGAATAAATACCACAGCATCGCGATCGGAGACTGCTTAAACAACAGTACTTATCACAACTTTGTCTTAATTACAATCTGGTCAGGGTCAGATCTACCGTTATCCCAACCTTTCTTGCCCCACGTTGGGCGCCAAAAAGACTGTCGTGGTTTCACCCCGGCTGTGGGCTGAGATCCACGCAGTTGCCTGCTTCTTAAAGTAAAAGAGCAGGGGAAGAGGGAAAAAGGGAAAGGGAAACAAGGGAAGGGAAAAGGAAGGGGCAAATAACTCCAAAACCAAGAAACTAAGAGGCCCGTGGGTTGGGATAAGGATAGTTTACTAAGATAACAGAAAGATAAAATATAACAATGTTAACAGGACTTTAGAGCAAAAGAATATGAAACTATTGATCCCCAATGCAGTTTCTCACCGAACCACACGACTCAGGTACCACCCAGAGCTGTCCCGGAACCCGACCGTCCCCCCAAGAAGCACGCGTCCCGAGAGGAAGCACGCGTCCCGAAACCGCCCCGCTTCTTCTTCCCAACAGTCCCCCGTTTTCCTAGGCAGGACGTAATTGGCATGGAATACTCTCTTTGGCCCACCTGGGTCACCTGTCCTGGCTTCGCCCCTCCTTTCTCAAGAATAGAGAAATAGAAGAAGCTAAGAAAGTCCTTGACTGTCTGACTGCAACTAAGAACATCAGGGTGTTATCAGCACTGCTTTCATTTTAACTCCCAAACACAGCATCCCATCAGCTGCTACAAATGAAATTAACTCTATCCTGACTGAAACCAGAACAGAGCCTATGGAAGAAAAATCTTTCACCTTCCATGGGGCTTTCCACACTGAGGTATGTTTGTGTCATATACTGAAGAAGAGGTTTTTCAGGTTGGAGATATATAAACTCTTATTCTGTCTGTGCTTAAGATCTCATGGGTTGCTTACAGCAGCCCTGCATGGACAGAGGGGCCAGTCTGCACATCCTCCAGCAGCAACACAGATGCAAATGTTTTGCTGCTGAATGTGCTTCAACAGATATAGCAGGGTTAAGAGCACCAAGTTTGAGAGACAGAGAGAGTCTTACATTTTGGGTTTGCATGGCAAGGGCTACAGGGGACACTTCTGTGAGAAGCTGTTGGAAGCTTCCCCTAAGTCCAACAGAACCAAAACCAGCTGACTCCAAGCTGAACACACTGCTGGCCAAGTCTGAGCCAAAAAGCAATGGTGGTAAAGACTCTGTGATAACATATTTAAGAAGGCAAAAAAAATAGTGCCAGCTAGAGAAAGGAGTGAAAAGATGTGAGAAACTTTGCAGGCACCAAGGTCAGTGAAGAAGGAGGGGGAGGAGGTGCTTCAGGTGCCAGAGCAGAGATTCCCCTGCAGCCTGTGGTGAAGCAGGCTGTCCCTCTGCTACGCATAGAAAGTTATGAAGAGTAGACATTCCACCTGCAGCCCGTGGAGGACCCCACACAAAAACATGTGGAGGCACCTGAAGTAGGCTGTGATCCTATGGGAAGCCTGTGCTAGAGCAAGCTCCTGGCAGGACCTGTGGACCCATGGAGAGAGGGGCCCATGGCAGAGCAGGTTTCCTAGCAGGAATGTGACCCCATGGGGGAATCTACGCTGGACCAGTCTGTTCCTGAAGGTCCACAACTCATGGAAGAGACCCATGCTGGAGCAGTTCATGAAGAACTGAAGCCCCCATGGGAAGGACTCATGTTAGAGAAGTTCATGGAGAACTGTCTCCTGTGAGAGGGACCCCATGCTGGAGCAGAGGAAGAGTGTGAGGAGTCCTCCCACTGAGGAGGAAGGAGTAGCAGAGACAATGTGTGATGAACTGACCACAACCCCATTCCCCGTCCCCTGTGCTGTTGGGAGAGAGGAGGTAGAGAATTTGGGAGTAAAGTTGAGCCTGGGAAGAAGGGAGGGGTGGGGGAAGGTGTTTTAAGACTTGGTTTTATTTCTCATTATCCTACTCTGATTTTCTGGGTAATAAATGAGATGTATTTTTTTCCAAGTTGTGTCTATTTTGCCCATGATGGTAATTGGTGAGCCATCTCTTTCTTCATCTAGACCCATGATCCTTTTTTTATAGATTCTCTCCCCTGTCCAGATGAGGAGGGAGAGTGTTAGAGCGGTTTTGGTGGGCACCTGGCTTTCTAGCCAGTGTTAACCCATCGCAATTACTTGCAAGCTGCCTTGGAAATTTGGGTTCCTTTGATGGTAATATGATGGACATTGGACATGAATCTAGAACTAATTTCCAGTATACATCAAGGTCTGTATGTGTATCTCTACAGAGATATACAGTAACCCCCCACTAATGGGTTAAGCAGAATATTCTGCATATGCATGTTGTAGTTGCCTTGTCCCAAAGATGAATTTAGCCAGGGCTGGAAGGGCAGGATCCCGCGCATGGGATATGAATGCACACCAATATGGTTAAAAGCAATCACTCCATTTTATTCAGGCAAGCTGAAGCCTTTTATACTTTCACAGAAGATAGCAAGCTCACACAGATAGTTAGTTCTCACACAGATAGATAGAGGCCTGAGATGGGGGGAAACCCAGCTGCACGGTATCAAGCTTCTGTTACCACTTTGGAATGTAAGGAGCTCCCATTAGAGTCCTAATTCTCATGCTTGTTAGCTTCTTATCAGAGCTAGTGCTCAGAGCTAGTGCTCAAGCTGTTGCAAGGGAAAATGGCCTCGATCATTTAACCAGTCACCCACATATGCGGACTTTTTTTTACATATATTTATGAATTTTTCTGCTAGAAACTTTCATTAGTATTTTAAGAAAATCTTGCAAGGACACACTGTGACTATCAGGCAATTAAAAGTGAAAAAATAAACAAAAAAAACCCCCAAGCTCCCCCAAAACCTTTTGTCCTGGTTCAGCCCCAGCCAGCAGCTGAGCACCATGCTCTGTTTGCTCACCCCTCCCACAAGGAGGAGAAACAGACCAAAGCACAAGCAGGTTGGGATAAGGACAGCAAGAGGGGAACAACAACAGAGCCCGGGACAGAATACACAAAGGTGATAAGACAGAGCACTTGACCAAACAGCTTGAAGCCAGGTGGACCCACCCCTCCCTGAACTAGCCCCCTTTTATGGGGAGCATGATGTCATGTGCTATGGAAAACAAACTCACCTGTGCTGGCTCCTTGGGAAAATTAACTTTGTCCTAGCCAGAATCAGGATACCCTTTTTCTTCATAGTTGTCTGAGGGAAAAATGCTTGTTGCTAGTGTTTTGTTCTGAAACTGGAGAATGTGTGCATCCTGCTCCTTGGAGATGCTCTCACCGGCTCCACGGTCTGCCATCTTGTGGATATGCACAGTCAGCAGAATCCAGCTCTTCAGAGCTGGACACAATTCTTTCATGACAGTGCTGACAGCTGGTATTTTGAAGCTTCCTCCTGCCCCATCTTTTCAAGGCTCATCTAGAGTTCTTGCTTTTACTGGTAAGTAGGCTTTGTTTTGAAAACTTCGTGGATACAAGTGCATGAGGTAATTGCTTTGGCTCAGCTCTTGAACCGTAACCTCTTCATTTCTCCTTAATTACAGGAGCCTGTAGTTAGATTTGGGCACTAATTCACCTAAGTGCTGCCAAAAAAGTGACTTCAGAAGAAAAATGATCTTTTGAAGATAAGTATTCCCCATTCATACGATCTGCTTTTTATTGCAGGCCAGGGAGGATTGGTTGTCTGCTACATTAGAGATGCGCAGCTCAGATCCAAAGCCAGTCATCATCCTCTCTGTTTTCACCTCCGCTGTTTTTTTTGAGGACAACATGCAACCATCTTGGTGTCATGAAGATGTCACAAGGAAGGCTGAGTCAGTGCATTTTGCTTTTGCTCCCTTTGGCAAACTCTTGGAAAGACTTTCAGGCTTGGATGTGTCACAACTGAATGCCCCAGTCCTAGATATGGTCTTGTGGTGGTTTGGCCCTGGCTAGAGGCCAAATGCCCACCAAAGCCACTCTATCACTCCCCTTTTCAGCTGAGAAGGGGAGAAAATAGATATTAGGAGGCTTAGGATTCAAGATAAGGACAGAGAGGGATGACTCTCCAGTTAGTGTCATGGGCAAAACAGACTCAATACAGAATAAAGGAAAGAAAAGTAATTTATTACACTACAGCTACACACCCAGTGACACCAGAGTCAGGTAATGAGAAGTGCGGCCAGATCTTAAAGCACCTACCCCCACCCCTCCCTTCTTCACAGACTTCATTCATGATTTTACTCCCTTCTTCCCCCCCATCAAGGCACGGGGAGGGGCAGGGAATGGGAGTTTTCAGTCCGTTCTTCCCAAATTGTCTTCCTTTTTAGCTGGGGGGCATTCCACACACACACCCTTCCCCTGTGGCACCGTGGGGTCCCACCCATGTAAGACAGTCCTCCACGAACTTATCCAGCGTGAGTCCTTTCTATCGGGGAGTCATCTCCTCACCAATTGCCTCAGCACAGGTCCCTTCCATGGGGTGCTGACCTTCGGGCCCAGACTGCTCCAGCCTGGTCCCCACAGAGTCACAAGTCCACCTGCTGTGGCATGGGTCAATCTCTTCACAGGCTGTAGATGGTCTCTGCTTCCCATCATTATCCATGGGCTGCAGGGGGACACCCACTCCACCATGATCTGGAGGGGGATCTCTCTCTCTGGCACCTGGAGTGCCTCCTCCCCCTCCTTCTTCCCTGGCCTTGGTGTCTGCATGACTTGTTACATCTTCTCATTTCCTTCTCTGGTGGCAAAATACACCTGTCTGCACTTTTTTTTTCTCCTAAATGTGATTCCCAGAAGCACTGTGACCATCGCTGATTGGCTCAGCCTTGGTCAGCAGCAACTCTGGCGTTGAGTCAGATGATGTTTACTCTCTGGGGCCTGCAGAGAGCTTCTAGCTGCTTCTTGCAGCAGCCATCTCTGCAGCCCCCCTTCTCTACCAGCACATTGTTATGCAAAACTGCGACAGGTCTTCAGACAAAGAAAATGGCAAACTCTAAACTTACCTGAGAAAACAGCCCAAGAGGTCATGTCCTCCAGTATACCCTCCATCTTCCCTGTGAAGCTGCCTATGAAGGATACAGGAGGCTGCATGTAACGGGAACATGCTGTGAATGCTGCTAGACGTGACCTGAATGTTTTGGGACACATTCCAAGTGGTTTTTGGACTGGCATCTTGCAGGTTTTGGCTTTCTGTTTGCTGGATTTGTGCCTTCAGGATGGGCCTTCCCTCCTTCAAACAGTGTGGCTGTGCCTCCTCTGGCCAGCTCATCCTTGTCTTGTGTTTCGAAAGGCCTATTGGGCTTTACTGGTGCTATGGGATAAACTTGGAAGATAGTATTGATATTGTTTGGTTTGGTGTCTTAATTGCCTCACAGCTCCTCTCCTGTTTCCATGCTGATTTTTGACCCTTTTTGTCATATGCTTGGGGTTACGATAAACTGCTTGTTTCTTTTCTGGTTATGATTGTCATTCAGCTTCCTTATTGGATGAGAAACAAAGGAGCAGCTCCTTAGGAGAAAGGCAGACTCTGTAAGTTGTTCATGTTCCTTTTAGCACCTATGTATTCTTGACTCTGTCCAAACAGGTTTAGAAGCACTGGGATTCCTGACCATGCTGAGATCCCACATGAATTTAGGCACCTAACAGGCATTTCTGCCCACTCTCATTGGGACCCCTCCTCATTAACAAATATTTTCATATAATCATAGAATGGTTTGGGTTGGAAGAGACCTTAGAGATCATTTTGTTCCCAGCCCCCTGCCATGGGCAGGGACACCTCCCACTAGACCAGGTTGCTCAAAGCCCCATCCAGCCTGGCCTTGAACACTTCCAGGGAGGGGGCATCCACAACTTCTCTGGGCAACCTGTTCCAGTGATCTACCACCCTCACAGTGAAAAATTCCTTCCTTATATCTAGTCTAAATATGCCCCCTTCCAGTTTATAGCCATCAACTCTTGTCCTATCATTACATGCCCTTGTAAAAAGTCCCTCCCCAGCTTTCCTAGAGGTACCCTTCAGGTACTGGAAGGCCACTATAAGGTCTCCCCAGAGCCTTCTCTTTTCCAGGCTGAACAACCCCAAATCTCTCAGCCTGTCCTCGTAGCAGAGATGCTTCAGCCCTCTGATCATCTTTGTGGCCCTCCTCTGTTCCTGCTCCAACAGTTCCATGTCCTTCTTATGTTGAGGGCCCCAGAACTGGACATGGTACTCCAGGTAGGGTCTCATGAGAGCAGAGTAGAAGGGCAGAATCACCTCTCTCGATCTGCTGGCCATGCTTCTCTTGATGCAGCCCAGGATCTGGTTGGCCTTCTGAGCTGCAAGAGCACATTGCTGGCTCATGTTGAGTTTCTTATCAACAGACACTCCCAAGTCCTTCTCCTCGGGGCTGCTCTCAATACATTCTCTGCCCAGCCTGTATTTGTGCTTGGGATTGCACCGACCCAGGTGCAGGACCTTGCACTTGACCTTGTACTTCATGAAGTTGGCATGGACCCACCTCTCAAGTCTGTCCAGGTCTCTCTGGATGGCATCCCTTCCCTCTAGCGTGTCGACTGTACCACCCAGCTTGGTATCATCTGATAACTTGCTGAGAGAGCACTCAATTCCACTGTCCATGTCACCAACAAAGATGTTATACAGTACTGGTCCCAGTACCCCTGAGGAACACCACTCTCCATTCGGACATTGAGCCACTGACCCCCAACTCTCTGATTGCGACCATCCATCCAATTCCTTATCCAGCAATTAGTTTGTCCATCAAACCCATATTTATCCAATTTAATGACCAGGATGTCATGTGGGACAATGTCAAATGCTTTGCTGAAGTCCAGATAGATGATGTCAGTTGCTGTTCCTTTATCCACTAATGTTGTAACTCCATCATATAAGGCCATCAGGTTTTTCAGGCATGATTTGCTCTTGTTGAAGCCATGTTGGTTACCATCAATCACCTTGTCTTGATTTTCCACGTGCTTTAGTAGAGCCTTCAGGAGGATCTGCTCCATGATCTTGCCAGGCACAGAGGTGAGACTGACTGGCCTGTAGTTTCCCGGGTCTTCTTTTTTCCCTTCTTGAAACCGGGGGTTATGTTTCCCCTTTTCCAGTCAGCAGGAACTTCACCAGACTGCAATGACCTTTTGAATATGGTGGATAGCGGCTTAGCAACTTCATCTGCCTGTTCCATCAGGACCCAAGGATGGATCTCATTGGGTCCCGTTTTCATGGTTCAGCCCCAGGCAGCTGCTGAGAACCATGCACAGCTTGCTCACTCTCACCTGGGAAGAGAAACAGACAAAGCCCTGAGGTTTGGGATAAGGACAGTTTACTGACAAAACACAGAGGGGAGCAACAACAGAGCCAGTGGGAAAATACACACATGCGCTTTACCAACACAATGAGGTGATAACACAGAAGGATGACCTACAGGAGGAGACACCACCGCTCCCCTAGGACCCGCCCCTCCCAGTCCAGCCCTTTTTATGAGAGCATGATGTCACATGATGTGGATAACAGCCTGGGCCAGCTCAGCTTACCTGTGTAGTTAACTCTGTCCTGGCTAGAACCATGTTCAGGTTCTTTATATAGTCTTGAACCTGGTCTTCACTTACAGTGGCTGGATCTTCTTTCTCCCAGTTCTTACCATTGGTTTCTGCAACTTTGGTGATGTGGCTAGAGCCCTTACCGGTCGGTGAAGACTGAGGTAAAGAAGTTGTTGAGCACCTCATCCTTCTCTGCATCCCTCATGACCAGGTCTCCAAAGAGTGCCCACATCTTCCCTTATCTTCCTTCTATGACTGATATGCCTGTAGAAGTTCTTCTTGTTCCCCTTTATAACCCTGACTAGATTTAAATCTATCTGGGCTTTAGCTGTCCTAACCTGGTCCCTGGCTGCTTGGACAGCCTCTTTGTATTCTTCCCAATTAACTTGTTCTTGCTTTCACTCCCTATAGACTTTGTTCTTGTGCCCTTGAAGCCTCAAAAAAGCCAGAATCAAAACTCAGTAGCCTTGGTGACTATTCAGCAGGTATCCTTTATTGTAGCGCTGGGCACAGAGGGGATCGCTCCTCCCACTGTGTGCGCCATTTAAAGCCAAATTTCTCATTCATAATTGTCCTTCATTTCAGGTGCTTTCTTGCTGGGCTGTGATCCTACTCCAGGCTCAGGGCATCCATTACTGTAATCAGCCTTGAAGTGGGATGGATTGAAGATCCCTCCCCCTGCAACTTTAGTTTAAAGCCCTCCTGACTAAGTTGGAAAGTTTGTTGCCAAAGATGCTCCTCCCCTTCTCTGAAAGATGGACCCTGTCAGCCCCCAGAAGACCAGATTGCTCAAAATAAGTCCCAAGGTATAAATAACCAAAGCCCTGTTTATGACACCACTCCCTTATTGATTTTCCCAATTTTGCCCTCCCTTTCCCTCCCCTTCCCTTTAACTGGGAGGATTGATGAAAAAGACTACCTGTGCTCCTAAGTCCTTCACTGCTGCTCCCAGTGCCTTGTAGTCCCTCTTGATATTCTTCAGGTTGCTTACAGCTGTGTCATTGGTGCCTACGTGAAACAGTAGCAGAGGATACTCAGTGGGTTGTACAAGGTCTGGCAATATCTGTCACATCCCTGATGTGGGCTCCAGATAAGCAGCAGACCTCTCTAGATAGTGGGCCAGGGCAACGAACGGGTGCCTCTGTGCCCCTCAGAAGAGAGTCACCCACCACTTCCACCCATTGCTTTTTCTTAGTTGCAGAAGTTGTTATGCAACAAGGAGCTGGTCTGTCTGCCTTACTCAGGGTAAGGATGGGCTTGTTAGGGAAGTGAAGGTCAGGGGCAGCTTGGGACAAAGTGACCATGAAATGGTAGAGTTCAAGATCCTGAGTGGAAGAAGCAAACCAAAAAGTAGGATTGCTACCCTGAACTTTAGAAGAGCTAACTTGGATCTCTTCCGGGACCTAATAGGAGCTATCCTGTGGGCTACGCTGTTAGAAGGAAAGGGAGCCTGTGAGAGCTGGGTAGCATTTAAACAGCGCTTCTTCCAAGCACAGGACCAGTGCATCCCTTTGAGCAAGAAATCAGGAAAGGGTGGCAGAAGACCTGTGTGGATGACCAGGGAGCTCATGGGTAAACTCAAAGGGAAGCAGAAGGTCTATGAATTGTGGAAAAAGGTTCTAAGCACCTGGGAAGAATATAGGAATGTTGTCAGGGCCTGTAGGGACGCGATTAGGAATGCTAGAGCCCACCTGGAAATGAAACTGGCAAGGGACATAAGGGATAATAAAAAGGGTTTTTTTAGATATGTGAATAGTAAGAGGATGACTAGGGATAATGTGGGTCCCTTGCTGAATGTGGGGGGTGTCCTGATAATGGAGGATGCTGAGAAGGTGGAGATACTGAACGCCTTCTTTGCTTCAGTCTTCACTTCAAAGACTCCTCCTCTGGACTCCCAAACCTGAATTGCGAAATGGACAGCTTCCCTCTGGTTGAGGTGGTTGTGATCCAGGAGCGTCTCAAAGGGATCAATGCACATAAATCCATGGGCCCTGATGGGATGCATCCATGTGTGCTGAGGGAGCTGGCGGAGGTGATTGCTGAGCCGCTCTCTATCATCTTCAACGGGTCTTGGAGAACAGGAGAGGTGCCTGAAGACTGGAGGATAGCCAATGTCACTCCGGTCTTTAAAAAGGGCAAGAAGGAGGATCCTAGTAACTATAGGCCAGTCAGCCTCACTTCTGTACCTAGAAAGGTGATGGAACAGCTTGTTCTGGATGCCATCTCCAAGTAATTGGAAGAGAAGAAGGTTATGAGTAGTTAGCATGGAATCAAGGGGAGATCGTGCTTGACCAATCTCGTAGCCTTCTATGATGTCATCACCAGCTGAGTAGATGGAGGGAGAGCAGTGGATGTCATCTACCTTAACTTCAGCAAGGCTTTTGATACTGTATCCCATGACATCCTGATAGCAAAGCTGAGAGTATGGGATAGATGAGTGGACAGTGAGGTAGGTTGAGAACTGGCTGTCGGGGTGAGCTCAGAGGGTTGTGATCAGCAGAATCTGACTGGAGACCTGTGACTAGCGGTGTTCCCCAGTCCTGTTTAATATCTTCATTGATGACCTTGATGAAGGAATACTGTCCACCCTCAGCAAGTATGCCGATGATACAAAGCTGGGAGGAGTGGCTGACACGCAGGAACACTGCACTGCCATTCAGTGAGACCTAGAAAGGTTGGAGAGCTGGGCAGGGAGAAACCAAATGAGGTTCAACAAAAGCAAGTGTAGAGTCTTGCACCTGGGGAGGAATAACTGTTTGTATCAGTACAGGCTGGAGGATGACCTGCTGGAGAAGAGCTCTGTGGAGAAGGACCTGGGGGTCCTGGTTGATGACAGATTGGCCATGAGCCAGCAGTGTGCCCTGATGCCCAAGAGTGCCAATGGGATCCTGGGGTGCATCAAGAAGAGTGTGGCCAGCAGGTTGAAGGAGGTGATCCTCCCCTTCTACTCTGCCCTGGTCAGGCCCCACCTGGAATATTGTGTTCAGTTCTGGGCTCCCTGGTATAAAAAAGACAGGGATGTCCTGAAAAGAGTCCAGCAGAAGGCTACAAAGATGATTAAGGGCCTGGAGCATCTCCCCTACAAGGAAAGGCTGAGTGAACTGGGACTGTTCAGCCTTGAGAAAAGAAGACTAAGGGGGGACCTTATTAATGTTTATAAATATCTGAAGTATAGGATGCATTGGTCTGTGGAGACAGGACAAGGGGCAATGGCTGCAAGTTAGAGCATAAGAAGTTCCGCACCAACATGCGGAAGAACTTTTCCCCAGTGAGGGTGACAGAGCACTGGAATAGGCTGCCCAGGGAGGTTGTGGAGTCTCCATCTCTGGAGATATTCAAGACCCGTCTGGACGCCTATCTGCGCAATATGAGCTAGGGAGCCTGCTTTGACAGGGGGTTGGACCCAATGATCTCTTGAGGTCCCTTCCAACCCCTATGATTCTGTGATTCTGTGATTCCATGGGTTGCAGGGGGAAAAGCTGCTTTACTATGGTCTTCTCTATGAGCTGCAAGGGAATGTCTCTCCTCCAGTTCCTGGAGCAACTCCTGCCCCTCCTTCTTCAGTGACCTTGGTGTATGCAAAGTTTCTTACATCTTCTCGCTCCTTTCTCTGGTGCCAAAAAGCTTGCAAGCTTTTTCCTTAAAATGTTATCACAAAGGAGCTACCACTGTCTGTCCTTGAGCAGGCTGGTATTGGCTCTGTCACACCAAGGAGAAGCTTGTATCAGCTTCTCACAGAAGCCACCCCTGTAGCTGCCTGTCCCCCTCCCCCCACCAAAAAAACCCCTTTGTCAAACCTGAAAACCACAGACCCATTACAAAATGGAACTACCTTGTCAGGAAACACACTTGAAGACTGCATCCAAAGCAAGATTTGGATGAAGTCATGCTAACCAGCAGTAGGATTTACTCAGGGGCTGGGTGAGTTTTTCATTGCTTGAAGTCTCAAAGAATGAAGATCTCTGAAGTGGATGGCTCCAGCTGCCATGGGAGCTGTAGGGCTGCTGCAGTAGCAGTTTATCCAGGCTCTTTGCAGGTGGCCAGGCTGAATGGTTAGAATAAATCCTGCTGGTCTCAGACTCTGGTCTGCAAGCTGAAATTCATTACCATGCCCAGCAACCTTTCTCCTCTGTTAAATTTTCTACTAGAGGAACTCAAAATATTATCATCTCAGTAATTGCTTGTGGTGGTTTGGCCCTGGCTGGAGGCCAGATGCCCACTAAAGTTGCTCTATCACTCCCCTTTTCAGTTGGACAGGGGAGAAAATAGATATTGAGAGGGTTAGGAGTCACGATAAGAACATCTCTCTAGCTCCTGGAAAATAAATAATACTTTGCACTTACATAGCGCCTTTCATCCAGGAACCTCAGAGCTCTTTGCTTGCATTAACGAAGCCTCAAGATGCCCATAGTAGGATGGTAAATACAGCATCCCCACTATCAGTTGAACATACCAAATCAGAGAGTCAACACCTTCAGTGGAAAGAGGACAAGGCAGCAGCTTGAGTTACACTTAGCTCTTCCACTGATGTGACTGTAGAAAATCATTTGATGTCCTGGTCATCCCAGTTGTTTCCAGTAGGTGGATGCCACCTGTCCCTACCCCAGGGGTGGCATGGGTTGACTAGCTCACAGTGGGAAAGCACAGCAAGGTCCTCTTAAAAAGTTGTTGACTTTGTAACAGTTCGGGGGCACAGCCCAAACTTTTGTTTTGCTTACTCCAGTATCCTCAAAATGCTGCTGAGCATAGTCCCTGTACAGAAATTTTTACAGCTGATTTTTAGATAAATTCATAAGGAAACAACCCAGTGAAAGTAGATGGTTTAGATGCATCAGTATCATCAGTGTTGTATGTGAAGTGGGTGAATTCCTTGTAGATAGTGTATATTGGGATCCATCCATTTGTGGTCCAGTTATTTGCCCCATGTAGTTTCTACCATATAGAAATTGCAGATAACTTTATTTGCTGCTCCTTGCAATGGCCCTGAGAGGGTACAAGAAGTCTGTTTCCAGACCTGCTTCAATAGGGTCTGAGATGTTGTAAGGATGTTTGGATGAGAACTATTTTCTCATTCTGATGTGTTGGATGTATAGCTCTGTCTCACTCTGACCTCTTCCATATTGATGCCTCCTGTATCTTGGAGCTGATCACTGCTTTTCCCTGTTTTACAGAGTTACCATCAGTTGCCTCATGAAGCTGAAATCACACACACAAAAAAACTGTTCAGAAGGAGGAAAAATGACCGGAGGTAGGTGAAACCTCTTTAATATTGTTGAGGTTTTTTAAAATCTTGTTCTCTTTATTGTACATCTTCCCCCACTGTCTCATGGAGTGTCTTTGGATAATACTGCTGTTTAGCAGCTGCCAGCGTTGGGTTAATGCATAAACCCTTATTTGAGCACTAATGTCTTGATTGCAGAGTCTGTCCATCCCCCTGATATGTTTTTTAAATCTGGGGTATGACCTTTACTCAGGTCTGAGAACTGACCTGTTACAGATTCTTTTTCCTCCTCTTTCTGCAGAGCCATTAAGTGGCCCCTCACTTCTAGAGCTGGCAGAACTTCAGTGCCCTGCTGCATGAGCTACCATGTGTGCTGCTGCAGCATGCTGTAACAGGAATGTGCTGATTATCCCTCCCTGTGCTTGGTGGGCAGTGACGCATTGCTGCCCTCCTTGAGGCTTCTTTTAAGGGTGTGGAAGTGGTCTCGGCCTGGCAATGCCCCTGCCACTTCAGCCTCTCTTGGAAGAGCTGCTGGGTCACTTCACTTTCACGGTGTTTCCTTGGCAAAGGAAACTCCCATAACCCCCCTCCCCGTACCTCAAGATCTGTTGCTGTAGTTCTGGCTGGGCCAGCTCCAAAGCATCTGTCCTTGGCGACTGGTTCAAGTCAGACCTTACAATTCTGTGCAGAAATTGTGTAAGTAAAGGTGGGACCTTGTGCATGGGCTGCTCACTTGGGGTTCCTGCCATAGAACGTGGACATGTTGAAGAATGATTTGTTGCATCTCAGTGTAGAAATCTAGAGGTTGTATAATTCTCATCTGAGGATGCCCATGTCCGTTCCCTGTCAGCTCTGCAAGGTGTCCAGAGGGACCAGCTCATACACGGACTTGTTCAGATATGGTATGTTCCTTAAGAGAGATGAAGCCAACCCAGGTGTCCAGGGGGAGAAGGGTGGATTGTGGGCGAGCATCCCATCTGCTGTCACTCTGCATGCAAAGGGAGGTGGTTGATGTGCAGCACTGGTATGAGGGTTTGCTCCTTGGACCCTACAGATCACTGACCCTTCCAGGGTGGTGGTGGCAGGGGAACAGGTCTCTTTGGAGCTCAGGGATGGCTCTTTGGTAGAATGGTGTTATTTACTATTACTACACAGAGTCCTCATACTCCTCAAGTCCTCTCTTGCCTGCTCTTTCTGCACTACAAGGTTGGGCAGTTCACATTTTAGCTAGCTTATTAGCCATCCCAGATCCTTCCTCTCTCAGTAGGCTGTTCTGCACCAGTGGAGCTGGCTTCAGCTTATGCCTTTGGCATTCCCTCCCACTGGGAGTGATCTGGTCCATGTAGTGTGCCCCGTGTGCTGTATGTCCCTCCTGCCACTCACAAGGTCTAACCCCAACATCCTTTATGTGTCCACCAAACACTTTCATGAACAGACTTATAGAATCACTAGGTTGGAAAAGACCTTTAAGATCATCAAGTCCAACCGTTCCTGTCCTACGCTAAACCATATCCCTAAGTACTGGATCTACCTGTCTTCTAAACACATCCAGGGAAGGTGACTCAACCCCCTCCCTGGGCAGCCTGTTCCAGGCCTTGACAACTCTTTCAGTGAAAATTTTTTTCCTAACATCTGATCTGAACCTGCCCTGGCACAGCTTTGTCCTATCTCCTGTCACCTGTCTGAAGAGACCATCACCCACCTCTCTACAATCTCCCTTCAGGTAGTTGTAGGTAGTGATAAGGTCTCCCCTCAGCCTCCTCTTCTCAAGACTAAACATCCCCAGCTCCCTCAGCCGCTCCTCATGTGATTTGCCCTCCAGCCCCTTCACCAGCCTGGTTGCCCTTCTCTGAACATGCTCGAGGACCTCAATGTCCTTCTTGTAGTGAGGGGTCCAGAACTGGACACAGTACTTGAGGTGCAGCCTCATCAATGCCGAGTACAGGGGCACAATCACCTCCCTAGACCTACTGGCCACACTATTTCTGATACAAGCCGGGGTGCCGTTAGCTTTCCTGGCCACCTGGGCACACTGCTGACTCATATTCAGCCTGCAGTCAACCAATACCCCCAGGTCCTTCTCTGCCTGGCAGCTCTCCAGCCAGTCTCCCCTGAGCCTGTAGCGCTGCATGGGGTTGTTATGTCCTATGTGCAGGACTCTGCACTTGGCCTTGTTGAACCTCATCCTGTTGGTCTCAGTCCATCGGCTGTGCCTATCCAGATCCCTCTGAAGAACTTGCCTACCCTCAGGCAGATCAATACTTCCTCCCAGTTTAGTGTCATCTGCAAACTCACTGAGGGAACATTCAATCCCTTCATCCAGGTCATTGATAAAGATGTTGAACAAAACTGGACCCAGGACTGAGCCCTGGGGGATGCCACTCATGACCAGCCTCCAGCTGGATTTGGCTCCATTTACCACCACCCTGGCCATCCAGCCAGTTTTTAACCCAGCAGAGGGTCCACCTGTCCAGGCCAGTGGCAGCCAGTTTTGTTATCGACAAAATTACACTCACTCGAGAGTGCAGTTAGCAGCAGTTTAATCAGAGAGAAAGAAACAGCGGCGCCGGGCGGGCAGGGACCTAAGTCTCACCACACCGCGCCATTGAGGGGTAGGTTACAGAGTTTTATACCTTGCGACAAACAAAGCAATTCATCTTAAAACTATCAGTTCATCTTGACGCACAAAGTCCATACATTCTTATCCCTTCATCTTCGGTTCAATCATTATTTAAGGTACATTCCTTCCTTGGGTACATGACTTTCGGTTCCCGTTGTGGACCCCGAAGGTCTCCTTTTCCCATCAGTTTGGTGGTTTCGGGTCACCAGAGTGGCTTCTCTTAGATCCTCTTGTTCCTCGTCATCGCTTGTTCTGCCTCTCCAGGTTTTTAGTAAATTACAAGATGTAAGATTAATAGCCCTTTTGTTTAAGTTTATGCAAGCACAGAAACCCTTCACCCTAAAATTAATGTTTAAAGCGTAAGCAGGAGTCTTTGAACTTAACACCTTATCAGTAGTTCCTGACTGAGGGGAATTTATCCAGAGAATCAGCAAACGTTGGTGACAATTCCACCCCTTTTCTCTAAATTACCTGTTTGCTGATTCTATGGTTCGGATTGTAAGAATTTCAATTCGGTCTATTCTTTGTTTTATTAAAGCTACTATTTTATTGAGTATATAAGGCCCAAAGGTTAATATAAGAATGAGGATTATTACAGGCCCCGCAATAGTAGATAATAGGGTGGTAAGCCAAGGTGACCAATTAAACCAATTTTCATACCAAGGGGCCTGAAATTCCCTCTCTTTCTTTGCTCCAGCCTTTCTCTTACTTTGGCTAGAGAATCCCGAACTATTCCAGTGTGGTCAGCATAGAAACAACATTGTTTTCCTAAAGCTACACACAATCCTCCTTCTCTTAGAAACACCAAGTCTAATCCTCTCTTATTCTGTAGGACCACTTCTGATAAAGATGTTAACGATTTTTCGAGATACGAAATTGATTTTTCTAATTGTGCTATGTCTTTGTCCACAGCAGCTTGTAATGCCGATAGTCCCTTTTGTTGTAATACTATTGAGGTAGTTCCTATTTCGACTCCCACTATACTGAGACCCACTAAGGTAGCTACAGTGAGAGCTGTTATAGGTTCTCTTTCATACCTTGATAAACTCTCCTCCTGAGCCCTCATTATTTCAGTTGAGGAGTGTATCAGTATTCGTGGTACCACTGTAACTTGGACACAAAATTCGGAATTCTGATATACAATCAATAATGATCCCATAGCTGAGGGGAACTGCACAGGCTTTTTTCTGTATCCAAAAGACACTCCCAGGATCTTTTCCTGGGGCGTAATATCTTAGTCCCCAGGTTTTTCCTATTAACCATCCTGGATCTTCCTTTTTTGTGGATGTTCAGATATATACTTCCATTACAGATGGGAGTTTGAGACCCTGTGGACCACTGCCCAGGATTATGGGAAACTTCCCCCCCATGCCATATGGAAGCCGACACCCCTTTGGGGCCCATTCTATAGACAAGAACTGATCTTTTTCTGTGGGGATCCAGGCTGTAGCAATGGTTTCACAGCCCCAGTATCCACAGAAGTAATCTCCGGGCAAATTACAATATCCTTTCCCAGGATTTGAGCTAGGACACATAGAAGTGGAAGCGATTTTTGCACCAGCCACTTACTACAATAACGTCTGCAAGCTCACAGGGTGTAGTTAAGAATTCGGGGGCTTTATTAGTAACGATTGTTCTTGTTACTATTTCCCCCTTTTTCATACTTTTCAATGTCCACTCAAATGGTTGGTGGGATTCTCCTCCCCACCCAATGAATATGAGGAGGGTGATCTCATAAAAGATGGACCGTCTGCCCCACATGTCTGAACCGTTTTGCCTTCCTTAGTCTACTCCGTAGCAGGGAGCAACTAGGTTAATTCTTCTTGGCAACAACCGGTTGTCTTCAGGGGCGGTCTCTAAATTAGTATTTTGCTTTGCCCTTTTGATTATGTGATTTTTACTTCTATCAGTTCTTGTCCTATAGAATTTTTAGGATTCGGTCAGATCCTTAATTTAGGGCTGGACGCTCACGTAATTTCCAATGAAATCTTTTTTTACACTTGGTTATTACTTTAAGTCGGTCGGATTCAAAAAACTCCCACCAATAAGGGATCAATAATTCCCATCCACAAAAAGTGTAAGCACGTTTTCCTGTCCTGATCTATAATTTTTATGTTGTCTACAATGTATACAATAAGCTTGTCTATACCGAGAGGTACAATTCCAAACTTGTTTACAATTGTAACATACACATTGAACCCAGGCCTCGTGACCTGATAAAGGGTGTTTTAAACAAGGTATTCGCCTTGGCAATACAGATTGAGCTAAAATTTCAGTTTCTATGTCACAACACAAAGCTAGGATCCGCCCCTCTCCACAAGCTCTATAGAGACCTCCCCCCTCCCTTATGTGTGGTATTCTTCCCTGTACCCAGGGGACATACAATACCCTCCGTAATGTTTCGTGGGGTGGCAGCCCAAACCAAAGCTTAAGTTCTTTGTCTCGATTCATTCATTTAACTTGTCGCTTCAAGGTAATTCGCAGGGAGTCGGGGTGGCGAGTTGATATCCATTCATCCGTTGAGGTGACTTTTCTTGCTCGGCTAGCGTGAGTCCACCCCTTTTCTCTTGTTCGTATTGCTGAATCTGTAGTGAGCAAAACAGAGTAAGGCCCTTCCCACCGGGGAGCCAGATTAGTTTCTTTCCAGGTTTTTATCAATACTTGGTCCCCGGGCTGTATTCGATGTATAGCTAAATCTAGTGGGGGCCTCTGAGTGATCAAACTTTTCTTCTTCAGTTGGTCTCTTCTCTTGTTTAAAGCTTCTAAATAAATTTTAAGATTTTCATCATTCAGATTTAACGAGTCTGGGCTGTACTCAAAATTATATGGCATTCCGTATAAAATTTCATAAGGGGAGAGACCAACATCTGCCCTGGGGCGAGTTCTGATTTGTAAAAGTGCCAGAGGCAAGCATCTGAGCCAGTTTAGCCCTGTTTCCAACTTGAGTTTTGTGAGCTGCTTTTTGATCTCTCCATTCATTCTTTCCACTCTTCCTGAACTCTGGGGATGATAGGGGGTGTGGAGTTCCCACTTAATACCCAGAGCCTGAGAAAGATTTTGAACTACTTGAGAGGTAAAATGTGGTCCTCGGTCAGAATCTATTGCCCACACTACCCCATATCGAGGAATAATTTCTTCCATAAGTATTTTGACTACTACCTGAGCGGTCGCTCGTGAAGTAGGATATGCTTCAACAAAGTGAGTAAAATGATCTATTATTACTAATAGATATTTATATCTGCCTTGTTTTGGTAAATCTGTAAAGTCTATTTGTACCCTCTCAAAGGGGCGTTTCGATAGTTCTCGTCCTCCTTGGACCTTTTCTCTAAAGTTTTTCTTATTGATTCTTTGACAAGTTAGACATCCCATAACTATTCGTTTAGCCAATGTGAAAATCCCGATAGTAGCAAACTTTGTTTCAAAATAATCTCAAAAGATCCAAATCGAGGCCAAAAAATATTTTTACCAATTTCCTTCTCCCCCCATATATACACACAATAATGAATCATTTTCTCTTTTGATTTTCTCTTCCTGGTTGCGGACCCTCCCCAATGCCGTATCATCAGTCCCAAAGGACTCTCTGGAGGGACTTCTGGGTTGGGAGATTTTTTCTGTTTGCTACTTTCCTGACCTATTTAGGTAGTTATACTCGAACGGAATCGCAATGACTTACCAGTACCTTCGGAAAGACCGGGATCGCGGGGTTTACGTACTGGATGTCCAAAAGCTCGCCGTTCCGGCCGAGCTTCTTCGTTCGGTATCTTCGTGCACGGGAACCAGTTTTCTTCGTGCACGGGAACCAGTTTTCTTCGTGCACGGGAACTAGGGGTCTTCGTGCACGGGAACTAGGGGTCTTCGTGCACGGGAGCCAGGGGTCTTCGTGCACGGGAATCAGGGGTCTTCGTGCACGGGAACCAGGGGTCTTCGTGCACGGGAATCAGGGGTCTTCGTGCACGGGAACCAGTTTCTTTCTCTCTGCCGTTCGGAAAATCCGGGGCTGACCACACAGGGGACCTTCCCAGGCCCCTCGAAAATCGAGGGGGGCGCCTCCTGTAGAAGGGTCTGGGGTCAGTTACCGGATCCCGGGTTTCGGCACCAAAATTGTTATCGACAAAATTACACTCACTCGAGAGTGCAGTTAGCAGCAGTTTAATCAGAGAGAAAGAAACAGCGGCGCCGGGCGGGCAGGGACCTAAGTCTCACCACACCGCGCCGTTGAGGGGTAGGTTACAGAGTTTTATACCTTGCGACAAACAAAGCAATTCATCTTAAAACTATCAGTTCATCTTGACGCACAAAGTCCATACATTCTTATCCCTTCATCTTCGGTTCAATCATTATTTAAGGTACATTCCTTCCTTGGGTACATGACTTTCGGTTCCCGTTGCGGACCCCGAAGGTCTCCTTTTCCCATCAGTTTGGTGGTTTCGGGTCACCAGAGTGGCTTCTCTTAGATCCTCTTGTTCCTCGTCATCGCTTGTTCTGCCTCTCCAGGTTTTTAGTAAATTACAAGATGTAAGATTAATAGCCCTTTTGTTTAAGTTTATGCAAGCACAGAAACCCTTCACCCTAAAATTAATGTTTAAAGCGTAAGCAGGAGTCTTTGAACTTAACACCTTATCAGTAGTTCCTGACTGAGGGGAATTTATCCAGAGAATCAGCAAACGTTGGTGACAAGTTTTTCAATCAGAATGCTTTGAGAAACTGTGTCAAAGGCTTTACTGAAGTCCAGATAGACCACATCCACAGCCTTCCCCTTGTCCATTAAGCGGGTCACCTTGTCATAGAAGGTGATCAGGTTAGTTTGACAGAATCTACCTTTTGTAAACCCATGTTGACTAGGCCTGATCCCCTGGGCATCACACATGTGCTGCATGATAGCACTCAAGATGACCCATTCCATAATCTTCCCTGGTACTGAGGTCAGACTGACAGGCCTGTAGTTTCCTGGATCCTCCTTCCGACCCTTCTTGTAAATGGGTGTAACATCTGCCAGCCTCCAGTCGAGTGGAACTTCCCCAGTCTGCCAGGATTGCTGGTAGATGATGGAAAGGGATCAGGCAAGCACATCTGCCAGCTCTCTCAGTACCCTCGGGTGGATCCCATCTGGCCCCATTGACTTGTTGTCACAGTTTTGCGTAGCTGTGCTGCAGAGATAGCTTCTGCAGCTTAGAAGCTTTCTGCAAGCCCCAGACTGTAAACATTGGCCATTTCAAGGCCAAAGTTGCTGCTGACCACGGCCGAGCCAATTGGCAATGGTCACAGCGCCTCTGTGAATCACATATAGGAGAAAAAAACCCTGCAGGCAGATGGAGAAGGGAGTGAGAAGATGTAACAAGCTGTGCGGATACCAAGGCCAAGCCCGAAGGACGGGGGGGGGGGCGGCAGGGGGGAAGAATGAGGCCCCTCCGGGTGCCGGAAAGAGAGATTCCCCTGCAGCTCATGGAGAAGACCATGGTGGAGCAGGTGTCCCCTCACAGCCCATGGATAAGGACAGGGAGCAGAGACATCTACGCCCTGTGAAGAGATTGATCCACGCCTCAGCAGGTTTGCCCGGGGACTTGTGACTTTGCGGGGGGCCAGGCCAGGGGAGTCTGGTCCCAAACGTCAGCACCCATGGAAGGGAGTCCTGCTGAGAGGCCTGTGGTGAGGAGATGACTCCCTGATAGAGAGGACTCACGCTGCAGAAGTTCGTGGATACAACTCTTGCGTGGGTGGAACCCCATGGTGTCGCAGGGAAGTGTGTGTGTGTGTGTGTGTGTGTGGAATGCCCCCCCCAGCTGAGACAGAAGACAACTTGGGAGGAATGGACTGAAAACCCCCATTCCCTGCCCCTCCCCATGCGGGCCACAATGGGGGGGAAGAAGGGAGTGAATTTATGATTAAAGTCAAGTGTGTGAAGAGGCAAGGGGTGGGGGGAAAAGTAGAAGTGTTAAGATCTGGGGAAGGAAAGCAGCTTGTGAGGAACCGCTGGAACCCCACTCCCCATTCCTTGCCCCTCCCCATGCCATGTTGGGGGGGAAGAAGGGAGTAAAATTGTGATGAAGTTTAAGTCTGCTAAGAAGGGAGGGGTGGGGGAAAGGTGCTTTAAGACCTGGCTGACGTACGGAAATTGACTCTATAACTCGGAAGTTATAAAGTAGGTATGTTTATTCAGTGCTGGGTGCACGGGGGATCGCTCCTCCACAAGCGTGCACACCCGAAGTAGCAAACCATCCACACATTTATACAATAAAACAATGAATATTCAATTAATGCCTATACATATTCATTACCTGAACCCGCCTACTCTCGCTTCACATGCTAATTAGCTTATCGTCCTTCGCGCTTGCGCAGATCCTTCCAAAAATTGTGGGCAGGGGTCTCCAGAACATGGGCGGTGGTCCTTGGGATGAAGGCCGTAGGTATTCCTCATGATGTACTTTTCAACTTTTTGCCTGGAATGTGAGGGTTTTGCAAGCTTGCAGTGTTCTTATCAGGTTGAGCTAATTTATGTCCTTGTTAACTATCTGTCTTCCTCTAGTAAGGAGATTCATGGGCTTAATTCATGTCCTTATTAGCCATCTGTTTTTCTTTAGCAAGGAGATGACGTATCTTGCTATGGATGTCATACCGCCCTCAAATTCTTGCTCTTTATCTTTTCCTCGAGATAGTGTGAGACTTTTCACAAGTAAGTCCTTTGTAATTCTATACCCGCGCATCATGGCCATGCTTCTCATTACCCGACTCTGGTTCACTGGGTGTGTAGTTGTAGTAGTAATAAATCACTTTTCTTTCTTTTATTCTGTGCTGAGTCTGTTTTGCCCATTGCGCTAATTGGAAAGTGATCCCTCTGTCCTTATCTTGAGTCCTAAGCCTCCCGATATATATTTTCTCCCCTTTTCGGCTGAAAAGGGGAGTGAGCGAGCAGCTTTGGTGGGCATTTGGCCTCTAGCCAGGGCCAAAACTTGTGGATGTCTAACTGGCTAACTACGTCTCTGATCATTTCCACACTGATCATGGGTGCTTTTTTCTGCTCTCCCTCCCTGCCAGCCAGTTCATGTCTCCCTGGAGCCCGGGTCAGGGACATTACCAGAAGGCTATCAGGGCTGGTTAGATCCACAGACTATTATCCATTACTGATAGTTCAAGCAGGCAGGGACGCAATCACAAAGTGTAGCCTGCAAGCTGTCAAAAGGGACCTGGGGCGCTTTGTTGAGGGGGGAGCCCAAATAATATTCTCGTCTATCCCCACTTGTGGGAGGAGGGGCTCAGAGCAGGACAGGAGAACCCACGAGTTGAATGTGTGGCTGAAAGGCTGGTGCCGGCGCAAGAACTTTGGGTTTTTTGACCATGGGATGGTGTACTCTGCTCCTGGCATGAGTACTGCTGATGGGGCTCACCTGTCCCATAAAGGAAAGCAGATCCTTGCCCAGGAGATGGCAGGGCTCATCGATCGAGCTTTAAACTAGTTAGGAAGGGGGAAGGGGATATTAAGAAGGCTGCTGGGGTTAGGCAAGTGCTTCGGGAGTCACAACGAGAGTTGATGGTGGAAAAAGGTAAATACCAACAGCACAGTGGTGGACTTGGAGACGTTTTTCCACGTGAGAGTAGGGAAAATTCTGTGGATTGCCTTGAGTACTCCTCAGTGGAGCCACTTTTGCCAGTCCCCTGGCAGAAATCTCGCTGTGGGCTGTTGAGGATACCTACATCTGCTGCCCCACTAAAATGCCTTTATACAAATGCACGTAGCATGGGGAACAAACAAGAAGAATTAGAGATCTTTGTGCGGTCGCAGGGCCACGATCTCATAGCAATCACAGAGACGTGGTGGGATAACCTGGACGACTGGCACGCTGTCATGGATGGCTATGTGCTTTTTAGGAAAGACAGGCTAGGGAGGCAAGGTGGAGGAGTTGCTCTTTATGTGAGAGAGCACCTAGAATGTATTGAGCTCCACCTGGGGAAGGATGAACCATCCATCAAGTGCTTGTGGGTTAAAATCAAGGGGCAAACTGGTATGTGTGACATTGTTGTGGGAGTGTGCTATAGGCCCCCTGATCAAGAGGAGCAGGTTGATAGTGCATTCTATAAGCAGTTAGAAGTAGCCTCAAGATCCCGGGCACTGATCCTTATGGGGGACTTCAACTATCCAGATATTTGCTGGGCAAGCAACACGGCCAGTCGTATGCAGTCCAGACAATTTCTGCAGTGTGTTGAAGACAATTTCCTGCTACAGATGGTGCAGGAGCCTACAAGGGGAGGGCGGGTGCTGGACCTTGTTTTAACTAACAAGGACGGGCTCGTTAGGGAAGTGAAGGTCGGGGGCAGCTTATGACAAAGTGACCATGAAATGGTTGAGTTCAAGATCCTGGGTGGAAGAAGCAAGCCAAAAAGTAGGATAGCTACCCTGAATTTTGGAAAAGCTAACTTTGATCTCCTCCGCAACTTAATAGGGGCTATCCCGTGGGCTACGCTGTTTGAAGGAATGGGAGCCTGTGAGTGCTGGCTAGCATTCAAACAGCACTTCTTCCAAGCACAGGAACGATGCATCCCTTTGTGCAGGAAATCGGGAAGGAGAGGCAGAAGACCTGCGTGGATGAACACGGAGCTGCTGAGTAAACTCAAAGAGAAGCAGAAGATCTATGAATTGTGGAAGAAGGGTCTGAGCACATGGGGAGAATACAGGAATGTAGTCAGGGCCTGTAGGGTTGCAACTAGGAAGGCTAAAGCCCTCTTGGAAATGAAGCTGGCAAGGGACATAAAGGACAATAAAAAGGGTTTTTTTAGATACGTGAATAGTAAGAGGATGACCAGGGATAATGTAGGTCCCTTGCTGAATGAGGAGGGTGTCCTGGTAACGGGGGATACTGAGAAGGTGGAGATACTGAATGCCTTCTTTTCTTCGGTCTTCACCTCAAAGGCCCCCCGGGACCCACAGGCACTGGATGAAAGTAGGAGTGTTTGGGAAATGAAGAATTTCCCTCTGGTTGAGGTAGGGGAGGTCCAGGAGCGGCTCAAAGGGATAAATGCACACAAATCCATGGGCCCAGATGGGATACATCCACGTGTGCTGAGGGAGCTGGTGGAGGTGATTGCTGAGCCGCTCTCTATCATCTTCAACGGGTCCTGGAGAACAGGAGAAGTGCCTGAGGACTGGAGGATAGCCAATGTCACTCCAGTCTTTAAAAAGGGCAAGAAGGAGGATCCGAGCAACTATAGGCCAGTCAGCCTCACCTCTGTCCCTGGAAAGGTAATGGAAGAGCTTGTTCTGGATGCCATCTCCAAGCAATTGGAAGAGAAGAAGGTCATGAGGAGTAGTCAGCATGGATTCACCAAGGGGAAATCGTGCTCGACCAATCTCATAGCCTTCTACGATCTCATCACCGGCTGGGTAGATGGAGGGAGAACAGTGGATGTCATCTACCTTGACTTCAGCAAGGCTTTTGATACTGTCTCCCATGACATCCTGATAGCAAAGCTGAGAGAGTATGGGATAGATGAGTGGACAGTGAGGTGGGTTGAGAATTGGCTGTCGGACCGAGCCCAGAGGGTCGTGATTCGTGGAGCAGAATCTGACTGGAGGCCTGTGACTAGTGGTGTTCCCCAGGGCTCGGTGTTGGATCCAGTCCTGTTTAACATCTTCATTGACAACCTTGATGAGGGAATAGCATCGACCCTCAGCAAGTACGCCGATGATACAAAGCTGGGAGGAGTGGCTGACACGCAGGAACACTGCGCTGCCATCCAGCGAGACCTGGACAGGCCACAGAGCTGGGCAGGGAGAAACCAGATGAGGTTCAACAAAAGCAAGTGTGAAGTCTTGCACCTGGGAAGGAACAACCGTTTCTATCAGTACAGGCTGGGGGATGACCTGCTGGAGAAGAGCTCAGTGGAGAAGGACCTGGGGGTCCTGGTGGATGACAGGTTGGCCATGAGCCAGCAGTGTGCCTCAGTGGCTAAGAGAGCCAATGGGATTCTGGGGTGCATCCGGAGGAGTGTGGCCAGCAGGTCAAAGGAGGTGATCCTCCCCCTCTACTCTGCCCTGGTCAGGCCCCACTTGGAGTATTGTGTCCAGTTCTGGGCTCCCTGTTATAAAAAGGACAGGGATCTCCTGGAAAGAGTCCAAAGAAGGGCTACGAAGATGATTAAGGGCCTGGAGCATCTCCCCTATGAGGAAAGGCTGAGAAAATTGGGACTGTTCAGCCTTGAGAAGACTAAGGGGGACCTAATTAATGTTTACAATTATCTTAAGCAGGGGATGCAGGGGGAATCAGCCAGCCCCTTTTCTGTGGTCTGTGGAAACAGGAAAAGTGGCAATGGCTGCAAGTTGGAGCATAGGAAGTTCCGCACCAACATGGGGAAGAATTTTCCCCAGTGAGGGTGACAGAGCACTGGAATAGGCTGCCCAGGGAGGTGGTGGAGTCTCCTTCTCTGGAGATATTCAAGGCCCGTCTGGACGCCTATCTGAGTGAAATGTCCTAGGGAGCTGCTTTGGCAGGGGGGTTGGACCCGATGATCTCTCGAGGTCCCTTCCAACCCCTACAATTCTATGATTCTATGATTCTATGAATACCCAGGGAACATCCTACTTTACTATTGAAGACTGAGGCAAAGAACAAATTACGTACCTCAGCCTTGTCCTCATCCCTTGTCACTAATGTTCCCTCTGCATCCAGTAAGGGCTGGAGATCCTTCTTGACCCTCCTTTTGCTGTTGATGTATCTATAGAAGGATTTTTTATTATCTTTTACAGAACTGGCCAGTCTGAGTTCCAGCTGGGCTTTAACCCTTCTGACTTTCTCCCTACATGATCTTACTACATCCCTATAGTCATCCCAAGACACCTGCCCCTTCTTCCAAAGCTCATAGATTTCCCTCTTTTTCCTAATATCCTCCCAGATCTCTCCACTCAGCCAAGCTGGCTTCCTTCCTTGCCAACTCCTCTTCTGACACACTGGGACAGCCTGTTCTTGTGCCGCCAAGATTTCCTTCTTGAGGAGCATCCAACCCTCTTGGGCTCCTTTGCCCTCAAGGACTGCCTCCCATGGAATCTTATCAAGCAGCTTTCTGAACAGTCCAAAGTCAGCCCTACGGAGGTCCAAGGTGGTTGTTCTGCTGTCCCCCTTCCTTACTTCTCCTAGTACTAAGAATTCTATCATCTCATAGAATCACAGAATCACAAGGTTGGAAAAGACCTTTAAGATCATTGAGTCCAACCGTTCCTATCCTATGCTAAACCATATCCCTAAGTACCTCATCTACCCTTTTTTTAAACACATCCAGGGAAGGTGACTGTTGCCTTTCGTTCAGCAACCGACCTCCTTCGGTTGAGGTGGCACGGAGACACCCCCCCGTCCCCGGGCCAGAGAGCACTGACACCAATATGAGGATGCTGCAAATGGCGTTTATTTATGGTTTAACAACAACTTATATATGCCCTATGCCTCGTTACCGCCCCTTAACCTGTGTCACTCCTTCTTCTACCATCTTTAATGCCCAATGTTTTTCGACTGCTGTTTTATTCTCGTCCTCTCTGATGTGGTGGTTGAGTGCATAAAGCGCGCGCGTTAGAATTTCAGTATGTTTATGCGTGGGAATGCTCTGGGTATAGCCTTCCCCCTCCCCAAGCACTTTAATCTTATCTTTCAATGCTTGATTGGCTCGCTCCACGATGGCTTGGCCCTGACTGTTGTATGGGATGCCCTGGAGTAGGTGAATATTCCATTGGGCCGCCCAGTCTTTTGATGATTGGGCTGTAAAACAGGAGCCATTATCCGTTTTGATTGTGTGTGGAAGGCCTAACCAGGCTATTGCTGTTGTCCAATGAGTCTGGGCTGCACGGGCCGTAACTTTCTTATGTTGTGTCGCAAGAATGATTCCGCTGCAGGTATCCACTGTTACTGCCAGCCACGGTTGTGGTTTTAATAAGGAACAAAGAGTAAAATCAGTCTGCCATACTTGATTGGGATTCAATCCACGTGGATTCACACCGGCTCCCCATAGCGTTGATCGTTGACAATGTGGGCATGTAGCAACCACATCCCGCGCAGCGGTCAGCGTGATGTCACAATGCTTTGCTAGCGCTTTTGCGCCAAGGTGGAGATGGTTATGTAAATCTTTAGCTCATGTGAGGGTCCATACTCTCTTGGCTGCTTTGTCTGCCATGTCATTCCCCTCTTGGTAATAGCCTTGCACTTTGGTGTGGCTATTTACATGGACTACTGTGACGGTAGCAGTGCGTTTCTGAAGAGCTTCTTCCAGCATAATGGCAATAGGCGTGCCTGCCCATCCTGGGCTGGTCATATTTAAGAGAAGCTTATAAACAAACATTGAATCGGTGACAACATTAATGTGCTCTTCAGTCTTGATGCTTAATGCTCGAGCCATTGCAAGTGCTTCCAAATACTGTACGCTGCTAGCTGGTTCTGTAAGCCTAATGCGGTGCCACTGAGTTCCTGTTTTCCAGACAACTACTGCGGTGTTGGTTGCCGAAGAAGCATCAGTAAAAAGTGTGAGTCCAGGTTGTGGTTCACTCAAAACGCGCCTAACCGTTCTGGGGCATATGATTTGTAGATGTTTATAGAGCTCCAAGGTAGGACCGCACTTAACGTCTCCAGTATAACCCTCTAGTGCTATTGCAACTTGGTCTTGTCTAGAGGCTACTTCTTCCCATTGTGATTTTTTCATTGGTACCCAGATCGCTGCCGGTTCTTTTCCAAAATGTCGTATGCAGCTAGCTCTTCCTTTTGTTATCAGCTTTGCCAGAGCCGTTATGTGGGACATGTAAGCTGTTGAAATTTGATTAGAAAGAATCCACCAGAGTACTTTGGGCCGTTCCGGAGGCCCCTGTCCTATCACTCCTACTGCTCCGGCTTTAGTGACCGTCAAAAAAATTTCTATGGATTGCTGGGGGTTCCACCTATGAAGCTTACTTTGGGTTACTAAGGATTCAATACGTTGTATGGCTTCCTGGGCCTCAGGTGTCAATTGACGTGGCTCCCATGGACACTAGCAGCTCAAAAAGTGGAATCATCATTTCTTGAGGGATACCTATCATGTCGCGCAGCCATTGTATAGTGCCCACTAACTTTTGCACGTCATGTAAGGTTGCAACCTTTAAGTTAAAGGTTACTGGTTGTGGGATCACTGTTTGAGGAGAGATTCGTGTTCCCAGATAATTTATGCCATCTCCTTGCTGCGTTTTTGCCTCTTGAATGACTAACCCAGCACTACCCAATTGTTGGACAACTTCCTTTTCTACCAAGTCTGTGTCCTGTTGTGTCGCGGTGGCCACTAACAGGTCGTCCATATAGTGAATTATCAAGGCCTGGGGGTATTTCTGTCGCACAGGTTCCAAAACTTTTGCCACCACTGTCTGACAGATGGTCGGGGAATTTTTCATGCCCTGCGGTAACACCCTCCATTGATATCTTTTAGCAGGCTCACTTAAATTTACGGAGGGAACGGTAAATGCAAACCGGACACAGTCCTGTGGGGCCAAAGGAATTGAAAAAAAAGCAATCTTTAATATCCATTACAACCACTGGCCAATTCTCTGGAATTGCTGTTGCTAGTGGAAGGCCAGGTTGCAAGGCACCCATATCGTTCATACACTTATTAACTGCTCTAAGATCGTGTAATAGGTGAAATTTTTTCTTATCTTTCTTCTGGATTACAAAGATGGGCGTATTCCAGGGGCTATAACTCTCCTCCAAATGACCTTGTTCTAACTCCCGTTGAATAATCTGTTGCGCTACTAATAATTTTTCTTTGGTTAGGGGCCACTGTTCTACCCAAACTGGCTCATCAGTTTTCCAGACAAGTGAAATTGCAGATTCACTGTTTAGAAGCTAAGAAGTGGCCCTTACTCTAAATTTGTCAAACAAAGTCCTGGTTGCGCCCTTACGTGGCCTGATTTCCCACACCTAAAACATTTATCCCTAGGCCTCACAGCTGATTGTGCGGCTACAGCGGCCTGTACTATCTGTGCTACCATATTCCGAGGAATGCTGTTCTGTTGCTCCAGTATGTACCTGATCGTCTGACCGACACTTGCCCCAATAGGAAGGGTTCTAAGCAGTTCCTTGGTCTGCTCATTGGATTGTTGTTTAATACAATCCTGCATGATAGGTGCTTTGGCCTCTGCTGGCAGGTTACTGGCTGCGTCTAAGGCATTCTGCAGACGGTCGCAAAATTGCATAAAGGACTCTCCTGTCGCTGCTTACCAAGATGTCTCTGCTAGCTTCCCTAGGCCTGATTATATGCGGGTCAGAAATGAATCTGGGTGGGCCATAGAACCCACTCCTCTCAAACATTGCTACAATTTCCCCTTCTTGTTTATGGATGAGCAAGATTTTGCAAAAGCATAATCCATCCTGCAAGAAAAAATGGTGACATACACAGCAACAATAACACTAAGGCAAAAATTTTAACTAACAAAAACCTAAGTCCTTATTTAACTAAATCTAAAGGCCATCCAGTAAACTAAAAGCCATACTGTAAAACGTGGTAAGCTAAAACCTGCTAATTGGCCACACACACTGTTCACACCAAAGTGAGTAATTCGTAATTATAACGAGTTTCGATAAGCATCTCTTATAGCTAAACATTGTTAGTTTACCTTTGATGTCTAAAAGTTATCTGCACACCTGCTGTGTTTTTAACTCTCTTATTATTGATAGTTCATGGCATGTTCACTTACTTCCAAATACCTTCTCACAACTCTTTCTTGGTTTACAGCAGTCTGTACCTCTATCTTCAGGGTCACTATGTTTTGAAAATGTGATTACCAAATATCTCTCAGCATGAGTAATTTTCCTGTTGCATGGGAATTCAAGGATACTGTCAGGCCTTGTGTCTTTGTGAGGAGAGCCAGACTGCCGGCAAGCCTGCTGTCCTCCCAGACAATTTTCCTTTTTAGTATCTGCTTGTTAGAGGTCTCCGCAAGGGCCCTTTGCAGAAAGCTCAGCAAGCATGGCAGTAAATGTAAGACAAGTGCCATAACTACCATATTCAATAATCCAAATTTGACCATTGACAACATCCATCCTGAAATTCCCACTCATGAAACCAATTGTCCAATACAGAGAATTAAATTCTCATGTCATATGTTTTGAGTTTGATCTATAAATTTTTGAATGCTGAGTGGTCAGACAGATTCCTGCAGCACATATCATGAGACAGCAACAAAATTCAAGTGCTGCACAATTCTGTAGCTAAGTACTTTAATACCTTTGTGATTGTATTTGCTTGCTTTGCCAATCAGGAGTGTCAGGAGTGCAGGTAACATCAGTTATCATTTCCCTAATTTTCATTTACCACAAACACATGCATATTTCAAAAACTGTTAGATGGTTCAAAATGTCCTGCAGCAAAACTCATAGTCCGCCGTGGCTGCAGTTGCAAAACTTGACTTCAGTTACTGTGATCAGGGTCCCGAGTTGGTTCATGCGGCTCGATTTCTTCTGGATCCACAGCTTTATCCACTTGGTTCCCATATCTGTAATGACATAGGCAGATCTCCTTCCCCAAGTTAGTACCTGTAACTTCATTTCTTACTAACACCTGAAATTGACTTTTTTTTTTTTTTTGTTTGTGAAATATATATAGGTATGTATCATCACTTTGAAGGGAGACAGAAACCAAAACACAACGTTATGTATTTAATTTGACAGTGCAAACAAATGAGAAACTGTTTAGAGTAGGAGTCCACTGTGTCAAACAGCAGTAATAAGAGCTGAACAGTTCCTGGAACACAAAAAGGTAGAACATCTGCTGCACTGGAGAGAGGGGTTTTGATCTAGTGCTTGTAATGCCTGCTTTTGCTGTTGTACCTGCAATTCAATGGTTCGTAGGAGGTGGAACAACTCTTGCAACGCCCCCTCAGAGGAGCCAGAGCTGCTCTGAGGCACTTCCGATTTCTTCTGCCTTTTCGTCTCCGCTGGCTGCCACGCCTCTTGCAACGCCCTCACTAGCTCGTCATCGGTATCCGCCTCTTTCTCCTCCCCACTCTCATCAGACTCCTCCTCCACCCCCGGCAGGATCTCACAAGGGGCGGAGGCGTGCCGTTTCCGGGCGGCGCCATCTTTTTGTGGCGCGGTTTGTATTTCTTGCCTCCCAGCCCCCTCCGGACTAGGCGGTTTACGCAAAAAAGCACCCGGCAACCAGTCGCGAGGATCATCAGCTATTAATGGACCCCCTGTCCGCAGTGTTGCTTTCTCTGAGGCGACTCCCCGCTCTGTCCCCTTCACCGCTTGTTTTTTCCTAGCGCCTGCCGATGTGGCCGGCCCCGAGAGACCGCCCGCACCCCCCGGTTCTCCCTCCTGGTGCGCCTGTCGCAGCTCGTTCCACGGATACTGTGGAGGTGGTATGTCGGGACTAGGTGGTGCAGTAGGCGTAACGCCTGTTGCTCCTGCAGTCCCTGGAGCTCCCTTTTTTGCTGGCTGTACCGGGTACACGCCAAGAGCCTTTTCTTCTCCCTCACTCAAAACATCCTCAGTATTTTGCCCGTCCGTTTCCTCCTCCCCACTCCCGTGCAAGGGGTCTGCATCACAGCCCCCGCTAAACGCCTCAGACCCCTCTATTTCGGTCTGAGCGGCTGCCGCTTCCCCTTTAAAGAGCGCCTCCCTGGCAGCCTGCCAGATCTCTCTCTCCTCCCTAACCCGCTTTAACAAAGTTTGAATTACCCCCCACGTTTCTAACTCTTTCCCCGACTTATTCGCCATCGTGTACTCTGCTAGGCAAGCAGTACAAGCTGGCCAGTTCTGAGGAGATAATAAATCTCCCGCTGAACTAATCGCTCCATCTTTCAGGAGCCGCTCGGCGCACCTCTGTGCCTTTTTCGCTTTCACAGAAAGCCCCCGTTCCCGAGCACCGGTGCACATCACCCTTACGACACTTTCCATGATCCAGATCCCTCGAACGACCGCCCGCGGTCCGCCACCTCAAAGTATCACGTCGGGGTCACCACTTGTTGCCTTTCGTCCGGCAATCGACCTCCTTCGGTTGAGGTGGCACGGAGACACACCCCGGTCCCCGGGCCAGAGAGCACTGACACCAATATGAGGATGCTGCAAATGGCGTTTATTTATGGTTTAACAACACCTTATATATGCCCCATGCCTCGTTACCGCCCCTTAACCCGTGTCACTGCCCGTATCATCCTCTCCTGTGCAGAAGCCTTATCTCTAGCAGCATAGTGAGGACCCCTTTTCCCTATTCGCTTTCCGTACAGCTCGTGATCTTCCGGTCGCCATTCCCTACAGGTGACTCAACCACCTCCCTGGGCAGCCTGTTCCAGGCCCCGACAACTCTGAACCTGACCTGGTGCAACTTCTTACTATTTCCCCTTGTCCTATCTCCTGTTACTCGGCTGAAGAGACCATCACCCACCTCTCTACAACTTCCCTTCAGGTAGTTGTAGGTGGTGATAAGGTCTCCCCTCAGCCTCCTCTTCTCCAGACTAAACATCGCAGCCCAGAACTGGACACAGTACTCGAGGTGCAGCCTCATCAATGCTGAGTACAGGGGCACAGTCACTTCCCTAGACCTAATGGCCACACTATTTTTGATACAAGCCAGGATGCCATTAGCTTTCCTGGCCACCTGGGCACACTGCTCACTCATATTCAGCCTGCAGTCAACCAACACCCCTAGGTCCTTCTCTGCCTGGCAGCTCTCCAGCCAGTCTCCCCCAAGCCTGTAGCACCTGTTATGTCCCATGTGCAGCACTCTACACTTGGCCTTGTTAAACTTCATCCCATTGGTCTCAGCTCATGATCACTATGCCCCAGGTGTCCTCCAACCTTCACATCCCCCACTAGGCCTTCTCTGTTTACAAACAAGTCCAGCAGGGCACCTTCCCTTGTTGGTTCACTCACCAGTTGGGTCAGGAAGTTGTCTTCCAAACACTCCAGGAATCTGCTAGACTGCTTCCTCTCTGCTGTATTGTACTTCCAGGAGACATCCGGTAAGTTGAAGTCCCCAATAAGGACAAGGGCTAGTCATTGTGAGACTTCTCCCAGTTGTTTAAAAAACAACTCATCAGCTTCCTCCTCCTGGCCAGGTGGTCTATAGCAGACTCCTATCACTATATCTGCCTGATTTTGTGCTCCTCTGATTTTTACCCAGAGACACTCAACCCTGTCTTCACCATAATCCAGCTCCAGGCTGTCAAAGCATTCTCTGACATAGAGGGCTACCCCACCTCCTCTCCTACCCAGCCTGTCACTGGGTGCCCCATAGGCACCATGAGTGTGAGATCAGCACAGTAAAAGTTAAATATATCTGCAGCTCTGTGTTATCCTGGACTTTCCTGTCATGGAAAATCCATCCTATAGGGAGATAAAAGCCTTACTGCAGGGTATTGCAACTTGCTGGTTTTGTTTCTGTGGATCATTTCTGGAACCACAATGTATTTATTTTTTTATTTTGTTTTGATGGTCTTCTTAGGGCACCTTGTCCTAGGGAACACTACCTCAGGTGCAGTTATCCTATCAGCCATCACATTATCTGGCTGGTCACCTTCCAGTAGGGCCTCATATCTATTACTCAGGGGAACCTGGGGAGGAAGGACAGGCATGGGAGGCACTCACCTTCTGCCCTTGCCATGAACCTGCTTCCATTCATCCCTTTCATTTAGGCTGTCCTGCCTGGGGCAGGATACAGGGTTGCTTTGATCCTGGATGCTACCTACTGGGAGCTCATGTTTCCATTGCTGGGAGGACAGAGCCTGGCTCCACCGATCTATCTCCATTTTAGCCTCCCTAATGCTCCTGAGTCTTTCTATTTTGTCTTTGAGCACTTCCACCTCATCTTGCTCAGCTGAGGAGATCCCTTATCTGTTCACACAGCACACAGCTCTGATCAGAGCTGCCTCCTGCTACCAGCATGCTGTGGCATTCCCTGCAGCCTGTGATCTGCACAGCTACATGCTTCTGTGGTTGTTTCATCTGGGTTCCCACGACCACACTGGAAAGTGTTGGGGTCCTGACCCTCCGCCGGGTAGACACCATTGCTCAATTACCTTACTAGAGACTAGTGACCCCCACCAACTAAACTCACCTGTCGAGCTGTCAGAGCTCCTGTTCCTTCCTCTGCCCGTCACACTGGCTGGTGTGAGCTTACCCGCTTGCCAACAAATTGGGTTGGCCCCCTAGGAGCCCCAAACTTGGGTGATTACTTCTCCCCACCCCCAGATCCTGCTGGACTCCACCCAGAGCGTGTAGTCATGGCATTGCTTTCAGAGAAACTTTCTATTCTAACAAACCAGCTTTCTATATCCCAAGGGTCTTTCCAATACTGTAACTGCTAAATCCACTGTGGAAAGTCCCTGTCAAAGAGCCAAAGTTTACTTGAATATAGGTCACAATGTATTTGGAGTTACTACTGAGTAAAAAGTGTTTGTTTTCCCATTATTTCCAATAAGATGTAGTCTTTCTGTGGCCTGTTTTTTGTTGCATTTAACTGAACTGACAGTGACCATCTCCTTGGGCTGAGAGGGCAAGCTGCCATGGCCAATTGTAACCCCTTCAGCATCACTCCTGTGTTAGAGTGGCTACTATTGACTGAAGAAGGCAAATGAGATTTTGCCATCTCCAAAGCACTAGAGAGAGATGTCTGGACCATGACTGGCTTATCTTCTACACAGGTTCTTGCAAGGGTGAAGCTTGGGCTCTGGCAGTAATAGCTGTGAGCCCTGAACCAGGTTATAGACATCATAGTTTTTATCGGATGTGCAGAAAAGGGGGACTTTCCAGTTGTTTTTTCAGACTGTGATGGTCTTTCATATCATATAATAGTCGTCTTCACTGCACGTAGGATACACCAGGGAAATGGCCAAGGGCTTCGACATTTCTGTTATGAATAGTAGCAGTAGTACTGTTGGTATTATTGTTGTAGTTAGGGTTCAGAGCTTGTTTCTGATTATAAGAAATAAGATGGACTCTCCCTTCTCAGGGCTGGTTTTATTTTTCTGGCTGTCACCCAGTTCAAGCAGACAACAATGTTGGCTGCTCGTAATTCACGGGAGTGTCTTCCCAACCTGGTGGGCAGAGATGCCTTTTTTATTGTGGTTCCTGGAGTTGGTACTGGTCAGATGTGCAGGGTTGGGGCCAGGATAGCCTGTTGTTTGGAGAGTGGTGGACCTGTAACGAGTTTTTGTCAGGATGGAAGGCGTTGGGTCGACTGGGTTCAGAGACATGGGTTTCAGATGTGCAAAGTCAGTGGAAAAGGCAAGGGTGCTTTATGTTGCAGCTCTGAAGGTTGGCTTGATGGGCGAGGGGACAGGGCTGGTGGCAGAGGGGAGCCCTGAAGCACTAGAGGGCAGTGCAGCCTTGCTGCACGGCACTGAAACATGGCTCTGCACAGAGGAAAAAAGGCTTTTTCCAGAGGCTTTTATACAAGCAGAAACCTCACTTTGTGATGGCTGCGTCATAGAATCATAGAATCATAGAATCATAGAATGTGTTTGGTTGGAAGGGTCCTTTAAGGAGGCTCCTTCTTAGCAGAATTAGGCTCTGTGGTTTTCAAGGGTTATAACACTTTCATAAGGAGTCTCCTTATGTTATGTAATAACAGCTAAGTCAGGTATAGATGTGTTTGAACATGTTCTCCCACCCTTTCCTAGGTTTCTATTTTAAAGCTACCTTCCTGTGGAAACCAATTGCAATGTTCCCTGACTAGCAATACTCCAATTGCTTATCTGTTACATTATGCCCCATGGCTCTCAAAATTTGCTGTAACACTTTAAGATATAAACAATGTTCTTGAGAAATTGCCTGTCTCATTATCCTACACGGTCCTGTGATTCTCCATTTGATGGATACTGTTGTCCTAATTAATAGGATTATGCCAGCAATTTACCCTCCTGTCGGATCATGGTTCGCTGAATAAGAATCATAGAATGTGTTAGGTTGAAAGGGATCTTTAAGGTTATCTAATCCAACCCCTCTGCAGTAAGCAGGGACATCTTCACTAGATCAGGTCACTCAGAGCCTGACCTTGAGTATCTCCAGGGATGGGGCCTTCACTACCTCTCTGGGCAACCTGTTCCTGTGATCTACCACAATCATGTTGAAGAATTTTTTCCTTATATCCAACCTAAATCTCCCCTTTTCGAGTTTAACATCGTTACCCCTCATCCTATTGCTGCATGCCCTCATGAACAGTTCTTCTCCAGCTTTCCTATAGGCACCTTTCAGGTATTGGAAGGCCACTATAAGGTCCCCCCAGAGCCTTCTCTTCTCCAGGCTGAACCAGCCCAACTCTCTCAGCCTATCTTCATAGGAGAGGTGTTCCAGCCCTTTGATCATTTTTGTGGCCCTCCTCTGGATGCACTCCAACAGGTCCATGTTCTTCTTGTGTTGAGGGCTCCAAAGCTGGACACAGTATTCCAGGTGAGGTTTCACCAGAGCAGAGGGGCAGAATCCCCTCTCTCGATCTGCTGGTCCCACTTCTTTTGATGCCCAGGATGCAGTTGGCATTCTGGGCTGCAGATGCACATTGGTAGCTCATGTCCAGGTTTTCATCCGCAAGTACCCCAAGTCCTTTTCCTCAGGGCTGCTTTCAAGCACATCACCTCCTAACCTGTATGGATAAAGGAGGTTATTCTACCCCTAGTGCAGGACCCTGCATCTAGCTTTGTTGAACCTCATGAGGTTCACCTGAGCCCACTTCTCCAGCCTGTCCAGGTCCCTCTGGATGGCATCCCATCCCTCTGGCACATTATCTTCACCACTCAACTTGGTGTCATCTGCAAACTTAATGAGGGTGCACTCAATTCCACTGTCAATATCATTAATAAAGATATTAAACAGCACCAGTCCCAGCACAGACCCCTGACAAAATTCCACCTGTCCTGGTTCTGGCCAGGCCAGAGCTAACCTCCCCAAGCAGCCAGCACAGGTGAGCTGAGTTAGCCTGGGCTGTTTTCCACACCACCTGACATCACTCCCCCCTAAAAGGAGCTGGAGGGGGGGAGGGGGGGATGGGACACATGGATGGGGCCTCCTGGGTGCCTCCAGGGCCATCTGATTGTGGCTTTGTCATTGGGTTGGCAGTACTCTCTCTTATCATCAGATAAGGTGCTCTATGTTCCTATGCTCCAACTTGCAGCCATTGCCCCTTGTCGTGTCCCCACAGACCACTGAGAAGAGGCTGGCTATTTCCCCGTGTCCCACACTTCAGATATTTATAAACATTGATCAGATCCCCTCTTAGTCTTCTTTTCTCAAGGCTGAACAGCCCCAGTTCATTCAGCCTTTCCTCAAAGGGGAGATGCTCCAGGCCTTTAATCATCTTCATAGCCCTCTGCTGGACTCTGTCCAGGAGATCCCTGTCTTTTTTATATCAGGGAGCCCAGAACTGGATACAATACTCCAGGTGGGGCCTGACCAGAGCAGAGTAGAGGGGGACGATCATCTCTGATCTGCTGGCCATGCTCCTTTTAATGCACCTCAGGATCCCATCGGCCCTTGTAGCCACCAGGGCACACTGCTAGCTCATGGCCAACCTGTCATCCACCAGGACCCCTAGGTCCTTCTCCACAGAGCTCCTCTCCAACAGGTCATCCCCCAGCCTGTACTGATACAAATGGTTATTCCTTCCCAGGTGCAAGACTTTACACTTGCTTTTGTTGAACCCCATCTGGTTTCTTACTGCCCAGCTCTCCAGCCTGTCCAGGTCTCGCTGGATGGCAGCGCAGTGTTCCTGCGTGTCAGCCACTCCTCCCAGCTTTGTATCATCGGCATACTTGCTGAGATACAAGACCGGACCCAACACCGAACCCTGGGGAACACCGCTAGTCACAGGTCTCCAGCTGGACTCTGCTCCACTGATCACAACCCTCTGAGCTCGCCCCGACAGCCAGTTCTCAACCTACCTCACTGTCCACTCATCTATCCCATGCTCTCTCAGCTTTGCTATCAGGATGTCATGGGAGACAGTATCAAAAGCCTTGCTGAAGTCAAGGTAGATGACATCCACTGCTCTCCCTCCATCTACTCAGCTGGTGATGATATCATAGAAGGCTATGAGATTGGTCGAGCACGATCTCCCCTTGATGAATTCATGCTGACTACTCATAACCTTCTTCTCTTCCAAATACTTGGAGATGGAGTCCAGAACAAGCTCTTCCATTACCTTTCCAGGGACAGAGATGAGGCTGACTGGCCTATAGTTACTAGGATCCTCCTTCTTGCCCTTTTTGAAGACCGGAGTGACATTGGCTATCCTCCAGTCTTCAGGCACCTCTCCTGTTCTCCAAGACCCGTTGAAGATGATAGAGAGCGGCTCAGCAATCACTTCCGCCAGCTCCCTCAGCACACGTGGATGCATCCCATCAGGGCCCATGGATTTATGTGCATTGATCCCTTTGAGACGCTCCTGGATCACAACCACCTCAACCAGAGGGAAGCTGTTCATTTCCCAATTCAGGGTTTGGGAGTCTAGAGGAGGAGTCTTTGAAGTGAAGACTGAAGCAAAGAAGGCGTTCAGTATCTCCACCTTCTCAGCATCCTCTGTTACCAGGACACCCCCCTCGTCCTGAAGGTTATCCTTTATGTCCTTTGCCAGCTTCATTTCCAGGTGGGCTTTAGCCTTCCTAGTCGCATCCCTGCAGGCCCTGACAACATTCCTATATTCTTCCCAAGTGCTCAGACCCTCTTTCCACAATTCATAGACCTTCTGCTTCCCTTTGAGTTTATGCATGAGCTCCCTGCTCATCCACACAGGTCTTCTGCCACCCTTTCATGATTTCTTGCTCAAAGGGATGCACCAGTCCTGTGCTTGGAAGAAGCACTGTTTAAATGCTACCCAGCTCTCACAGGCCCCCTTACCTTCTAACAGCCTAGCCCATGAGATAGCTCCTATTAGGTCACAGAAGAGTTCAAAGTTCAGGGTAGCAATCCTACTTTTTGGTTTGCTTCTTCCACTCAGGATCTTGAACTCCACCACCTCATAGTCTCTTTGTCCCAAGCTGCCCCCAACCTTCACTTCCCTAATGAGCCCATCCTTGTTGGTTAGAGCAAGATCCAGTACCCACCCCACCACTCATTGGCCCCTCCACCATCTGTGACAGAAAGTTGTCTTCCACACATTGCAGAAACCATCTGGACCGCGCATGCCTGGCCCTGTTGCTTACCCAACAAATATCTGGGTAATTGAAGTCCCCCATAAGGACTAGCACCTAGGATCGCGAGGCTCCTTCTAGCTGCTCGTAGAAGGCATTGTCAACTCTCTCCTCCTGATCAGGGGGCCTGTAGTACACACCCACATCAGTGTCACCCACAAGCTCTCCACTGGTACATCACCCTCTCCTGGGTGGAGTTCAATACATTCTAGCTGCTCTCTCACATAAAGAGCAACTCCTCCACCTCACCTCCCCAGCCTATCTTTCCTAAAAAGCACATAGCCATCCATGACAGCATGCCAGTCATCCAGGCTGTCCCACCATGTCTCTGTGATTGCAATGAGATCGTGGCCTTGTGACTGCACAAAGATCTCTAACTCTTCCTGTTTGTTTCCCATGCTGCGCACATTACTATACAGGCACATTAGGGAGGCAGCAGGTGCATGTAACCCTAAAGGGACACAGGAAGATTTCAGGTGGGGGATGGGCAATGGTGCCTCCTCTGAGGAGTCCTCACAAGATCCTACAGGACAATCCATAGAATTTTCTCTGCAATCACCTAGAACAACATCCCCAAGCCCATCACTGTCCCATTGACCTCTACCCTCTTCCCCCATCAACTCTAGCCATTTTCCCTGAAGTACTTGCCTGACCCCAGCAAACATCATGTTATCCCCTTCCCCCTTCTTACCTAGTTTAAAGCCCTCTCAATGAGCCCCGCCAACTCCTGGACTAGGATCTGCTTTCCCCTTGGAGACAGGTGAGCCCCATCCACAGCCATCATGCCGGGCGCTGAGTAAACCATCCCATGGTCAAAGAACCCAAAGTTCCTGTGGTGGCACCAGCCTTTCAGCCATTTGTTCAATGCCTGGGTTCTTCTAGCCTGCTTCGAATCCCTCACCTCACCAGCAGGAATAGAGGAAAATATTACTTGTGCTCCTCTCCCCTCAACCAAGTGCCCTAGACCACTGAAGTCTCTTTTGATAGCACGTAGGCTACACTTAGTGACTACATCACTGCCTGCTTGAACTGTCAGTAATGGATAGTAATCAGAGGAACGCACCAGGCCTGGAAGCTTTCTGGTGATGTCCCTGACCCAGGCCCCAGGGAGGCAGCACATGTCCTTACGGGTTGGGTCAGGTCTGCATATGGGGCCCTCCGTTCCCCTGAGAAGGGAATCTCCTACCACAATTACTCTTCTTTCTTTCCTAGCAGAGGCAGTCTCAAGGCATGGGGTCGACTGCCTTGCTCTAGGCACCTGCTTCCTCTGAGTCAGAGGGTTTTCCTTCGCCTCTTCAATTTACCTCCTCCTCAACTTCCAGGGCCCCAAACCTATTGCTTAGGGGAACCTGGGGGAGTGGGGTAGACAGGCAAGGGGTGCGCCTACGACGCCGAGCTGGAACTGTTTTCTAACCCTCCTCGCTGCTCAGGTTGCCCTCTTCTGCCTGACCGGGACAGGGCAGGGGGTCTGTCACCAGTTGTGGGGTATCTTCCTGGCAAGCTTCCCTCTGGGATGCCAGGGAGCTATTCCACCAGTCAGTCTCCTGCTCACAGTCCCTGGTTGCCCTCAGTCTTTCAACCTCCTCTTTTAGTTCAGCTCCCATGCTGAGCAGATCGTCCACCTGCTTGCACCTCACACACGTGAAATTCTTGCTGCTCTTCCCTGGCAGCAGCAGGCTCAAGCACTCCCTGCAGCCAGAGACCTGGACCGCGACATCTCTAGGCAGGCCCTCCATCTGGGTCACCACAGTCTTCTTGGGGCAAGCTCTCTGTCTGGTAATGCTCTTGAGATAAAGCCCATGCTGACTGATCCTGCAATATGGCTGAATTATTTCTTTTCCTTCTCTCATCAACCCAGCGTTGGGTTTTTCCATCAGTCCAGTTGGTTTTCTCAACCTTTTGTTTTCTCTTGGGGTTTCAGTGTTGCTGTTTGGCATTCAGGCATCTTTGCCTGCTTGACCATCATGGGTTGGAAGCATTTCTGCTGCATGGGGAATATCTAGAAGAAGCTGAATTAGTGGGCATGAGTAAAGACAGTCACTTTGTGGGATGAGGTTTCACATCTCAAAGTCAGGCTGCATTGGACATGAAGACCTTGGGGGATGAAGCAATGAACCCCAACCTCTTGTAGCCCCTAGAGTCTTTGTGAAACGCCCATGAATTTGAGTTCCCTGGGTCTTCCTTTTTCTTTTATGATCGCTTGGCCACTTCATTCACCAGTTCCTTCAGGACACACAGATGCACCTCATCAGGTCCCATGGACTTGTGCACCTTCAGGTTCCTTAAATACTCTTGAACCTGATCTGCCTCTACAGCGGGCTGTTCTTCATTCTCCCAGCCCCTGCCTTTGCCTTCTGTGTCCTGGGCAGTGTGACTAGAGCCCTTGCTGGCAGAGATTGAGGCAAAAAATTCACTGAGTACCTCAGCCTTCTCCATATCCTGGGTAACCAGGTCTCTTGTTTCATTCCAGAAGGGGCCCACATTTTCCCTTGTCTTCCTTGTATTGCTGACATAGACAATTTTCTTGTTGTCCTTGACACCGCTGGCCAGATTTAATTCTATCACATCTTTAGCTTTCCTAACCTGATCCCTGGCCGCTCAGACAGTTTCCCTGTATTCCTTCCAGGCTACTTGTCCTTCCTGCCACCTTTTGTAGGCTTCCATTTTGCATTTGAGTTTACTCAGGAGCTCCTTTTTCATCCATGCAGGCCTCTTGGCATTATTGCCTGACTTCGTCTTTGTTGGGATGCATCACTCGAGCTTGGAGGACATGACCCTTGAATACTAGCCACCTCTCTTGGGCCCTTCTTCCCTCCAGGGCTTTGTCCCAGTACACTGCTAAGCAGGTCCCTGAAGAGGCCAAAGTCTTCTGTCCTGAAGTCCAGGGTAGTGAGCTTGCTGTGTGCCCTCCTCACTGCCCTGAGGATCTTGAACTCCACCAATTAATGCTCACAGCAGCTAAGTCTACCCCTGAGATTCACATCCTCTAGAAGCCTTTCCTTGGTGAGAACAAAGTCCAGCATGGCACCTTTCCTCGTCGGCTCATCTATCACTTGGAGGAGGAAGTTGTCATCAATGCATTCCAGGAACTTTCTGGATTGCTTATGCCCTGCTGTGTTGTCCCTCCAACAGATATCTGGGTGGTTGAAGTCCCCCATGAGGACCAGGGCTTGTGAACATGAGTCTGATCCTATCTGTCTGCAGAGGGCTTCATTCACTCAGTCTCCCTGGTCAGCTGGCCTGTAGCAGACCTCCCACTACAGTGTCCCTTGTCTTTGTGCTCCCTTTAATCCTGACCCAGAAGTTCTCAGTGGACTCCTCATCCATGCACTCCAAATGGTAAACGACACTCTCCAGTTATAGGTGCCATCCCACCATGTCTCGATGATGGCAATAAAATCATAACCCTGCAGACCTATGCACATTTATGATCAATGATTTATGGCAAGATGTCATCTCTGTTTGTCAGCCTCAGAGGATTTTTTGACGTGGCAGTTCTGTCATTTCCATCTATTGGGCAACATATCTTAGCATTATTTAATAATCACACTCAATTTATGGGGAAGACAGGGGGATGCTTTCTTCTCCCGGAGCCGGTTTGTGTTGTGGAAGGATGGTTTGGTTACACCACATCATTTTCCAATAGTCACTATTGCCTATTGGGCTGACATGTATCTCAGTGATGACTTCACACGGGATCATAGGATTGTTCAGAGAACCCTCATTACAACCAGCATATCTAGAAGCATTAATGTAGATACAAAAGCTAGCATTTAATGAATCTATGAGTTCTAATTCTTGCAGCTCTGGGCCGACAGGGAGCCAGTTATCCCAGATGTCATATCTGTTCATGCTATTTCTGGCATTGTTCCCAATTCATCCCCACTTACTTCGCTTCAACACTGTGTTCATGGAACTGTTAAGAAATGTCCATGTGTACTCATTAATTGGCACCCCTACTAGACATGTAAAAACCAGGGTGCTAGGTGTAGCGAGACTGGCGCGGAGGGTGATGGTATTTAATATCCGTGCCAGGGTGACACATGCGTTCTGCTGTGGGTCAACAATTGCTCTATTCTTCTATTGGCTACTAAACTTAACTTCTACAAACACTCCGTGTTTACCAAAAGATAGCTCCTACAAGCATTCCGTGCTTACCTAAAATTAGCTCCTTCTGTCTGCAGCTTCTAAGTCTGGGTTGTGCAGGCCTTCCAGAGGCCCATGGCCTCTGGCTGCTAACTATTCTCCTACACACTCCAACAGAAAAGAAAAAACTGGCAGCATATGAAGGGGTTCGAGCCACTTCAGAAGTGATTGGAACTGAAGCCCAGCTCCTCCTGACACCCTGACTGCTGGTGCTGGGGTGGATGTTCAAAGGGAAGGCCCCTTCTACGCACCATGCCACTGTTGTTATGTGGAGCAAGTGGGTTGCACTGATTACACAGCAGGCTCAAATAGGGAACCCCAATCACCCATGAATCCTGGAAGTGATCACAGGCTGGCCAGAAGGCAAAGATTTGAGGATGTCACCAGATGAGGAGGTGATGCGTGCTGACGAGGCCCCACTGTATAGTGAACTGCCAGAAAATGAGAAGCAATATGCCCTGTTCACTGATGGGTCCTGCTGCATTGTTGGTAAACATCAAAGGTGGAAGGCTACTGTATGGAGTCCTACATGACCAGTTGCAGAAGCTGCTGAGGGAGAAGGCAAATCCAACCACTTTGCTGAGGTAAAAGCCAACCAGCGGGCTTTAAACATTGCCAAATGAGAAAAGTGGACGAAATTGTACCTCTAGACTGACTCCTGGATGTTGGCCAGTGCCCTGTGGGGTGGTTGCAGGAACAGAAACAAAGCCCATCTATATTTCCGGAGTGTTGGGGATTCCAGCAGTTGACTCTACTACAAGCTGAAGTAACTAGGAATGACTGGGAAAAACACCCCATTGTGACTGGCCCAGAGAGTCCATGCATCCTGGGCATAGACTTCCTCCAGAGAGGGTATTTCAAGGACCCATGTTGTGGTTTAGCTCTGGCTGGAGGCCAGACACCCACCAAAGTCGGTCTATCACTTCCCTTTTCAACTGGACAGGGGAGAAAATAGATATTGAGAGGCTCAGGAGTGGAGATAAGGACAGGGAGAGATCATTCCGCAATCAGCGTCACAGGCAGAACAGACTCAACAGGGAATAAAGGAAAGAAAGCTCTCTAATTGATGACACTGCCCTGCACCCCCAGTGACACCAGAGTCGGGTAATGAGAAGTACATCGAGATCTTAAAGCACCTCCCCCCACCCCTCTCTTCTTAGCAGACTGATCTTTAGTCAGGATTTTGCTTATTTCTTCCCCTGCCCTCCCCCCACACACACACTGTGGCAGGGAATGGGGAAATGGGGGTTTTAGTCAATTTCTCACAAGTTGGTTTCCTTCTTGGCTGGGGGGGCATTCCTCACACCCTTCCCCTGCTGCACCGTGGGGTCCCACCCATGGGAGACAGTCCTTCATGAACTTCTCCAATGTGAGTCCTTTCCCACAGGGCTTCAGCTCTTCCCCAGCTGCCCCAGTGTGGGTCACTTCTATGGGGCGCAGTCATAAATCATAGAATGTCTCTCAGTTTCTCAGGCCCAGACTGCTCCAGCCTGGTCCTCCACAGAGTCACAAGCCCCCCTCCCCCAGCAAACTTGGTCGGGCGTGGATCTCTCTCATCTCTGTGTCTCTCTCTCTCTCCATGGGCTGCAAGTGCTGGCAGAGTCTTGCTCCAATGCGGGTCACAGCGTCTTCTGTATGTCTCCACCTGTTCCAGCGTGGGGCCTCTCCATGGCCTGCAGGTGGGGTCTCGTTCTTTTCTGTGGGCTTCTCCACGGGCTGCAGGGGCATCTTTCTCTCTGGCACCTTGGGAGCCTCCTCCCCCCCTTCACTGACCTTGGCATCTGCACAGTTTCTTACATCTTCTCAATCCCTTCTCTGGTGGCAAAATGCAGCTGCTTGTGGGGTTTTTTTCTCCTAAATGTGATTCCCAGAGGTGCTGTGACCATCACCGATTGGCTCGGCCTTGGTCAACAATGAATTTGGCCTTGAATCGGCCGAGGTTTCCTCTCTGGGGCCTGTAGAGAGCTTCTGGCTGCTTCTTGCAGAAACCATCCCTGCAGCCCCCTCCTTCTCTATCAGAACCCAGCCACGCAAAACTTCAACCCAAAAGTATATTGGTGGGCTTTTGGAATAGCTGCCTTAGAGGCAGAGGAACCTGAACAACTGCCTCCTCTGCCCAGACTATCAGAAGACCCTTCTGTTGTTGGACTGCTAAAGCTCGAAGAACAGTGGGTACCATTTGCTACTATGATGGTGCACAGACAACAATACCACACCAACAGAGACTCCCTGACTCTACAGTTGATGAATCACCTTCTGAATGGGAGTCAGGGAGTCTCTGTTGGTGTGGTGGTGTCATCTGTGCACTGTTATGGTAGTAATTAGCACCTGCTGTTCTTTGACTTTCAGCAACTCCACAACAGAAGGGTCCTCTGAGAGTTCAGGCAAAGTAGACAATTATTCAATTTCTTCTGTCTCCAGGGCAGCTATTCCAAAAGCCCACTGGTACCCTTTTGGGTCTTTAAAATACCTGAACAACTGAAAAGTCCTTGACTGCTTGGCAACAACTAAAAACATCAGGGTGTTATCAGCACTGCTCTCAGCCTAACTCCCAATCATGGCACTACACTAGGTGCCAGAAAGAAAATTAGGTCTGTCCTAGATGAACCCAGGACATGTGTCCATCACTGTGTTGTGAGAAGTAATAGACACTTATGGTGTGAAGTTATCCTACAGGAAGGTACAGGGAGAAATCAGATCTGGTTTCATGTTTGGAAAGGGCAAATCAGTCAGCATTCCATAGCAGAAGATAGTGCATCCCTTGATGAACCATGCTTTGTGTCAATCCTACACCCATTTTTTTGATGTTTTACTGTATGAGCACCTTGAGTGTGAAGCCCTTCAATCATAGAATTACAGAATGGTTTGGGTTGGAAGGGACCTTTAAAGGTCATCTAGTCCAACCTCCCTGCAATGAGCAGAGACATCTTCAACTAGATCAGGTTGGTCAGAGCCTTGTCCAGCTCGTCCTTGTAGGTTTTCAGGCATGGGGCCTCCACCACCTCTCTGGGCAACCCATTCCAGTGTTTAAACGTCCTCAGTATGAAAATCAATACTACCCTGTCAGTTTAGAGTGAGTCTAGTAATGCTGTAAAGGACAAACAAAATTATCTCTAGGAAAGATAGACATGGTATCCAGGCCCAAGGGAAGGGTGTCTGCAGTGGCTGGAACCACATACCAATGCAATGATGAGAGGAGTTGTTCCCAGGTAGGCATCTCATCTGAAAGCTTCATAATGCTTTGTCCAGCAGCTAGATGCTGTGAGCCTCATCAAAAACATCTCTACCCTCATAATGCTGTTTTTGTTGTCTGTGCTTATCTTCTAGAGTTCATTGTGTGTTTTCAAGGATGCGCATGTGTAAGACCTAAAGCATGCATTATATTTCAAGTATTCAAGAATGATTTTAGAACCTGATCAACACTATTTTGACAGGGGATTTTCTATGCTTACAAAATGCTGTGCCCGTACAGACACATGGTCTGGGTCTAGTGATCAGGATAGACTTTAATCCTGGTGAAAGAAAGACGTAAAAGAAGTGTGAATAATTTCATTTTTGTTTTCAGGAGTGAACATGACATCTTGTTCCCTTTTCATCTGAGAAAAATGCAAACAAAAATTAAACTGGAGCCAAGTGAAACTAGTTTGAGGGAGAAAGCCATAGGGAAAACACACAGGAATCTTGTGTTCATCCTTGGATCTTGTGGTTGTTGGTTTCTGTGGGGTTTTGATAAAATTGTGTGGAACCATCAAGCTTATTTGAGTCTTTCCCACTCTCCAACATCAGGCCTGAAGGGTTGGGATAATGGTAGATCTGACCCAATTGTGTAAAAAAGTTAAGTTAAATGCTTATCATGTTGTTCAAAGAGGTGATGGCAACAACGATGTATTGTCTGATCACCTGGCTTTAGTATATGAACCCACACCCCCTTTATGCAGTCCCTGCCCAGTCGTTTATCACCTCAGGAGTCAGGATTCTAATTTTTTTGTACTGTGTAATACTGATTTATAGCAAGATATCATCTCTGTTTGTCAGCCTCGAGGATTTTTCTACGTGGTAGTTCTGTCATTTCCATCTATTGGGCAACATATCTTAGCATTATTTAATAATCACACTCAATTTATGGGGAAGATGGGGGGGATGCTTCCTCCTCCCCTTTCTCCTTCAGGCTTGTTACAGCATCTTTTGAGAACTTTGACTATCCCTGGGAGGTTCAGACCAGTATGTGTGTGTTGCTCACTCTCCTGAATGTCTTTCTGGTCTTATGTGTTACCAAAAACTGTTTCAAGGATATTGCCAAGAGATCTTCAATGGGGCTGAAGGGTCAGGGGTGGCATGGTGTATGGGAGGGTGTGAACAAATATCTAGACAAGAAAAACTAGCTTGGTGAAGAATTCTTTTGGGGGAAGTCAGGCCATTAGAATAGAAATTCAGACCTTCATCCTCATTATATTAATAGCAATATTCCTGTTGACCTATCAGAACAGAATTAGACCTCCAGGACCAGTTTATATACTGTAAAAAGTTCACCAGGTATTCTTCATGCCCTCCAGTTTGGACCACAATGTCCATTAGGTGCCCAAAGCCAGTGATGATGGGTGTTTTTTGTCACTGCAGCACTGCCATGCCCAAACCCTTCCAGCAATGCCTGTTCCAAGATGTGTCATGGTTTAGCCCCAGCCAGCAGCTGAGCACCAATGCAGCCACTCACTCACTCCCCCACCTCTCCCCCACAGCAGGAGGGGAAGGAGAATGGGAAGACAATGACAAATTTCACTGGTTGGGATAAGGACAGTTTACTGGGACAGCAAAGGGAGAAGGAAGTAACAACAACAGGACTTTATAGCAAAATATACAGAACTGGTGATACACAGTGCAGTTTCTCACTGAACTGCACAACTCAGGCTGTACAACTCAGAGCTGTCCTGAAACTGGACTTTCATCCAACCTGCGTGTCCTGGAGCTGTGCACTCCTCCCCCACCAGCCCCCCTTTATGCTGAGCATGATGTCATTGGTATGGAATACCCCCTTTGGTTAGTTTGGGTCACCTCTCCTGGCTGTGTCCCCTCCCAGCTTCTTAGGTGCCCCCCACCTTCCCATCAGCAGAGCAGTATGAGAAGCTGAAAAGTCCTTGACTACTTGGCAACAACTAAAAATATCAGTGTGTTATCAACATTGCTCTCATCCTAACTCCCAAACACAGCACTACACTAGCTACTAGGAAGAAAATTAACTCTATACTAGCCGAACCCACACCAGGGTGACCCATACGTTCTGCTGTGGGTCAACAATTGCTCTGGTTAGATGTTCTGCTCACCCGCCTTACATGCCTCTCACTATTGCTAACAATTGGGTGAGGCTACACAGTCACTTTGTTCTTTCTCAAGGCAGTTGTTAACATTCTTGCAGTTTGTTATCTCAAGGATTTTCTTGCAACCTCCTGTTCTCACAGACATCTAGCTCTCCTGTTACTGCATACTGCACAGACATCTAGCTCTCCTGTTACTGCATACTGACATGTCTCTGCTAGCTTCCCTAGGCCTGATTATGTGGGGGTCAGGAGCAAATCTGGGTGGGCCACAGAACCCACTCCTCTCATACATTGCTACAATTCCCCCTTCTTGTTTATGGACCAGCCAGATTTTGCGAAAAGCATTATCCATCCTGCAAGCGAAACACTGTGACTTACATGGCAAAAATAACACTAAGACAAAAACAACTAATGAAAACACAAGCTCTTGTTTAACTAAATCTAAAAGCCATTCCGTAAACGGAAAGTCATACTGCAATATGTGGCAAGCTAAAAACTGCCAATTTGCTACACATACTGTTCACACCAAAGTGATTAATTAGCAATTGTAACTCTATACTAGCCGAACCCAGGACAGCATGCCAGTCCAGTTATTTGTGGAGATGCCTCACACAAAGTTAAGCAGCTGGTCTGGCTCAAATATGCTTATTTCAGAAATGCTGGGCCTGGAGAAATTGTGTCGTTCAGGGGACATTTCAGAGGACTTTGCTTCTTTCAGCCTTTTACCTTTCCAGTATCCTGGGCAGCTTGCTAGTACAGCAGGGAAGAACCCAGTTGCTCTCAATCTCCATGAATTTTAATCTAGTGTCCTCAAAGGAGTGGAAGGTCCCACAGAGTCTACTTCTTCAGCAGATCTTAATCTATCCATTATAACCGTAATTGGTAATTATTTGCAGGCAGGGTAATAGCAAAGCTGATCATGAGATACTCCTGAGATTTGTCATCGTGTTCCTGGGCCTGATCCTGACACAGAGATGAGATCCTGTCTGGGCAGAAGAAAGGATGAAGAGAAACTTTCTGTCCACAAAATACAGTGAGGAATGTATTCATTCAAGCAGCAGAAGGATGAAGGGGATGCAGAAGGTTTGACCTTGGTCATTGCACCGCTATTTGTTCTCAACTTATTGCCCAAGTGGCTACAAGTCCATATTAGTTGTTAATTGTTGGGTGACCCTGGCCATGCCCACCGGGTATCAGGCTCGGCATGAAAGCAGGACAAAAGCTACATCCCTCCACTGCAAGGAGCTTAGCATACTCTGGAGGGTTTGTCCCATGGGAGAGTTACCTGGGACTGAGGGCAAGCATGGCATCCAGGCAAGTTCTTCAAAGACAAGAGCCAGGATGTCCAGAGTACCCAGTCCCCAAGCCCATGGACAGGACCTCAGTCCGTTCAGTCATACAGGGTGCTCTGCACCACAGGGTAAATGTCTTGAGTGCCATTTGAGAGGTAGCTCCTTACCTCTCAGTATTTGTAAGAATTGCCAAACCAAATCTCCATGCACTTGCCTCACTCAGAAGGGTTTATGAGCAGGTCTGATGGGACAGAGCAACTGTGTTTTAGACTACAGCCGTCCATGTGTCTGGAGTTATTTTTCCCAGCCTTGTGCCTTCCAGCCCCTTTCCTTGGGAGTAAACGATGTAGTAAAAACTTGCAGGAATCACATATTTCTGAGCACGCAGGCTGGTAATCATGGAAACAGCTGAAGCCTTAGATTTATTTGCGCAGGCTCTTCCAACAGAACAGATATTTGTCAGTTCTAAATTCTGTTGAAAGGTATCATTTTGTTAATTGAATTAAAAAATAGGTGGAGAAACGACAGCACAAGCGATGCTATCCTATTTCCAGATTGGAAACCCTGACTGTCTCTCCTTGGTTTTTAATTCTTCTGCAGTTTCTTTCTGACTCTGAATGTCTATCTAGTTTCCATGTTGAATGATGGGCAAATCCCTAGTCCCACTGAATTCAGGGAGCAACCTGGGCAAAAGCTGTCACCAAAAGAAATGTGGTGACCCAGACAGCAGTCCCACACAAACACACAGGTATCCAGGTCACAGGCTGCAGAGCGTGCTAGAACCTGACACTTGTAACGGTGGGTAATGGAGACAACACATGTGTTCAGTGTGACCAGGTGGATGATCTGCTCAGCATGGTGGCAGAGCTGAAGGAGGAGGCTGAAAGACTGAGAATTATAAGAGAGTGCGAGAGGGAGAGAGATTGGTGGAGCCAAACTCTACCCTCTCTGAGAAAAAGGCAGCAGGTGGAGGCTCCACAAGAAGCACAGGATCACCTACCATCTTGCCACCAGGTAAAGGGAGGGGACCTAAGGGATGAGGGGAATGGAAACAGGTCCCTCTTCAGAGAGGCAGGCAATTTCCCTCCTGACCTCCCTTACCTTCCCAGTTACCCTTATGCAATAGCTATAGGACTCTGTGAATTGAGGGCAAGGCAAATGAAGATGGAGATGAAGGTCCATTGAGGGAGTCTGCCAGGGTCAGTCAGTCATCCCCACAATTTAGGACTAGTTCAATCAAGAAAAAAAGGTAATAGTTGTAGGTGAGTCCCTTCTGAGGGGAACTGAGGGCCCCATACACAGACCTGATCTGTCCCAAAGGGAAGTCTGCTGCCTCCCTGGGGCCTGGGTTAGGGATATGTAAGGGACTAGAGATATGCCTTAACAATTGCCAACAGAATTGTTCCACCCTCTCTTTCTTCTCTCAATCACCATAACAAATTTCTGAACCTCATCACATCAAAAGTGAATTCCACCCATCAGGAATATCTTGAAGAATGTAGCCCAAGTCCTCTGCTATGCACCCAGGCCCAGAGTCAACTGAAGGACAAAGAGTGGGGGGCCTCAGACCCTCCTGAGAGGGCTCAGACTCTCTCCAACTTTTGAGGACCCTCTGGAGGCCATACTGGGTATGCATCCCACCACCAGATGGAAGGTGTGGCTATGCCAAGGACTTATTGACTATGCAATGAGACAACACTGTAAAAAGGAACATATCCCAACTGGACCAGAAGACATACGAGGAGGAACATTCCCCCACCAGACCTGAAGACTGGTTTCCTGACCTGAAGACTGACAGGATGCCACAGGTCCATGGTGGTAGCTATTACACTCTCTGTTGTAGTATTGCATAGTAGGGTTCAGGTAAAGGAGGGGGTGCTGCAGGGGTGGCTTCTGCAAGAAGCAGCTAGAAGCTATCTGTAGGCTGACAGAGTAAATACCAGCCGACTCAAGGTCTGAGTTATTGTTGACCAAGACCGAGCAAATCAGCAATGGTCATAGTGCCTCTGGGAATCACATTTAGGAGAAAAAAAAATGCAAGCAGACACTTTTTGCCACCAGAGAAGGGAGTGAGAAGATATAAGAAACTGTGCAGACACCAAAGTCAGTGAAGAAGTGGGGGGAGGAGGTGCCCCAGGTGCCAGAGAGAAAGATTCCCCTGAAGCCCATGGAGAAGACCATGGTGAAGCAGGTGTTGCCCCACAGCCCGTGGAAGATGATGGGGAGCAGAGACCCCACCTGCAGCCCATGGAGAGGCCCCATGCTCACGCGGGTGGAGACATATGGAAGATGCTGTGACCTGCATTGGAGCAAGCTCCTGGCAGCACTTGAAGCCTAGGGAGACATAGAAACAGAAAAAGAAACAGAAACAGAAGCAAAACCAGAAAAGGGGTGAGAGAGAGAGAGCGGGAGGCCCACGCCAGAGCAGGTTTGCCGGGGGGACTTGTAACACCAAGGGGGACCAGGCTGGAGTAGTCTGGGCCTGAGAGACTGAGAGACATTCTATCATTTATGACTGTGCCCCATAGAAGTGACCCATGCTGGGGCAGCTGGGGAAGAGCTGAAGCCCCATGGGGAAGGACTCATGTTGGAGAAGTTCCTGAAGGACTGTCTCCTGTGGATGGGACCCCACGGTGCAGCAGGGGAAGGGTGTGCAGAATGCCACCCTGGCTCCCCCGACTGAGAAGGAAAACAACTCGTGAGGAACTGACCAAAACCCCCATTCCACCCCCCACCCTTGCCTACCATCCTGGGGGAAAGAAGGGAGCGAAATCCTGACTAAAGATCAGTCTGCTAAGAAGGGAGGGGTGGGGGGAGGTGCTTTAAGATCTCGATGTACTTCTCATCACCCGACTCTGGTGTCACTGGGGGTGCAGGGCAGTGTCATCAATTAGAGAGTTTTCTTTCCTTTGTTCTGTGCTGAGTCTGTTCTGCCCATGATGCTGATTATGGAATGATCTCTCCCTGTCCTTATCTCCACTCCTGAGCCTCTCAATATCTATTTTCTCCAGTGTCCAGCTGGAAAGGGGAGTGATAGAGTGGCTTTGGTGGGCATCTGGCCTCCAGCAAGGGTCAAACCACCATACTCTCTCTCACTCTCTTTTTTCCACTCTTTTCTCTTTCTTCCCCCCTTCTCTTGCACGCTTGTTGTGGGCCAAATAAAGTGACTTGACACTTGACTCCATTTTGAGTCTTAATTCTGTTCCTGAGAATTGTGAAGACCTGGTCATGATAAAACAGCTAATTGAGTCATAGAATCATAGAATGCATTAGATTGGAAGGGACCTTTAAAGGTCATCTAGTCCAACCCCCATGTAGTAAACAGGGACACCTTTATCTAGATCAGGTTGCTCAGAGCTTCATCAAGCCTGACCTTGAATGTCTTCAAGGATGGGGCCTCCACTACCTCTCTGGGCAATGTCTTCCAATATCTCTTTTGGTTTTTTTCTGCATATTGCTACACTGCATGCTATAAATACGAAACCTCTCATCCCAAAAAGAAACAAAAATATTCCTTGCATTTGTCTGTTTAGAAATGTAGTCTTAAAACTCACTAAATAATGCATTACCTTTATTATGTATTTTGTTACAATGCAACATATTTTAATGAAGTTCATACATTAGGTTTATTTCTGTCTTTTATATATAAAGTTTCACAGCTTTCCAGTGAGCTTTTGTTCTGAAGCTGCACATTTTTGAAGAATTGGTCAGTTTGTTTCCCAAGTTTATTAAGTTCCCACTGTTCACTAAACTGGCCTGTTTACCTCTATTTTTCCTAATTCAGAATTTCCTGTCAAAACCAATTGTCAGAATGATAATCAGTGTCTATAACACAAGCTACTAACAGAATTCACAAGTTCTCTCAAAGAAAACTTTTTTCGAATCAGGAGTTAAGCCCAGCCTTCCCCAACCACCCAGTACAATCTGAGGTCGGTTGGAACGCAAGGGGGTTTAACCTCTGCCAAATTAGTCTATCTGGTTGTGGATCATGACAGGATATTTCTAAGAAACTCTCTGGTCTGGTGCAGCAAACTGACTATTACCCACTGTTGGTTACACAGGTCGGGAGTGATGAGGTTATGAAGAGAAGTCTAAAAGTAATTAAAAAGGACTTCAGGGTTTTGGGGAGAATTGCTGAGGGCTTGGGAGCACAGGTAGTGTTCTCCTCAATTCCTCTAGTGACAGGAAGAAATACTGAAAGAAAGAGGAAAACCCACATGATTAACACATGGCTGAGAGGCTGATTTTTTGATCACGGGGAAATTTTCTCGGCACCGGCTCTGCTCACAACAGATGGAGTTCATCTGTCCCATAGGGGAAGAAGGATACTCATGCACGAATTGGCAGGGCTCATAGTTAAATCCCTATCTAGTTTTGAAGGAGGATAAAACCGAACTTGCTAGAGCCCAGCCTAAGGGTGGCAGCCCAATGTTGGGGGTGAAATTTACATGCTCTACTCCCTTCTTGAAATGCCTGAACACCAATGCATGCAGCATGGGGAATAAACAGGAGGAACTGGAGATCTGTGTGTGGTCACAGGGCCATGATCTCATTGCGATTACTGAGATGTGGTGGGATAGCTCACATGACTGGAATGCTGTCATGGATGGCTAGGTCCTTTTCAGGAAAGATAGGTCAACAAGGCGAGGTGGTGGAGAGCAACTGGAACATGTTGAGCTCTCCCTGGGGGTGGATGAAGAACAAGTAGAGAGCTTGTGGGTAAAGATTAAGGGGCAGGCTAATATGGGAGATACTGTTGTGGGTGTCTATTACAGGCCACCTGATCAGGATGGGGAAGTTGATGAGCCCTTCTACAAACAACTGAAAGTAGCCTCACAATCGCAGGCCTTGGTTCTCATGGGAGACTTCAACAACCCTGATATCTGCTGGGAAGGCCACACAGCCAAGCACATACAGTCCAGGAGGTTTCTCCAGCGTATTGATGATAACTTTTTGACTCAGGTGGTAGAGGAGCCAACAAAGAGAGGTGTATTACTGGACATTGTGCTGACCAAAAAAAAGGGGACTGGTGGAGGGCATTAAGGTTGGGGGCAGCCTTGGTTGATAGAATCATAGAATCTCCTGAGTTGGAAGGGACCCATAAGGATCATCAGGTCCAACTCCTGCCTCCACACAGGACCAGCCAAGTCAGAGCATGTGACTGAGTGCATTGTCCAGATGCTTCTTGAACTCAGTCAAGCTCAGTGCTGTGACCACTTCCCTGGGGAGCCTGTGCCAGTGCCTGACCACCCTCTCAATAAAGAATCTCTTCCTAATATCCAACCTAGAGCTCCCCTGTCTCAGCTTCATAGCATTTCCCTTTCAAATAGTCTATCACTTTTTCAGGGTCCTGTAGCTGTTCGGCAGTGAAGCTCCAGACCATTGGGGGTGAGAAAGTCTCTAGTACCTGCCCATACTCTCCCACACACCATGACACCCCTGTCTATTCAGCCCCAGGGAAGATCTTTTGGTGATATTCTTAAAACAATTGTTTGTAATCTTAAACCAGACTTGTAAGACATTCAGGAGACTGAGCAACAGGACCATACTGGTCTGAACATCCCAGGGATAGTCAAAGTTCTCAAAGGCTATTGTAACAAGCCTGAAGGGAAAATGGGGGGAGAAAGCATCCCCCCTGTCTTCCCCATAGATAGGGTGCAATTTCTAAATAATGCTGAGAGATGTTGTCCCACTTAAGGGCATGACAGAAATGCCACATACAATACCAGCTTAAACTCATGAACACTGATGTTATCATAAACTGATATCACACACTACAAGAAAATGAGAATCCGGACCTCCCTCCCTAAAGTGATAACATGGTAGGGATTACATAGAGAACGTGTGGGTTTACCTACCACAGTCATGTGACCAAAAAAAGCATCATTGTTACCAGCACCTGTTTAAATAAATATTTATCACAGCTTTTTAATGCAATCAGGTCAGATCTACCATTATCTCAACCCTTCAAGCTGCCTATTGGGTGCCAAAAAAGACTGTCGTGGTTCAGCTGCAGGTGGCAGCTGAGCACCATGCACCTCTCAATCACCCCTCCCACAAGGAGGAGAAACAGACCAAAAATCCCTGCAGGATGGGATAAGGACAGTTTACTGACACAGCACAGCGAGAGGGGAACTCCGTGACAGAATACACTAACAGTGATAACACAGAGCACTTACCGACCCAACAACCTTGGACAACCCTGGCCAGCTCAGCTCACCCATGCTGGCTCCTTAGGAGAAGTAAGTCTATCCTAGCCAGAACCAGGACAGATGAGCAGACAGCTTTGGTAGGTAGGATTCGAGACTGTTTAGCCGCTGACAATTGAAATGTATTTGTGAATGGGTCCTTCCTTTGTCCAAGCACACTTAGCTGAATGTTGCATATGATGAAAATAAAATTAATTGCTATGCAATGGGTTTAAAATAAACACTTATTTATCTGAACGGAGATGGTGGCTTGGGGTAAGGAATGAGATTTAGCAGGTGCGTTATAATGGATGTAGACCAGTGTAGTCACCACAGTGCTTACAGTTGTTTCCCTGTCTCAGGGAAAGATGCTAGGGAGATGTCCTATATGAGCCTCTAGGGATGCTCCCAGCAGCCTTTAAAGACCTGAGTGTTAAAGCATCCCATGTGCTCTCAGAGCCAATACAGAGTGTTAAAAACTCAGCATGCAGGCAGGGAGCTGCTGCTGTGGTTAAGGCTAACCATGCACCGTCCTGGGACAAAGGCAGCCAATATCAGAACCATCTCAATCTTAATAGCATCCTTGATGATGGCATGCCAGCTCTGCCTTCTCCATACTGCAGCTTGTGTGGAATCTGAAATGTCTGAGACTGACAAAGTGTTTTGTCATGCATGCATGCATCCTGTGTAGCAGTGATGAGGGACATACATAAAGCAAGCCAAACAAAACCATTTGGTTACTTGGTAATTTGCTTTTTAGCTTTTTTTTTTCCACTTATACATTTCTGATACACTTAAAATGATGTACTGCAAGCCAACACAACAGTATGCCATGCTGGTACAGCAGAGGTGGCAGGCAAGGAGAGCAAGAGGTGCTGCCAGGAGGTCCTTAGGTCTTCAGAAATATCTCCTGATATTTCTTGCCTGACTGACATGTTTCCCTGGTTTACTGTGGAAGCACCACAGAAAACACAGAAACCTAGGAGAGAATTTCCTAGGAACCAAAGATGTTATCTGTTACTGTTCATGAAAACTTTCATCTGAAATATGCCTGCTTTTGAAAGAGATTTAGATGCATGAGTTGGTGCTAGGTTGTGTTAGATGCCAAGAAATTGGCTCCCCTTTTGTAATAGGGAAATCCACAGAGCTCACCCATCAAGGGCCAGGCTGTTTGATGGGATAGATGTATTGACCAAACAGGACCATGCAGAAAAGGGTGTACTAACAACTTCCTTGAACTTTCCAGGAGACAGCAGAGACTTCCTGGTGGAAACAAGCCTCAGCAGCACACAGATCATCAGCAAGGTGGCACCAAACACAATAGGGACCACCAGAAGCTCTACCAAGGAGGCCAAGCCTCTCACTCCTCTGTCAGGACAGGCCATCACGGCTACAACCAGAACCGAAGATGGCACCACAACCAAAAGCACTCATCCAATGACAAAGAAACACACAGAAATGCAAAAGAGACTGAGTATTTGGAAATTGAAGACACCTCTATCTGCACAGTGCATATTCCCATGGAGACACACCAAGGCCCAGAGACTATGGAGAAGCAGTCTCAGCAGTACATACAGGAGTCGGAGACCAAGCGGAAAGATAGTATTCATGAGCGCATTGGGGAGAGACCTAAGATCAATTTGCTTCAGTCTTCCAAAGATAGGCTGCAGAGGAGACTAAAAGAAAAGGTATTATTTCTTAGGGGAACATTTTTTCCCTTTTTCCATGAGTCTTGTTGGCCATTCCCAATACCAAGGGTGGGTTGGACTCCAGTAACCTTTCCATGAATGCACCCAACTTATCTTCATCTCCCAGTGTCAACACTGACAGGTTTGGGAAACCTTTTATTGACACAATATTCTTAGCTCACCTCCTCAGTTGAGGTTGCTACCAGCTTGTGTACCCCACATTAAATATATATTTTTAAATAGATATTTTTGTGGGATTGTTATCCGAGCATTTTGCAAATAGCAGTGCACTTTCAAAATAGAGGCAAAAAAATATCCATTGTCACCATGCTGCAGACACCTCCAGAAACCTGTTCAAGATGCTGAAGGCAGTCAGGGGTTGTCAGACCTTGACATTCTGGCTCAGGAGCTCTTCTCCATGAGCTGAGGGGGAGGACTCTGGGATCTAGTGCTGTGGGAAATAGGGAAAGCAAACATGTCTGGGGCAGGATTTATTCACTTGTGGTTTTCAATGCTGAGATGAGACCATTGAGCCTCTAAAAGATACTTTTATTTTTCTATGTCTGTTTATATGTCTCCTCAATCCCTTTACCCCTTTGCTGTTTGTGGAAGGACAAGGGCTCATATGTCTGTTTTTTTCCTTGTGTAACAGATGCCTTGTCTTTCCCTTTTCATGGACCACGACAAAGTTATGGTAGAAACCACCAATCCTGAAAAGAACAAAATGGACAAATTAATTGAAATCCTCAACAGCATGAGGAACAACAGCAGCAATGTTGACTCCAAGCTCACCACCTTCATGGAGGAAGCCCAGAACTCTACCAACTCTGAAGAGATGCTGGGGGAGATAGTCAAGACCATCTACCAGAAAGCGGTGATGGACCGCAGCTTTGCTTCCATGGCAGCCAAGGTCTGTGACAAAATGGCTCTCTTCATGGTGGAAGGAACCAAATTCCGGAGTTTGCTCCTCAACATGTTGCAGGTAATGAGATAAAATTAGTTGGTTAGATGCCTGCAGCTTCACCCCACCTGGTCTTACCATTTGGACAGGAGCTGAGCTGTTATAAAATTCCTTTTGAACCCAGTTGATGAGAGAACAGAAGTGTACCTGCAGTTTTGTCTGTGCACATCTTTAATGATTACAATGTGACACTGAGGCCATTGTCAAGTTGCTCTTCATTCCATTTTCATGAGCTGTATGTGGAATTATGGTATCTCACACCAGGAACCATCTGTGAAATGAGTGGGTTGCTTGTGGCAGCATCTCCACAGCATGAAGAGAAGTGAACTTAGAGGGTCTTACAGTGGAGGGTCGTTGCCACTCTTTTCAGCTAAAGTCCATCACCAGAGTCATGGTCCTTGAGTAGGCTGTTGGTCGCATCACCTGGCTGAAGGGATCACTCCTGGTTTCTGATTACAACCCGGACAGAAATAATTTGTGTAATTCATAATTATACTGAGGGTCTTGTTTATTGGTATATGCCACACTAGTTGATTGTTCTGAGCCAAAACTGTCAGCAACAGCAAAGTTAGAGGGGTAAAAAAACAAACAGTGGCTCTGAGAACTGGTCCATGATAATGGGGGAAACAGGACTGTCCTCAACTACCCATGGTCTGCTGGGGGGAGTGTGTATTACTGTAGTGCCACTATCAAAGGGGGTGTTGCTTTCTGGGGAGGATGTTACATAGACCTCTGTCTTTCTGCCTCTCTGGAGACAGGACAACTAGAGCTGAAACCATGAATTTCCATCCCTAATTTAATATGGGTTTCCATTTGGCTATTCCCTCACACATACATCATCTGTGGCATGTATAAAGCTCTCATTTCATTTCTCTGTTCTCCACACATGCTTGGTGCCCAACATTGCTCCTTTTTTTGACAAATCTTGACCTTCTTGCTCTTGTTGGAGATTGTCCCTTGGATGCCGTGCCTGGCTGCCTGTACCTTGTGCGGGCTGAGTTGGCTTTTGAGCAACACAGCAAGGAGGGAAATAAGGAGCAAAATAAAATAATGAAAATCAACATTTAATGCAGCCTAAGATAACACATCCAAGCATCCCATTCCTCCCATGCCAGGTCACTTGTGTCTTCTCCCATTTGGCTGAGTGATGCTAAGAAATACAAAATGAAGTCAAGAAGCAATGACCAGGGAGCAGCAGGGTATTACCCAAAAACCAAGGATGATGCCAGTCCTTCTGAGTTAGGGAAGACTCTTCCAACATGCTTTCTTCTCTTGTCCCAGTATTTCCACCCCTACCAACAGACCCAGTAGACTGATTTATACTGCAGTGTCACCTGCAATAATAACTGGCTTCATATTCATCTCTTCATAGCATGAATGTAGAATAAATAATATATCTCATATCTCCAGAGACATCCAAAGTGCTTCCTGGGAACAACAGCAAGACCTGGTGTGATGGGATGATGATGTCTGTTGTGGAAAGCTGGGAAGAAATGAAATTTAAAGGGTGAGCAGGGTGTGTGGGTGACTGAGTTCATGTGCTAGAGCAGAGAAAAATTAGCAAAAAGGATATGCTCAGCCCCAAATTGCACATCTTTTTAAAATATCTGGATGGGGCAAAAGGTGACAGATCACTACAGGTCAAAAGTGAAGTGTAATGTGAAATTAAATAATTTAACATTTCTTTTCTTATAGTAAAGGATTTTTACTTTCTCCAGGCACAGTTTCTTCTCCCAACCGAAATAACAGGATGCATTCACACAGATTCATTAAATACTTTGGTCAAGACCTTGTGGTGGTTTGACCCTGGCTGGAGGTCAGATGCCCACCAAAGCTGTTCTATCACTCCCCTTTGCAGCTGGACAGGGGAGAAAATAGATATTGAGAGGCTCAGGAGTGGAGATAAGGACAGGGAGAGATCATTCCGCAATCAGCGTCACAGGCAGAACAGACTCAACACAGAATAAAGGAAAGAAAACTCTCTAATTGATGACACTGCCCTGCACCCCCAGTGACACCAGAGTCAGGTAATGAGAAGTGCCACGTGGGGGCTTGGCACTGGGGTTTGATTGGGGTGTCATTTGTCTTTAATTCTCTCCTCATTGAGTTTGGTTTGGTGTTTGGTACAAGGAGTGATTTTGGGCTGCACAAGCCCTTGAGTTATACCTGGTCCCAGGGAGCTTGGGTGGATGGAGGCATGCAAGCACATTTTGGTGGACACATGTATGGTTTCTTCACCCCTCTAGAAATACCTTGATTAATATATTGAAAGCAAGTGTCCTGCAAGAGGTTTTTGCTTGTCATAGTTTCACTCACTGGCATGTCCAGGCTATGATTTTTTTTTTCGGTGGGGCAGTGTTAAGCAATGTGTCACAACCCCTTCACATTTAACATAAGTTGGAGTATTCCTCTGTTGAAATGGCCATGCTCTTTATAGTAGAGCTGTGTCTGCATCTGATCTATGCAGTCAAGTGTATTATTAAAGTGGACATAACTGGGGCTGTAATTTTACACTGCTCCCCTTATCAACCACAGCCAACAGCAAATGAAACAGAAGGTTGATACCTTCTTTTAATAAAAAACTCAAAACCACCACAAAATGCATATCTTGACACAGAGCATCAGAGCCCACTGCAGAGCACATGCTGGCATGCAGCCAGAGCCAGCACCTGGTACGTCCCTGCGTTTGGAAATGCCTTGGTGTCAGTGGAGAAGGGCTATTTCTGTTGCATACCCTATTGCATGCACTAATGTGTATCCCATTGCACATCCTGATGCATACCCTATGGCATACTCTATTGCACATGCACACAGGGTTTCTTCATAGTTTTAGTATAAACTCTTGATGTTCCAGAAATGGCTCTTCCTTGGTTTGGTGCTGTGCTTTGCTCTGGTTGTAGAAACTTGAGTTGAATCCTGTGGGTTTTGGCAGAGTTTGCACTTGGGTTTCTGTGGACTTGTCTGGGTTTGAGATGGGTGGTGTGATGACTTATGTAGGGGCTCAATCAGGATGGTGGCCAAAAAATCTGGTTTTGTCAGCCCAGGTGGAGGATGGAAGAGGAAAAATTTAGGTTGAGTCCCTTCTTGGGATGTAGATGTTGTGGCATTAGGTACTGGAATATTGATTGATTCCCTTTGGTAAATGTCACAGCTTTGCGTAGCTGGGTTCTGGTGGAGAAGGGGGCTGCAGGGGTGGCTTCTGCAAGAAGCAGCCAGAAACTCTCTGCAGGCCCCAGAGAGTAAACACCGGCTGATTCAAGGCCGAGCCAATCGGTGAGTCATAGTGATGCCTCAAAAAGCCAAAATCAAAACTCACTAGCCTTGGTGACTATTCAGCAGGTATCCTTTATTGCAGTGCTGGGCACACAGGGGATTGCTCCTCCCACTGTGTGCGCTGTTTAAAGCCAAATTTCTCATATTTATACAGATTAACTCTACATATTCATTATAATCCCTAAATTAAGGCAAGGGTATGCAAATTATTTCCAGAAAGTCATTTACATTAACTCCTCCCAGACAGAGCATGCTCAGTGACACTCAGGGGGTCTTCCGGTGGTCTTCAGGGATGAAGGCCAGAAGTCTTCCTCTCTCTCAGCACATGCTCTTTACAGTTTTCTCCATAGTCTCAAAAACACATAATGATGGAGAACAGAGACCATCTACAGCCTGTGAAGAGACCAACCCATGCTGCAGCAGGTTTGCTGGAGGACTTGTGACTCTGTGGGGGACCAGGCTAGAGCAGTCTAGGCCCAAAGGTCAGCACTCCATGGAAGGGAGCCACACTGAGACGATTGGTGAGGAGATGACACTCTGAGAGAAAGGAATCAAGTTGAAGAAGTTGTTCGTGGAGGACTGTCTCCTGTGGGTGAGACCCCACGGTGCAGCAGGGGAAGGATGTGTGTGTGTGGAATGCCCCCCCCCCCCCCCAGCTAAGAAGGAAGACAACTCTGGAGAAACTGACTGAAAACCCCCATTTCCCATTCCCTGTCCCTTCCTGTGCTGTGATGGGGGGAAGAAGGGAGTGAAATCCTGACTAAAGATCAGTCTGCTAAGAAGAGAGGGGTGGGGGAGGTGCTTTAAGATCTGGTCGCACTTCTTACCCGACTCTGGTGTCACTGGGGGTGCAGAGCAGTGTCATCAATTAGAGAGTTTTCTTTCCTTTGTTGAGTCTGTTTTGCCCATGATGCTGATTACAGGATGATCTCTCCCTGTCCTTATCTCCATTCCTGAGCCTCTCAAAATCTATTTTCTCCTCTTTCCAGCTGCAAAGGGGAGTGATAGAGCAGCTTTGGTGGATATCTGGCCTCTAGCCAATGCCAAACCACCACAGTAAATTAGGGTGCAAAGGGAAGTGTTTACTGTGCTGAGCATGAGGATTTGGGAGGAATGAGCTTAAATCCCATAGGCTTCCTCTTTATTTGAGCAAACAACTCAATCTCCCAATGATCACAGAATCGTAGGGGTTGGAAGGAACCTCCAGAGATTATCGGGTCCAACCCCCCTGCCAAAGCACGTTCCCTAGGACATATCACACAGGTAGGCATCCAGATAGGTCTTGAATATCTCCAGAAAAGGAGACCCCACAACCCCCCTGGGCAGCATATCCCAGGGATCCATCACCCTTACTGTGAAAAAGTTCTGCATATTGGTGCGGAACTTCCTGTGCTCCAACTTGAGGCCATTGCCACTTGTCCTGTCCCCACAGACCACTGAAAATAGGCTGGCTATTTCCCCTTGTGTTCCACGTCAGATATTTATAAACATTAATAAGATCCCCTCTCAGTCTTCTTTCCTCAAGGCTGAACAGCCCCAGTTCTTTCAGCCTTTCCTCACAGGAAAGATGCTCCAGGCCTTTAATCACCTTTGTAGCCCTCTGCTGGACTCTTTACAGGAGATCCTGGTCTTTTTTATAACAGGGAGCCCAGAACTGGATACAATACTCCAGGTGGGGCCTGACCAGGGCAGAGTAGAGGGGGTGGATCACCTCCTTTGATCTGCTGGCCATGCTCCTTTTGATGCGCCCCAGGATCCCATTGGCTCTCTTAGCCACCAGGGCACACTGCTGGCTCATGGCCAACCTGTCATCCCCCAGGACCCCCAGGTCCTTCTCCGCAGAGTTCCTCTCCAACGGGTCATCCCCCAGCCTGTACTGATACATGCAGTTATTCCTTCCCAGGTGCAAGGCTCTACACTTGCTTTTGTTGAACCTCATTTGGTTTCTTCCTGCCCAGCTCTCCAGCCTGTCTAGGTCTCACTGGATGGCAGCGCAGTATTCCTGCGTGTCAGCCACTCCTCCCAGCTTTGTATCATTGCTGAGGGTGGACACTATTCCCTCATCGAGGTCATTGATAAAGATGTTAAACAAGACCAGACCCAACACCGAGCCCTGGGGAACACCGCTAGTCACAGGTCTCCAGCCGGCCTCTGTTCCACTGATCACAACCCTCTGAGCTCGGCCCAACAGCCAGTTCTCAACCTACCTCACTGTCCACTCATCTATCCCATACTCTCTCAGCTTTGCTATCAGGATGTCATGGGAGACAGTATCAAAAGCCTTGCTGAAGTCAATGTAGATGACATCCACTGCTCTCCCTCCATCTACCCAGCCTGTGATGACATCATAGAAGGCTATGAGATTGGTCGAGCACGATCTCCCCTTGGTGAATCCATGCTGACTACTCCTCATAACCTTCTTTTCTTCCAATTGCTTGGAGATGGCATCCAGAACAAGCTGTTCCATCACCCTTCCAGGCACAGAGATGAGACTGACTGGCCTGTAGTTACTCGGATCCTTCTTCTTGCCCTTTTTGAAGACCGGAGTGACATTGGCTATCCTCCAGTCTTCAGGCACCTCTCCTGTTCTCCAAGACCCGTTGAAGATGATAGAGAGCGGCTCAGCAATCACCTCCACCAGCTCCCTCAGCACACGTGGATGCATCCCATCAGGGCCCATGGATTTATGTGCATTGATCCCTTTGAGATGCTCCTGAATCACACCCACCTCAACCAGAGGGAAGCTCTTAATTTCCCAAACTCTCTCTTTCTTCCGGGGTCCGGAAGTCCCGAGGGGAGTCTTTGAAGTGAAGACTGAAGCAAAGAAGGCGTTCAGTATCTCCACCTTCTCAGCATCCCCCGTTACCAGCACACCCTCCTCGTTCAGCAGGGGACCCTCATTGTCCCTAGTCTTCCTCTTACTATTCATATACCTGAAAAAACCCTTTTTATTATCACTTATGTTCTTTGCCAGCTTCATTTCCAGGTGGGCTTTAGCCTTCCTAGTCACATCCCTGCAGGCCCTGACAACATTCCTATATTCTTCCCAAGTGCTCAGACCCTCTTTCCACAATTCATAGACCTTCGGTTTCCCTTTGAGTTTTCGCATGAGCTCCCTGCTCATCCACACAGGTCTCCTGCCACCCTTTCCTGATTTCTTACTCAAAGAGATCCACCGATCCTGGGCTTGGAAGAAGCGCTGTTTAAATGCTACCCAGCTCTCACAGGCTCCCTTACCTTCTAACAGTGTAGCCCTATTAAGTCACAGAAGAGATCGAAGTTTGCTCTCCTAAAGTTCAGGGTCCTGATCCCACTCTTTACCAGGCCCACATTCCTCAAGATCACAAACTCAACCAGGGCATGGTTGCTGCAGCCCAGGCTGTCTCCAATCTTAACACCTTTAATGATCTCTTCCACGTTGGTAAGCACCAGGTCCAGCAATGCATCACCTCTGGTCAGTCTGTCCAATACCCAAACCAGAAAGTTGTCATCTATAGACTCAAGGAGTCTCCTGGATCTCTTGCAGCTCGCCATGTGGTTTTCCCAGCAGATATCTGGGTGGTTAAAGTCCCCCATCAGGATGAGTGCCTGTGAACTCAATGCCTCCTGCAGCTGAAGGAGGAAGGCCTCATCAGTAGTCTCTCCTTGATCAGGTGGTCTGTAGTAGACCCCTATCACCAGCTGTCCTTTATTAGTCCCACCCCTAATTCTGACCCACAGGCTCTCAACCTGCTCCTGACCACTTCTCAGAGAGAGCTCCTCACAGTCTATCCACTTTTTAACCTAGAGAGGGCAACTCCCTCACCCTTCCTACCTAGCCTATCCCTTCTAAAAAGGCGATACCCTTCTACAGGGGTATTCCAGCTATGGGAATCATCCCACCATGTTTCTGTGATAGCAACTAGATCATAATCTTCCGAGGACATTATGGTTTCCAACTCCTCCTGCTTATTACACATGCTGCGTGCATTGGTGTAAAGACACTTCAGCTGGGCTTTCTGACTCACCACCTTTTTTGAGGAGTCCTCCCTCAAATCTCTGGGAGGAATCTGAAGTTTTCCCCCACTGCTTTCTAGAGGGACATTAGAGGGTTCTGGAAGTGAGGTCAGCAATACTACCTCCTCTGAGGAGTCCCCAGAAGTTCCTATGGGACACTTCAGAGGTATTTCCCCACAATCTCGTAGAATGTCAGCATCCCCAAGCCCTTCTCTGTCTCATTGAATTCTACCCTCTTTCCCCTTCAAATCTAGTACAAAGCTAGAGGCTACTTGCTCTACCCTACCAAGCCTCATTATATCCCCTTTATAGCAGAGGTTTAACACCTCTGATTCATTCCTTACCCGTGCACTTCAATCTCTGGACACATGAAGGGAAAATCCATCCCACGATGAAGCTGGCTGCAGGACTCCCAGTGCTCTCCCACCCACCATGTTTTCACACATCCATCTTTTATCTTTCTTTTAAAGGAGAAAGACAAGATCTCTGGCCATAATGGAGCTCTAGAATGCTCAGTTCAGGAAAGACATGGACTGGTTGGAGTGAGTCCAGAGGATGCAACAAAAATGATCAGAGGGCTAGAGCACCTCTCCTATGAAGACAGGCTGAGACAGGTGGGCTTGTTCAGCTGATGATGCAAAACTGGGAGGAGTGGCTGACACATCAGAAGGCTGTGCTGCCATCCAGTGAGATCTGAACAGGCTGGAGAGTTGGGCGGAGAGCAATCTTATGAAATTCAACAAGGGCAAGTATAGGGTTGAGCACCTAGGGTGGAATAACACCATGCATCAGTACAGGTTAGGGGGTGACCTGGCTGGCAGCCAGTCACTAGTGGGGTTCCCCAGGGCTACATTTAGGGGCCAGTTCTTTTTAAGATTTTCATAAATGGCCTGGACACAGGACTAGAGGGTGTCTTAAGTAAATGTGCAGATGACACCAAATTGGGAGGAGCTGTTGACTCTGTTGAGGGTGGAGAAGCCTTACAGAGAGACCTGGACAGATCAGAGAGCTGGGCAATCACCAACAGCATGAAGTTTAACAAGGGCAAGTGCCGGATTCTGCACCTGGGAAGGGGCAACCCTGGAAAGACATCCAGACTGGGGGATCAGATGCCGGAGGCCAGCTGTGCTGAGAGACATTTGGGGGTCTTGATCGACAGCAAATTAAACGTGAGCCAGCAGTGTGCCCAGGCAGCCAGGAGGGCCAACTGTATCCTGGGGTGCATCAAGCATGGCATTGCCAGCCGGTCCAGGGAGTCGATTGCCCCACTCTACACTGCACTGGTGCAGCCTCACCTTGAGTACTGTGTGCAGTTTTGGGCGCCACAGTACAAGAGGGACACAAAACTATTGGAGAGTGTCCAGAGGAGGGCAATGAGGATGGTGAAGGGTCTGGAGGGGAAGTCTTATGAGGAGAGGCTGAAGTCCCTTGTTTTGTTCAGCCTGGAGAAAAGGAGACTGAGGGGAGACCTCATCACGGTCTATGGCTTCCTGATGAGAGGGAGCAAAGGGGAAGGCGCCTATCTCCTCTCTTTAGTAACCAGTGATAGAACCCAAGGGAATGGTATGAAGCTGCAACAGCGGAGTATTAGTTTGGATATTAGGAAGAGGTTCTTTACTGAGAGGGTGGTCAGGCACTGGCACAGGCTCCCCAGGGAAGTGGTCACAGCACCTAGTTTGACTGAGTTCAGGAAGCGTCCGGACAGTGCACTCAGTCACATGCTCTGACTTGTCTGGCCCTGTGTGGAGCCAGGAGTTGGACTTGGTGGTCCTTATGGGTCCCTTCCAACTCAGGATATTCTATGAAAGAGGTTAAATTAAATGCACTATGAATGCTGGTGGCCATGCCAGGCTTGGTGGGCCAGGTACCTGCCCAGCCTGTTCATTCCAACATCTCCAGCAGACCCAGAGTCCAGCCAGGGGCATCCCAATGTCCTGGCTGCTCCCTGGGGTCTCACAAAATGTCGCAGTTGTGCATAGTTGGGTGCTGAGAGAGAGGGACCAGGGGCTGCAGAAAAAGGCTGCTGGAATCCTCTGCCAGCCTGAAAAGTATAAACACCAGGCAATTCAAGGCCAAAGTCGTTCTGATAGCGCCTCTGAGAATCACATATAGGAGAAAAAGACCCGGAAGTAGCTGCATTTTGCCACCAGAGAAGGGAGTGCCAACAAGACCGCAATGTTGGCACATTAAGGGCATTGTGAGAAACAACTTGTCCCTGAGAAGGAGGTGATAAAGAGAAAGAAGAAAAGAAGAATAGGGAAGGCGCCTCAAGTCTGCAGAACCCGCTGCCTGACATCAGGCCAGGGGCCTGGGAGGGACAGTTTAAGATATTTGCATGTACTGAATGAGGTGTGTTGAAGCAGCAACAAACTATATAAATGTAAGCAGCTGCAGACACAAAAGGCTGGGAAGGGTGGGGGAGGAGGCACCCCAGGTGCCCGAGAGAAAGATGCCCTTGCAGCCCGTGGAGAAACCCATGGAAAAGGCGGAGACCCCACCTGCAACCCAGGGAGAGGCTCCATGCTGGATGGAGCAGGTGGAGACATAGAGAAGATGCCGTGACCTACATTGGGATGAGCCCTGCCAGCACTTGCAACCTACAGAGATGAGCAAGAGAGAGTTTGTGCCGGAAACAGGTTTGCTGGGGGAGGCTTGTAGCCCCCTGGAGGACTGGGACTGAGAGACATTGTGATTTGTTGCTGCCTGCCATGGAAGAGATGAAGCCCGGTGGGGAAGGATTTACGTTGGAGAAAGTTTGTGGAGGACTGTCTCTCATGGGTGGGACCCTACGGTGCAGCAGGGGGAGGCTGTGTGGAATGAATGCCCCCACCCCGGCCGAGAAGGAAACCAACTTGCAAGGGACTGACTAACGCCCCCATCTCCTAGTCCCTGCCCCCTCCCTTGTACTGAGAGCAGGAGAGGGGAAGAAGGGAGCAAAATCATGGCTGAAAGGGAAGTCTGCTTAGAATGGAGGGGTGGGGGGAAGGTGTTACCGAGACCCCCATTTTCCCCAGTCCCTGCACCTCCTGGGCTGTGAATGGGAGGGAAGAAGGGAGAAAATTTCTGACTAAAGTCTGCTAAGGAGGGAGTGCTGGGGGGAAAAGTGTTTGCCTGGTTGCATTTGTTTTAAGATTTTTGGTTGCACTCCTGACTCTGTTTTTTTCACTGTTTTCTCTTAAACGTAGTGTAATAAATTAGATAACTTTCTCTTCTGCTCTCTCTATGTTGAGTCTGTTTTGCCCACGTCGTTAACGATTTTGACTCTTGAGCCTCTTAATATATATTTTTCTCCCCTGTCCAACTAAGAAGGGGAGTAATAGACTGATTTTGGTGGGCGTCTGGCCTTTAGCCAGGGCTAAACCACCACACAAAATTATTTCAGACGCTGACACCCTATTTGGCATTAAAAGGTCACCCTGCTCCTGAGCTGATGGTTGCCATGACCAAGGATTATTTGAATGACGTGATTTATGGAACAACACCAGGAGGAAGAATGCAGTGAGATAGCTGCCTCTCCATCCGTCCTCTAGCTGAGGAGAAAAATTGGGATTTGCCCAAAGGCATGATATGAAAAGGGATGTGTATGTTGGGAGTGTGTGGCAAAGAACTAGGGGCAACACAGAAATCAAATAACAACCTTTCTAGAGGATGGCATAGGAGAGTGCATCACACTCAGAACCAAGAGGGTTTCCCTGGGCTCTCAGCAGTGCTGCAGAGATTCTTACAAGATGGTCCCAGCAACTTTGTCTGTCTCCATAGTGACCTATCCTTGGTATTAAAAATTAGTAGACATTAAATAGCAGAAAATTAAAGAACAGGACAAGTTCATTCTCAACACTTTGTGTACCCAGTATGGTTGCACAACATGTGGAATCCAGCAACAAAATAATCTGATATCTTTTTAATCCAAATTTATTCCTACTGCCTGAGACTAAGGGCAATGCTGCTAGAATGCTCTGACCTGTAGCTGCACTCTGCAAAGCCAGGGAGAGAGCCAGTTTGGTGAAGTTCCCACTGACTGGAAAAGGAGAAACATAACCCCCATTTTTAAAAAGGGAAAGAAGGAAGACCTGGGGAACTACAGGCCAGTCAGTCTCACCTCTGTGCCTGGCACGATCACAGACCAGATCATCCTGGAAACTATGCTCAGGAACATGGAAAGTAAGGATGGAATTGGTGACAGCCAATATGGCGTCACTAAAGGCAAATCATGCCTAATAAATTTGATGGCATTCTATGATGGGGTTACAGTGAGGGTAGATAAGGGAAGAGTGACAGACATCCTTTAGTTTAAACCCATTTGTCCTTGTTCTGTCACTACAGTCCTTGTTAAAAAGTCCCTCTCCATCTTTCCTGTAGGCCCCCTTTAGGTACTGGAAGGCTGCAATAAGGTGTCCCCAGAGCCTTCTCTTCTCCAGGTTGAACAAGCTCAACTCTCTCAGCCTGTCTTCATGGGAGAGGTGCTCCAGCCCTCTGATTGTTTTTGTGGCCTCTGGACTCTCTCCAACAGCTCCACATCTTTCTTGTACTGGGGACCCCACAGCTGGATGCAGTACTACAGGTGGGGTCTCACGAGAGCTTAGTAGAGGGTTAGAATTGCCTCCCTTGAACTGGTCATGCTGCTTTTGATGCAGCCCTGGATATGGTTGGTTTTCTGGGCTGCAAGCACGTATTGATAGCTGGCTCATGTTGAGCTTTACATCAGTCAACATTCCTCAAATCCTTCTCAGGGCTGTTCTAAATCCATTCTCTGCCAAGCCTATAGTTGTGTTTTGGGTTGCACTGACCCATGTGCAGGACCTTGCACTTGGCCTTGTTGAACCTCATGTAGTTTGCATTGTCCCAACCCTCAAGCCTGTCAGGGGCCTTCTGGATGGCATCCCTTCCCTCCAGCATATCAACTGTACCACACTGCTTTGTGGCGTAAGCAAACTTGCACCCAATCCCATTGTCTATGTGTCTAACAAAGATGTTAAACAGTGCTGGTCCCAGTACCAACTGCTGAGGAACGTCACTCATCACTGGTCTTGATTTGGACATTGAGCTGTTGACCACAACTTTTTGAGTGCAATTGTCTATACAATTCCTTATCCACCATGTGGTCCATCCATCAAATCCATGTCTCCAACTTAGGGACAAGGATATTGTGCAGAACAGTGTCAAATGCTTTGCACAAGTCTAGGTAGATGATGTCTGTCACTCTTCCCTTATCTACCCTCACTGTAACCCCATCATAGAATGCCACCAAATTTATTAGGCATGATTTGCCTTTAGTGACGCCATATTGGCTGTCACCAATTCCATCCTTACTTTCCATGTTCCTGAGCATAGTTTCCAGGATGATCTGGTCTGTGATCGTGCCAGGCACAGAGGTGAGACTGACTGGCCTGTAGTTCCCCAGGTCTTCCTTCTTTCCCTTTTTAAAAATGGGGGTTATGTTTCTCCTTTTCCAGTCAGTGGGAACTTCACCAAACTGGCTCTCTCCCTGGCTTTGCAGAGTGCAGCTACAGGTCAGAGCATTCTAGCAGCATTGCCCTTAGTCTCAGGCAGTAGGAATAAATTTGGATTAAAAAGATATCAGATTATTTTGTTGCTGGATTCCACATGTTGTGCAACCATACTGGGTACACAAAGTGTTGAGAATGAACTTGTCCTGTTCTTTAATTTTCTGCTATTTAATGTCTACTAATTTTTAATACCAAGGATAGGTCACTATGGAGACAGACAAAGTTGCTGGGACCATCTTGTAAGAATCTCTGCAGCACTGCTGAGAGCCCAGGGAAACCCTCTTGGTTCTGAGTGTGATGCACTCTCCTATGCCATCCTCTAGAAAGGTTGTTATTTGATTTCTGTGTTGCCCCTAGTTCTTTGCCACACACTCCCAACATACACATCCCTTTTCATATCATGCCTTTGGGCAAATCCCAATTTTTCTCCTCAGCTAGAGGACGGATGGAGAGGCAGCTATCTCACTGCATTCTTCCTCCTGGTGTTGTTCCATAAATCACGTCATTCAAATAATCCTTGGTCATGGCAACCATCAGCTCAGGAGCAGGGTGACCTTTTAATGCCAAATAGGGTGTCAGCGTCTGAAATAATTTTGTGTGGTGGTTTAGCCCTGGCTAAAGGCCAGACGCCCACCAAAATCAGTCTATTACTCCCCTTCTTAGTTGGACAGGGGAGAAAAATATATATTAAGAGGCTCAAGAGTCAAAATCGTTAACGACGTGGGCAAAACAGACTCAACACATAGTGCTGAAGAGAAAGTTATCTAATTTATTACACTACGTTTAAGAAAAAACAGTGAAAAAAACAGAGTCAGGAGTGCAACCAAAAATCTTAAAACAAATGCAACCAGGCAAACACTTTTCCCCCCAGCACTCCCTCCTTAGCAGACTTTAGTCAGAAATTTTCTCCCTTCTTCCCTCCCATTCACAGCCCAGGAGGTGCAGGGACTGGGGAAAATGGGGGTCTCGGTAACACCTTCCCCCCACCCCTCCATTCTAAGCAGACTTCCCTTTCAGCCATGATTTTGCTCCCTTCTTCCCCTCTCCTGCTCTCAGTACAAGGGAGGGGGCAGGGACTAGGAGATGGGGGCGTCGGTCAGTCTCTTGCAAGTTGGTTTCCTTCTCGGCCGGGGTGGGGGCATTCATTCCACACAGCCTCCCCCTGCTGCACCGTAGGGTCCCACCCATGAGAGACAGTCCTCCACAAACTTTCTCCAACGTAAATCCTTCCCCACCGGGCTTCATCTCTTCCATGGCAGGCAGCAACAAATCACAATGTCTCTCAGTCCCAGTCCTCCAGGGGGCTACAAGCCTCCCCCAGCAAACCTGTTTCCGGCACAAACTCTCTCTTGCTCATCTCTGTAGGTTGCAAGTGCTGGCAGGGCTCATCCCAATGTAGGTCACGGCATCTTCTCTATGTCTCCACCTGCTCCATCCAGCATGGAGCCTCTCCCTGGGTTGCAGGTGGGGTCTCAGCCTTTTCCATGGGTTTCTCCACGGGCTGCAAGGGCATCTTTCTCTCGGGCACCTGGGGCACCTCCTCCCCCACCCTTCCCAGCCTTTTGTGTCTGCAGCTGCTTACATTTATATAGTTTGTTGCTGCTTCAACACACCTCATTCAGTACATGCAAATATCTTAAACTGTCCCTCCCAGGCCCCTGGCCTGATGTCAGGCAGCGGGTTCTGCAGACTTGAGGCGCCTTCCCTATTCTTCTTTTCTTCTTTCTCTTTATCACCTCCTCAGGGACAAGTTGTTTCTCACAATGCCCTTAATGTGCCAACATTGCGGTCTTGTTGGCACTCCCTTCTCTGGTGGCAAAATGCAGCTACTTCCGGGTCTTTTTCTCCTATATGTGATTCTCAGAGGCGCTATCAGAACGACTTTGGCCTTGAATTGCCTGGTGTTTATACTTTTCAGGCTGGCAGAGGATTCCAGCAGCCATTTTCTGCAGCCCCTGGTCCCTCTCTCTCAGCACCCAACTATGCACAACTGCGACATTTTGTGAGACCCCAGGGAGCAGCCAGGACATTGGGATGCCCCTGGCTGGACTCTGGGTCTGCTGGAGATGTTGGAATGAACAGGCTGGGCAGGTACCTGGCCCACCAAGCCTGGCATGGCCACCAGCATTCATAGTGCATTTAATTTAACCTCTTTCATAGAATATCCTGAGTTGGAAGGGACCCATAAGGACCACCAAGTCCAACTCCTGGCTCCACACAGGGCCAGACAAGTCAGAGCATGTGACTGAGTGCATTGTCCAGACGCTTCCTGAACTCAGTCAAGCTAGGTGCTGTGACCACTTCCCTGGGGAGCCTGTGCCAGTGCCTGACCACCCTCTCAGTAAAGAACCTCTTCCTAATATCCAAACTAATACTCCGCTGTTGCAGCTTCATACCATTCCCTTGGGTTCTATCACTGGTTACTAAAGAGAGGAGATAGGCGCCTTCCCCTTTGCTCCCCCTCATCAGGAAGCCATAGACCGTGATGAGGTCTCCACTCAGTCTCCTTTTCTCCAGGCTGAACAAAACAAGGGACTTCAGCCTCTCCTCATAAGACTTCCCCTCCAGACCCTTCACCATCCTCATTGCCCTCCTCTGGACACTCTCCAATAGTTTTGTGTCCCTCTTGTACTGTGGCGCCTAAAACTGCACACAGTACTCAGGGTGAGGCTGGCCACACCAGTGCAGTGTAGAGTGGGGCAATCGACTCCCTGGACCGGCTGGCAATGCCATGCTTGATGCACCCCAGGATACAGTTGGCCCTCCTGGCTGCCTGGGCACACTGCTGGCTCACGTTTAATTTGCTGTCGATCAAGACCCCCAAATCTCTCTCAGCACAGCTGGCCTCCAGCATCTGATCCCCCAGTCTGGATGTCTTTCCAGGGTTGCCCCTTCCCAGGTGCAGAATCCGGCACTTGCCCTTGTTAAAATTCATGCTGTTGGTGATTGCCCAGCTCTCTGATCTGTCCAGGTCTCTCTGTAAGGCTTCTCCACCCTCAACAGAGTCATCAGCTCCTCCCAATTTGGTGTCATCTGCACATTTACTTAAGACACCCTCTAGTCCTGTGTCCAGGCCATTTATGAAAATCTTAAAAAGAACTGGCCCCTAAATGTAGCCCTGGGGAACCCCACTAGTGACTGGCTGCCAGCCAGGTCACCCCCTAACCTGTACTGATGCATGGTGTTATTCCACCCTAGGTGCTCAACCCTATACTTGCCCTTGTTGAATTTCATAAGATTACTCTCTGCCCAACTCTCCAGCCTGTCCAGATCTCACTGAATGGCAGCACAGCCTTCTGATGTGTCAGCCACTCCTCCAAGTTTTGCATCATCAGCTGAACAAGCCCACCTGTCTCAGCCTGTCTTCATAGGAGAGGTGCTCTAGCCCTCTGATCATTTTTGTTGCATCCTCTGGACTCACTCCAACCAGTCCATGTCTTTCCTGAACTGAGCATTCTAGAGCTCCATTATGGCCAGAGATCTTGTCTTTCTCCTTTAAAAGAAAGATAAAAGATGGATGTGTGAAAACATGGTGGGTGGGAGAGCACTGGGAGTCCTGCAGCCAGCTTCATCGTGGGATGGATTTTCCCTTCATGTGTCCAGAGATTGAAGTGCACGGGTAAGGAATGAATCAGAGGTGTTAAACCTCTGCTATAAAGGGGATATAATGAGGCTTGCTAGGGTAGAGCAAGTAGCCTCTAGCTTTGTACTAGATTTGAAGGGGGAAGAGGGTAGAATTCAATGAGATAGAGAAGGGCTTGGGGATGCTGACATTCTATGAGATTGTGGGGAAATACCTCTGAAGTGTCCCATAGGAACTTCTGGGGACTCCTCAGAGGAGGTAGTATTGCTGACCTCACTTCCAGAACCTTCTAATGTCCCTCTAGGAAGCAGTGGGGGAAAACTTCAGATTCCTCCCAGAGATTTGAGGGAGGACTCCTCAAAAAAGGTGGTGAGTCAGAAAGCCCAGCTGAAGTGTCTTTACACCAATGCACGCAGCATGGGTAATAAGCAGGAGGAGTTGGAAACCATAATGTCCTCGGAAGATTATGATCTAGTTGCTATCACAGAAACATGGTGGGATGATTCCCATAGCTGGAATACCCCTGTAGAAGGGTATGGCCTTTTTAGAAGGGATAGGCTAGGTAGGAAGGGTGAGGGAGTTGCTCTCTAGGTTAAAAAGTGGATAGACTGTGAGGAGCTCTCTCTGAGAAGTGGTCAGGAGCATGTTGAGAGCCTGTGGGTCAGAATTAGGGGTGGGACTAATAAAGGACAGCTGGTGATAGGGGTCTACTACAGACCACCTGATCAAGGAGAGACTACTGATGAGGCCTTCCTCCTTCAGCTGCAGGAGGCATTGAGTTCACAGGCACTCATCCTGATGGGGGACTTTAACCACCCAGATATCTGCTGGGAAAACCACACGGCGAGCTGCAAGAGATCCAGGAGACTCCTTGAGTCTATAGATGACAACTTTCTGGTTTGGGTATTGGACAGACTGACCAGAGGTGATGCATTGCTGGACCTGGTGCTTACCAACGTGGAAGAGATCATTAAAGGTGTTAAGATTGGAGACAGCCTGGGCTGCAGCAACCATGCCCTGGTTGAGTTTGTGATCTTGAGGAATGTGGGCCTGGTAAAGAGTGGGATCAGGACCCTGAACTTTAGGAGAGCAAACTTCGATCTCTTCTGTGACTTAATAGGGCTACACTGTTAGAAGGTAAGGGAGCCTGTGAGAGCTGGGTAGCATTTAAACAGCGCTTCTTCCAAGCCCAGGATCGGTGGATCTCTTTGAGTAAGAAATCAGGAAAGGGTGGCAGGAGACCTGTGTGGATGAGTAGGGAGCTCATGCGAAAACTCAAAGGGAAACCGAAGGTCTATGAATTGTGGAAAGAGGGTCTGAGCACTTGGGAAGAATATAGGAATGTTGTCAGGGCCTGCAGGGATGTGACTAGGAAGGCTAAAACCCACATGGAAATGAAGCTGGCAAAGAACATAAGTGATAATAAAAAGGGTTTTTTCAGGTATATGAATAGTAAGAGGAAGACTAGGGACAATGAGGGTCCCCTGCTGAACGAGGTGGGTGTGCTGGTAACGGGGGATGCTGAGAAGGTGGAGATACTGAACGCCTTCTTTGCTTCAGTCTTCACTTCAAAGACTCCCCTCGGGACTTCCGGACCCCGGAAGAAAGAGAGAGAGTTTGGGAAATTAAGAGCTTCCCTCTGGTTGAGGTGGTTGTGATTCAGGAGCATCTCAAAGGGATCAATGCACATAAATCCATGGGCCCTGATGGGATGCATCCACGTGTGCTGAGGGAGCTGGCGGAGATGATTGCTGAGCCGCTCTCTATCATCTTCAACGGGTCTTGGAGAACAGGAGAGGTGCCTGAAGACTGGAGGATAGCCAATGTCACTCCGGTCTTCACAAAGGGCAAGAAGAAGGATCCGAGTAACTACAGGCCAGTCAGTCTCATCCCTGTCCCTGGAAGGGTGATGGAACAGCTTGTTCTGGATGCCATCTCCAAGCAATTGGAAGAAAAGAAGGTTATGAGGAGTAGTCAGCATGGATTCACCAAGGGGAGATCGTGCTCGACCAATCTCATAGCCTTCTATGATGTCATCACAGGCTGGGTAGATGGAGGGAGAGCAGTGGATGTCATCTACATTGACTTCAGCAAGGCTTTTGATACTGTCTCCCATGACATCCTGATAGCAAAGCTGAGAGAGTATGGGATAGATGAGTGGACAGTGAGGTAGGTTGAGAACTGGCTGTTGGGCCGAGCTCAGAGGGTTGTGATCAGTGGAGCAGAGTCCGGCTGGAGACCTGTGACTAGCGGTGTTCCCCAGGGCTCGGTGTTGGGTCTGGTCTTGTTTAACATCTTTATCAATGACCTCGATGAGGGAATACTGTCCACCCTCAGCAATGATACAAAGCTGGGAGGAGTGGCTGACACGCAGGAATACTGCGCTGCCATCCAGTGAGACCTAGACAGGCTGGAGAGCTGGGCAGTAAGAAACCAGATGGGGTTCAACAAAAGCAAGTGTAGAGCCTTGCACCTGGGGAGGAATAACTGCTTATATCAGTACAGGCTGGGGGATGACCTGCTGGAGAGGAACTCTGCGGAGAAGGACCTGGGGGTCCTGGGGGATGACAGGTTGGCCATGAGCCAGCAGTGTGCCCTGGTGGCTAAGAGAGCCAATGGGATCCTGGGGCGCATCAAAAGGAGCATGGCCAGCAGATCAAAGGAGGTGATCCACCCCCTCTACTCTGCCCTGGTCAGGCCCCACCTGGAGTATTGTATCCAGTTCTGGGCTCCCTGTTATAAAAAAGACCAGGATCTCCTGTAAAGAGTCCAGCAGAGGGCTACAAAGGTGATTAAGGGCCTGGAACATCTCTCCTGTGAGGAAAGGCTGAAAGAACTGGGGCTGTTCAGCCTTGAGGAAAGAAGACTGAGAGGGGATCTTATTAATGTTTATAAATATCTGACGTGGAACACAAGGGGAAATAGCCAGCCTATTCTCAGTGGTCTGTGGGGACAGGACAAGGGGCAATGACCTCAAGTTGGAGCACAGGAAGTTCCGCACCAATATGCAGAACTTTTTCACAGTAAGGGTGATGGATCCCTGGGATAGGCTGCCCAGGGGGGTTGTGGGGTCTCCTTTTCTGGAGATATTCAAGACCTATCTGGATGCCTACCTGTGTGATATGTCCTAGGGAACGTGCTTTGGCAGGGGGGTTGGACCCGATAATCTCTGGAGGTTCCTTCCAACCCCTACGATTCTGTGATCATTGGGAGATTGAGTTGTTTGCTCAAATAAAGAGGAAGCCTATGGGATTTAAGCTCATTCCTCCCAAATCCTCATGCTCAGCACAGTAAACACTTCCCTTTGCACCCTAATTTACTGTGGTGGTTTGGCATTGGCTAGAGGCCAGACATCCACCAAAGCTGCTCTATCACTCCCCTTTGCAGCTGGAAAGAGGAGAAAATAGATTTTGAGAGGCTCAGGAATGGAGATAAGGACAGGGAGAGTTCATCCTGTAATCAGCATCAGGGGCAGAACAGACTCGGAACAAAGGAAAGAAAACTCTCTAATTGATGACACTGCTCTGCACCCCCAGTGACACCAGAGTCGGGTGATAAGAAGTGCGACCAGATCTTAAAGCACCTCCCCCACCCCTCCCTTCTTAGCAGACTTTAGTCATAATTTCACTCCCTTCTTCCCCCCATCACAGCACAGGAAGGGACAGGGAATGGGAAATGGGGGTTTTCAGTCAGTTTCTCCAGAGTTGTCTTCCTTCTTAGCTGGGGGGGGGGGGGGCATTCCACACACACACATCCTTCCCCTGCTGCACCGTGGGGTCTCACCCACAGGAGACAGTCTTCCACGAACAACTTCTTCAACTTGATTCCTTTCTCTCAGAGTGTCATCTCCTCACCAATCGTCTCAGTGTGGCTCCCTTCCATGGAGTGCTGACCTTTGGGCCCAGACTGCTCTAGCCTGGTCCCCCACAGAGTCACAAGTCCTCCAGCAAACCTGCTGCGGCATGGGTTGGTCTCTTCACAGGCTGTAGATGGTCTCTGTTCTCCATCATTATGTGTTTTTGAGACTATGGAGAAAACTGTAAAGAGCATGTGCTGAGAGAGAGGAAGACTTCTGGCCTTCATCCCTGAAGACCACCGGAAGCCCCCCTGAGTGTCACTGAGCATGCTCTGTCTGGGAGGAGTTAATGTAAATGACTTTGGAAATAATTTGCATACCCTTGCCTTAATTTAGGGATTATAATGAATATGTAGAGTTAATCTGTATAAATATGAGCAATTTGGCTTTAAACAGCGCACACAGTGGGAGGAGCAATCCCCTGTGTGCCCAGCACTGCAATAAAGGATACCTGCTGAATAGTCACCAAGGCTAGTGAGTTTTGATTTGGGCTTTTTGAGGCATCACTATGACTCACCGATTGGCTCGGCCTTGAATCAGCCGGTGTTTGCTCTGTGGGGCCTGCAGAGAGTTTCTGGCTGCTTCTTGCAGAAGCCACCCCTGCAGCCCCCTTCTCCACCAGAACCCATCTACGCAAAGCTGTGACATTTACCAAAGGGAATCAATCAATATTCCAGTACCTAATGCCACAACATCTACATCCCAAGAAGGGACTCAACCTAAATTTTTCCTCTTCCATCCTCCACCTGGGCTGACAAAACCAGATTTTTTGGCCACCATCCTGATTGAGCCCCTACATAAGTCATCACACCACCCATCTCAAACCCAGACAAGTCCACAGAAACCCAAGTGCAAACTCTGCCAAAACCCACAGGATTCAACTCAAGTTTCTACAACCAGAGCAAAGCACAGCACCAAACCAAGGAAGAGCCATTTCTGGAACATCAAGAGTTTATACTAAAACTATGAAGAAACCCTGTGTGCATGTGCAATAGAGTATGCCATAGGGTATGCATCAGGATGTGCAATGGGATACACATTAGTGCATGCAATAGGGTATGCAACAGAAATAGCCCTTCTCCACTGACACCAAGGCATTTCCAAACGCAGGGACGTACCAGGTGCTGGCTCTGGCTGCATGCCAGCATGTGCTCTGCAGTGGGCTCTGATGCTCTGTGTCAAGATATGCATTTTGTGGTGGTTTTGAGTTTTTTTATTAAAAGAAGGTATCAACCTTCTGTTTCATTTGCTGTTGGCTGTGGTTGATAAGGGGAGCAGTGTAAAATTACAGCCCCAGTTATGTCCACTTTAATAATACACTTGACTGCATAGATCAGATGCAGACACAGCTCTACTATAAAGAGCATGGCCATTTCAACAGAGGAATACTCCAACTTATGTTAAATGTGAAGGGGTTGTGACACATTGCTTAACACTGCCCCACCGAAAAAAAAATCATAGCCTGGACATGCCAGTGAGTGAAACTATGACAAGCAAAAACCTCTTGCAGGACACTTGCTTTCAATATATTAATCAAGGTATTTCTAGAGGGGTGAAGAAACCATACATGTGTCCACCAAAATGTGCTTGCATGCCTCCATCCACCCAAGCTCCCTGGGACCAGGTATAACTCAAGGGCTTGTGCAGCCCAAAATCACTCCTTGTACCAAACACCAAACCAAACTCAATGAGGAGAGAATTAAAGACAAATGACACCCCAATCAAACCCCAGTGCCAAGCCCCCACGTGGCACTTCTCATTACCTGACTCTGGTGTCACTGGGGGTGCAGGGCAGTGTCATCAATTAGAGAGTTTTCTTTCCTTTATTCTGTGTTGAGTCTGTTCTGCCTGTGACGCTGATTGCGGAATGATCTCTCCCTGTCCTTATCTCCACTCCTGAGCCTCTCAATATCTATTTTCTCCCCTGGCCAGCTGAAAAGGGGAGTGATAGAACAGCTTTGGTGGGCATCTGACCTCCAGACAGGGTGAAACCACCACAAGGTCTTGACCAAAGTATTTAATGAATCTGTGTGAATGCATCCTGTTATTTCGGTTGGGAGAAGAAACTGTGCCTGGAGAAAGTAAAAATCCTTTACTATAAGAAAAGAAATGTTAAATTATTTAATTTCACATTACACTTCACTTTTGACCTGTAGTGATCTGTCACCTTTTGCCCCATCCAGATATTTTAAAAAGATGTGCAATTTGGGGCTGAGCATATCCTTTTTGCTAATTTTTCTCTGCTCTAGCACATGAACTCAGTCACCCACACACCCTGCTCACCCTTTAAATTTCATTTCTTCCCAGCTTTCCACAACAGACATCATCATCCCATCACACCAGGTCTTGCTGTTGTTCCCAGGAAGCACTTTGGATGTCTCTGGAGATATGAGATATATTATTTATTCTACATTCATGCTATGAAGAGATGAATATGAAGCCAGTTATTATTGCAGGTGACACTGCAGTATAAATCAGTCTACTGGGTCTGTTGGTAGGGGTGGAAATACTGGGACAAGAGAAGAAAGCATGTTGGAAGAGTCTTCCCTAACTCAGAAGGACTGGCATCATCCTTGGTTTTTGGGTAATACCCTGCTGCTCCCTGGTCATTGCTTCTTGACTTCATTTTGTATTTCTTAGCATCACTCAGCCAAATGGGAGAAGACACAAGTGACCTGGCATGGGAGGAATGGGATGCTTGGATGTGTTATCTTAGGCTGCATTAAATGTTGATTTTCATTATTTTATTTTGCTCCTTATTTCCCTCCTTGCTGTGTTGCTCAAAAGCCAACTCAGCCCGCACAAGGTACAGGCAGCCAGGCACGGCATCCAAGGGACAATCTCCAACAAGAGCAAGAAGGTCAAGATTTGTCAAAAAAAGGAGCAATGTTGGGCACCAAGCATGTGTGGAGAACAGAGAAATGAAATGAGAGCTTTATACATGCCACAGATGATGTATGTGTGAGGGAATAGCCAAATGGAAACCCATATTAAATTAGGGATGGAAATTCATGGTTTCAGCTCTAGTTGTCCTGTCTCCAGAGAGGCAGAAAGACAGAGGTCTATGTAACATCCTCCCCAGAAAGCAACACCCCCTTTGATAGTGGCACTACAGTAATACACACTCCCCCCAGCAGACCATGGGTAGTTGAGGACAGTCCTGTTTCCCCCATTATCATGGACCAGTTCTCAGAGCCACTGTTTGTTTTTTTACCCCTCTAACTTTGCTGTTGCTGACGGTTTTGGCTCAGAACAATCAACTAGTGTGGCATATACCAATAAACAAGACCCTCAGTATAATTATGAATTACACAAATTATTTCTGTCTGGGTTGTAATCAGAAACCAGGAGTGATCCCTTCAGCCAGGTGATGCGACCAACAGCCTACTCAAGGACCATGACTCTGGTGATGGACTTTAGCTGAAAAGAGTGGCAATCTCCCTGCTGTTACTAAAAAGTGAGTCAGTCTGTCTTCCTCCCCCACTCTGAATTTCAGTTTCCTCCTAATTCTGTATCTCAACAGCCATTGCATCTCCCATGGAGATGCAGTGTTGCTGATGCAGCCTGTTGTCTCTGTCCCTCTTGCAGAAGGATTTCACCATGCGGGAGGAGTTGCAGCAGCAGGACGTGGAGCGCTGGCTGGGGTTCATCACCTTTCTCTGCGAAGTCTTCAGCACTATGAGGAGCAGCACTGGAGAGCCTTTTCGAGTCCTTGTCTGCCCCATTTATACCTGCCTCAGGGAGGTAAATGCCTGCAGAGTTTGTCCTTCTCCACTTGCGGGCCAAGCCATTGCATTGCAGTGCGGAGATGCCAATGATTCATAGATGTTTGCTTTATGATTCATAGAGGTTTTCTTGGCCAGCATCAAGACTCCTCACCCCAAAAGCACCTATGTCTGCAGGGATGCTTGGCTTTTCCTGCATGTTGTGTTTCTGCTAATTAAAAGCACATGCTCCAAGCAAGACCTCTTTGTCCAAGGGTTTGCAAAGCCCAACAGTTGGGATTGCAAACACAAGGTTTGAGTTTGCAAATCCCAGTATTGCAAAAATCCCCACTGAAGGAGCTGAAAAAGCTTTTTAAAAGCAGGTGAAGCAACCTGAATAGATGAGACAGACTGAAGAGTGGAAAGAGGGAGAGAGGTGAAGTCCCATATGTCCTTACTCCCCACCTAGTGCAGCAGAAACCCAGCCATGCCACCAGGGTTGGGAACATTTCAGAGCCTGAACTCCTCATGGTTTGGAGTGGTGGCAGAAACCTTGGTGAATACAAACAGAAAAGGCAACTCAACTGTTAATTTTCAATAGAGCAGGAGAGGTCTTTCCCCCATCCTGTTTTAAAAATGTTTTTTTCTCCTGCTGCTGTCTGTAGAAAATTTTCTCAGAAAAATCTGCCTTGTTGCCCAAGGTTGGAGCTGTGAATCTCAAATTGTCAATAGTGCTTCTGTTGGGCCATAAATAACTTGCTGTAAAATAAGTTCTCTATTAGACCTTGGGCAAGGGAAGGATAAAAAACCTGCCAGCTTGAACTTTTTTGTGCATATGGGAAGTTTTCTCTGAATGCAATCACATCATAAACATTTTGTCTTTGCAGTAATATTGTGGGTAGGGTTCACAGACAGTGACTGTAGCAGTGAGAAAGAATCCAAGCACTGTGATGAGACACACATATCCAAAGGAGGAGGTAGGAGGTGGGAGAGGGATGCTAAGAATAGCCTAACATCCTCAAAATCTCTGCCAACAGCGGTATGTATCACCTTATGGGGAAGATCTTGGCATCTAGCAAACTCCCCATTTCCCTCCACTTCCCATCACAGTCCTGATTCTGCCAGGATTTTTCCCTGCTAACTCCTGTCTGCCCTCACTGTGCCATCATGGTTCATCTTGTCACTTTGCTGGTATGTGGGGACATGGTTGCAGTCTAGAGGTGTGGAGAAGGACATGAATTTCACATATCAGGGATATTTTTTGCTCCAGGACAGCTCCATAAAAAGCCTTTACTAATTATATCAAGACATCATGCATAAAATTCCTTCTTAAAAATACCTCTCTGTTCCTTAGCAGGACATCTCTGTCCCCATGGTGTCATTTGTCAGACAAGACAACACTTAGCTTAGCTGACATGGGTGAGCCTGAATCTTCCAGTTCTCCTGCCCCAAAATGGTTGATCTGTGGCTGCTCGCTCTGCAGGGCTGTGACCTTGACTCACGCTGTTCCTCTTCCATGGATCTAGGATGGGTTTTCATCTTGCCCCTGTCAGCTAATCTTGAAGCACAGGGCCAAACCATGAGAACAGGACCCATCAGCATTGATAGGTAGCAGGCTCTGAGATGGTTGCCAGAGCCAAAGCCAGGGTGTAGACAGAGGAGGTGGTGATGAGCACTTCTATCTACACCTAGGAGAGGACAGGGACATTTACACAGGGTGCTCATTCATTGGTGAGCTTCATGAAGCACATGCATTGGGTTAGTGTCCCAGGGCAGGAGGGAACATCCCCATGGCCAAGATGGTTTGGGACCAGCTAGTAGCCATGGGAATTCCTCCGCTTGCCTCAAGATGGGTTTGCAAGGTATAGTAGCACTCATCATGGTTTCTTCTCCTTCCTGCTAATCAGTGTGTATTCCCCTATGTACAATCTCAGCCCCTCCTTCCCCCTTCTGCATCCTCCAGCAGAGCCCCTCCCAGAGTTGTACTTAGCTCCCTCTGCCTCCACCCACCCATCCTTTCATGACAAATCATTACCAGATGCAAGACAGCATCTCTGCCTGTCCTTTTAGTTTCTCTTCCTTTTTAGTTGCACTGTCTCTTTTTTCTCATTTTTCCTTTTTCCTTTATAGCTTTAGCAGACAAAATGAGAATTTGGACCCAACTCTACAAAGTGATAAACAACAGGTCAGGGATTACATAGAGCAGGTGGGGGTTTACATACCACAGCCAGGTGACCAAACAAAACATCATTGCTACCAGCACCTGTTTAAAGAACATGATAAACACTTAACCCAATTGGGTCAGATCTGCCATTATTCTAACCCTTCAAGCCCCACGTTGGGTGCCAAAAAGGACTGTCCTGGTTCAGCCACAGATGGAAGCTGAGCACCACGCATCACTCAATCACCCCTCCCACAAGGAGGAGTAACAGACCAAAGCCCCCGAAGGTTGGGATAAGGACAGTTTACTGACACAGCACAGTGAGAGGGGAACAACAGTCTGTGAGAGAACACAGAAACTGTGATAACACAGAGCACAGACAACTGATCACACTCACACTGCCCCAGAGCCATGCCAACCCACCCCTCCCCGACCAGCCTCCTTTATGGGGACCATGGTGTAGAAAACAACCTTGTTCAGCTCAGCTCACCTGTGCTGGCTTCTTGGGAAAGTTAACCCTGTCCTAGCTGGAACCAAGGCAGTTGGTTTTGTGGGCTGAAAAAAAAAATAATTCAAGAGAGAAGTTCATTTAAAGCAAGGCTGGAGTGATAAATGCTGGGGTTTGCTGCTTAATCATACCAGCATTCATGTTCCTCCATACATCTTTTGTCTGGCTCAATGAAAACACTCTTAGCAGTTTTAGGAAGCTGTCCTGGCTCCCATGCTTGATGGTCTCAGCAAGAGGGATGTCTCACTGCCTTCTCCCAGCCCTACAGCCCATGTTCTCTCACTTTATTTTGCAAAATCATGCCACATTTGTCCATGTGCATCTCCTGTCACTCCAGGATGTTCAGGAGTGAATGTGCTGACATCCTTGCTTCCCCAAAGCCTTTGCCTCATGCCCAAACACCAAGGACTACATTCAGCCCCACACCAATAATACTTGGTGTCATCTGAAAACTTCACAACAGCATGCTCCTCACCTCCTCCAGGTCATGGATAAGGATGCTAAACATTGTAGGTCCTGGGATAGATCATAGAATATACTGAGTTGGAAGGAACCCATAAGGATCATTGAGTCCAACTGCTCATCACAGGCCTCCAGGCATAATTGGGTTGTAACCCAATAGCTACAATCCTCTGAGCCAAATCATCCAAGCATTTTTTTTTACCCATCTGGTTGTCCACCCATGTCCCAGCTTGGATACAAGAGGACTGGATTCCAGGGGTGACAGGGAGCACCCATGGGTGCATTGGATGGAGCTGTTGGGGCAGGTTCAGAGCAAAACCCAGGAAATAGCTCATTACAGAGAGACTAAATCAACTGTAAAACTCCTTCATGCAGGAGACTGTGGCTGTAGGACCAATTCACAGAGGTCCCTCCAGCCTGAGGGGGTTATTGCTGCTAGGGCTGGGTGGATACCCTGGGGTATCACCCTGAGCATCACCACCGACAACAGAGATGTGGGTGTTGACCTGATCCAAGACAGATGCTTTTATGGTCTTATTACCAACCCTGGGGACTGAGAGCAGCACCCAGGAGTGGTAAATCAGGCCCACAGAGGTAGTGGGGCACAGACCCAGCAGGCTGGCAGCAGGCGGGACAGTTGCTCCTCTGCAGAAGTTGTCTCCTACCTCCAGTCTGGTTGGCAGAAAAGGTCCCATTTCAGCATCATTTAAATTATAGGCATGTTTCCATCACTTCCCTGCCTTGGTACATGCTGCTAACTGAAAGCCTCAGAGCGATGGTGCATTTTTCACATGTATGAGTCTGCAGTGCAGCATGTAGATGGGTATCCCCTCCCTTGTCTTAGTGCCTGTTATCTCTTGGGCCCATGCTATGTAATTTAGTAAAATATTCTAACATGGTAATTAATGTCTGAACTTCAAGGGGGCACTGCCTTTTCACTGTCTCCTTCAGAGGAAGAGAGAGGAAAACCTTCCCAGCAGCACTTAGATAATGTAGGAGGGTGGTGCTGTTTGGAAAAGAAAATTGTATATTTTAACATGGTGGGTTTTTTTAAAATCACTCTCACTTTTTAAAAAGCATCAGCCTTTTGAGTCAAAAAAGCATCTTTGACTATAATGAGATACTAGGATTTTTAAGATTACTCTCCTAGTCAGAGAATGAGACAGAATTTTTCCTTTATCAAATGAGCAAAGGATCAAAGGGGACCAAATCCTGACCCTGTGCCAACCTTTCACCCAGGTAGCTACATGAGGCCAAGTCTGACCAAAGAAAATAAGTCTTATATGAAGAAGGGGACTTATTTCCTGATAAAAGTTCCCTTACGGTCCTCCCATCTGGTTCTACAAAAATCAGTGGTTTCTTCTCCAGTCTGGTGGGACTGGGGCAAACAAGGAATTGGTTTGTAGGGGAAAGAATGGAGGAGGGATGAGGGATGCAGGCATGGGAAGGAAGGAATGCCAGGGAAGGAAGGAGTAAGTAGAGACTGGGGGTAAGGGACATGGGAAGAAAGGAGAAATGAGGACAGCAAGCAAGTGGGGAAATGTCATCAGAACCCAGAAGAAGAATTTGAAGACCTGGAAGAGCTGTGAGAAAAATCTGGGATTTGGAGCAAGAAGAGTACATTGATGTGTGGGGGCGATGTGGACCTTCAGAGCCATGGCAGGAGGTAGTGTGCGGGAGCAGGGGTCTGCAAAGGACAAGGATGGGCACATGCCTGTCTGTAGGACCATACTCCCAGCAGGGATGGATGTCTCTGTGCCTTCACACCTGCTGTGCAATAAATAAATAAATAGCCATGCAATAAGATCCCATACATGCAGATCACCTGTAGCTGTGCTAGCAAAAAAAAAATCCTTTTAATTGGCATAATTTTGATCAAAAGGCAGAATTAAGGTGAAGGAAATGGGGTATTATTTGGGAGCGGATGAGGACAGACCAAAACGAGGAGTGCTGCACAATGCCTTTGAGCCCAGTTGCTCTGTTCAGCATTTTATGTGCAGGATCATATACTATTGGAAAGCTATGGGACTTGCTTAGTCCCAGCATTAAAACTGTAATGGCATATTTAAAATAGGGGAAGGGAAATGCCACCCTGGTTTTCTGGGATCCATGGAGAAGGCAAAGGAAGCAATTAGGGCAGATAATGAAATGAAGCTAGATGCCATCTCACAGGATGGTCCCTCCTACTTATGTAGCTTTATTTTTCCCAAAACCCCTTTCAATTGGATGTAAAAACAATGTCCTGGTTTCGGCTAGGATAGATTTACTTTACTTTCTAGCAGCTGGTGCAGTACTGGTGTAGTTCTGTGTTTGGGAGTTAGGATGAGAGCAATGTTGATAACACACTGATGGTTTTAGTTGCTGCCAAGCAGTCAAGAAGGCAGGAGGCACCTAAAGAGAAGGCAGGAGGCACCCAGGAAGCTGGGAGGGGACACAGCCAGGAGAGGTGACCCAAACTAACCAAAGGGGCTATTCCATACCAATGACATCATTCCCAGCATAAAGGGGGCTGGTGGAGGAGTAGTGCATGGCTGCAGGATGTGCAGTTTGGGGACAATGCGGCCTTGGGACAGCTCTGAGCCGTATGGTCTGAGTTGTGCATTGTGTATCACCAGTTTTGTATATTTTGCTACAAAATCCTACTATTGTTATTTCTCACTCCCTTTGCTGCCCTAGTAAACTGTTCTTATCCCAGTCCATGAGGTTTGCCTTTGGGTTTTTTCCCTCTCTTTCCCCCCTCCCCCCAGAGAGAGCGGCTGCATGGTGCTCAGCTGCTGGCTGCGGCAAAACCACAGTCCATTTTTTGTGTATACACAAAACTGGTGATACACAGTGCAGTTTCTCACTGAACTGCACAACTCAGGCTGTACAGCTCAGAGCCATTCTAAAGCCCGATCATCCCCAAACTGCACATCCTGATGCCATGCACTCCTCCCCCACCAGCCCCCCTTTATGCTGAGCATGACGTCATTGGTATGGAATACCCCCTTTGGTTAGTTTGGGTCACCTCTCCTGGCTGTGTCCCCTCACAGCTTCCTGGGCTCACCCTTGAAGAGGGATCCCTCCAGGAGGTGCATGGTCAGGTGACACCTTGTGCATCTTCAGTGGACTTGAAGACTTCACCAGTTTCCCAGAGGGGTGTGAGCAGAAGGCCATGTGGAGAGAAGAGCCACTGCTAGTTGATGCAGCCTGATGCAGCCTGCATCTCCCAGCTAATCTTGGTTTTCAGAGCCCAATAAATAATGTTTTGGAGCACAGCAGATGCAGAAGGGAAAGTTTTTCCCCAAAACTTTGTTTTTTGGGTAACCTCGTGTCCTGGTTTCAGTCAGGATAGAGTTAACTTCATTTGTAGCAGCTGATGGAATGCTGTGTTTGGGAGTTCAAATGAAAGCAGTGCTGATAACACCCTAATGTTCTTAGCTGCAGTCAGACAGTCAAGGACTTTCTCAGCTTCTTTGTATTTCTCTATTCATGAGAAAGGAGAGGCGAAGCCAGGACAGGTGACCCAGATGGGCCAAAGAGTGTATTCCATGCCAATTACGTCCTGCCCAATATAACGGGGGTCTGTTGGGAGGAAGAAGAGGGGCGGTGGCGGAACGCGTGCTTCTTGGGGGGACGGTCGGGTTCCGGGACAGCTCTGGGTGGTACCTGAGTTGTGTGGTTCGGTGAGAAACTGCATTGTGTATCAATAGTTTCATATCCTTTTGCTCTAAAGTCCTGTTAGCATTGTTATATTTTATCTTTCTGTTCTCTTAGTAAACTATCCTTATTCCAACCCACGGGCCTCTTAGTTTCTTGGTTTTCGAGTTATTTGCCCCTTCCTTTTCCCTTCCCTTGTTTCCCCCTTTTTCCCTCTTCCCCTGCTCTTTTACTTTAAGAAGCAGGCAGCTGCGTGGATCTCAGCCCACAGCCGGGGTGAAACCACGACACCTCGGCATCAAATGGGTGAGCAGAGATGCCACTTATGTCTGTGGACTTCTAAAGGGCTTGTGTTTTCATGTGTGCACTTGTTTGTTTTCCGGGAAAAGGTCTCAACCTGTTTTACTTAGCTCACAGAATATGCCCAAAGAGGGACTTGGTAACCCTTTAGAGAAGGTGGCATTGGTACAGCTTGTTGGTGGGTGCAGGATCAGCCCAGTTGACATTCTGATGTTCTGGGTCAAGGACCTGATACTTCTAATGGGAGAAAATTGTAGGACTGAAACTGGTCCTCCTGGTATAGTGTTTTGCAATTACTCACCCCCCACACCCATGTTTGTACTTTGCATTTCCCCAGTCTTGGCTGTTTTTGCCACCCCCTGCCTTGTAACAAGAAAAGTGGAGCTGTAGCAATTGCTTGTAGCTCAGAGAACAACATGACTCTCCCCATGCAGAGCAGCTGAGCAGTACCATGGATCTTATCTCAGGCATCTTCCATAAAGATTTGCAACAATAGGTCAATAAGGGGCTACTGGAAAAGCAGAAAATTGCTATTGATGTCTTTCTGCAGACAGCCTGTGAAGTGCAGCAGAACTGGCTTGTGCTTCCAGGAGGACCCATCTAGCAGACTGCAGTGCTTCCAGGAGGTTTTTGGGGCAAGAGCTTTCTAACTGTGTTCCATCAGACCACAAAGAGTGCCTACAGAGCCCTGTCATCAGGACAGTATTGTCAGCCTTAACAGCAGTTCTAGGCAGTGGAATCATGGAATGGTTTGGGTTGGAAGGGACCTTTAAAGGTCATCTAGTCCAACCCCTCTGCAATAAGCAAGGACATCTTCAACTAGATCAGGTTGCTCAGAGCCCCATCCAACCTGACTTTGAATGTTTCCAGGGATGGGACAGCTACCACCCTTCTCTGGGCAACCTGTGCCAGTGTTGCACTACCCTCATCATATAAAAAATTCTTCCTTATATCTAGTCTGAATCTATACCACTTTAGTTTAAAACCATTACCACTTCTCCTATCACTAGAGGCCCCACTAAAAAGTCTGTCCATCATCTCCCTAGTCTCCTCTGTGATGATCTCAACCGCAGAGCTGGAACAGATCCATCTTGTTGAAGACAAAGTCCACCATGGCCCTTCCCAAGGTTAAAAACAAGACTGGAATGAACCGTGTCTTCTCCTGCACCCTTTCAAGTATAGTATATACATTCTGCTTAAGCTCTGAGTGGCACAAGTACCTGGTTTTATTCCTTCTTCCTAATTGAAATGTGTCTCCATTTTTACTCGATTCCTTGGTTTACACCAGTGAGCTGGATGAGTCTGGAACATGTTGGTTCCTCTGCAGTCATGGTCCATGCTCCCCAGGGGGAATACAGGCAGGCGCCTCCTTGTGACCTATGTGTTATATGAAAAGCATACCTATGGGCAGGGACAGCATAGAGGTTGTGAGGCTGGAACTTTATGCCCAAGGGTTTCTGAATGTCCATGTATTTTGCCACCTAGATGGATGTGGAGGTTTGTCCCTGGCTGGAGGCCAGATGCCCACCAAAGCCGCTCTATCACTCCCCTTTTCAGCTGGACAGGGGAGAAAATAGATATTGAGAGGCTCAGGAGTGGAGATAAGGACAGGGAGAGATCATTCTACAATCAGTGACATTGGCAGAACAGACTCAGCACAGAGTAAAGGAAAGAAAACTCTCTAATTGATGACACTGCCCTGCACCCCCAGTGATACCAGAGTCGGGTAATGAGAAGTGTGACCAGATCTTAAAGCACCTCCCCCCACCCCTCCCTTCTTAGCAGACTGATCTTTAGTCAGGATTTCGCTCCCTTCTTCCCCCCACTGTGGCACAGGGAGGGGCAGGGACTGGGGGAATGGGGGTTTGAGTTGTTTTCCTTCTTGGCCAGGGGGGCATTCATTCTACACACCCTTCACTTGCTGCACTGTGGGGTCCCACCCATGTGAGATAGCCCTCCACAAACTTCTCCAATGTGAGTCCTTTCCCACAGGGCTTCAGGTCTTCCCCAGATGCCCCAGAATGGGTCACTTCTATGGGGTGCATTCATAAATCATAGAATGTCTCTCAGTATCTCAGGCCCAGACTGCTCCAGCCTGGTCCCGCATGGAGTCACAGCTCCCCCAGGAAACTTGCTCTTGTGTGGGTTTCTCTCTCTCACTCATATCTTTGTCCCTGTTTCTCTCCACGGGTTGCAAATGCTGGCAGAGGCTTGCTCCAAGGCTGGTTACAGCCATTTTTGTATGTCTCCACCTGCTCCAGCATGGGGCCTCTCCATGGGCTGCAGGTGGGGTCTTGTCCTTTTCCATGGGCTGCAGGGGGACACCCACTCCACCATGGGTTTCTCCACAGGCTGCAGGGGCATCTTTCTCTCTGGCACCTGGGGCGCCTCCTCCCTCCCCCTTCACTGACCTTGGTGTCTGCACTCCCTTCTCTGGTGGCAAAAAAAGCGGCTGCTAGCAGGATTTTTCCACTCTGTGATTCCCAGAGGTGCTATGACCATCGCTGATTGGCTTGGCCTTGGTCAACAATGACTCCGGCCTTGAGTCGGCTGGTGTTTACTCTCTGGGGCCTGCAGAGAGCTTCTAGCTGCTTCTTGCAGAAGCCACCCCTGCAGTCCCCCTTCTCCACCAGAACCCAGCCATGCAAAACTACAACAATGGATGAACCTGAGATGCCTGTCAGGGAGCTGGAACAAGCAGCACGTGGACTGTGGTCAGTCCAGCTTTCACTGGGTCTCAAAAACATTGCAACCTCTCCATGGCTCTGGGTGGATATTTTTAAGCTTTTTGTGCTTTCACACTGGAGTCATCACCAAAGCATCAGAAAACACTGCATGCTAAGAGGTAGTTTGTGGCAAGGACCAAACTAGTTCTCTCCATGATAAAGCACAGTTGCAGTTTTGGGGCTTCTTTGCCCCCTCAACTGCCATTGCATACCCACCCTGCCGGAGCCGAAGTTTTGTGGACTCAACTCGGATCAATGTGATCAATGCTGAGCTCGTTTATTTAAACACACACACAGCTTATATAGGTTTCTATAATGGTACACGAGTTACATTACATTGCTATTGGTTATATGCTCTGTTCACCTGCCTTACATGCATCTCACTATTGCTAACAATTGGTTAAAGCTATGCAGTCGTGTTAGTCCTTATAAGGCAGCTGTTAACATTCTTGCAGTTTCTTATCTCATGGATTGTTTCTTACAAGCTCCTGTTCTCACAGACATCTGCTCTCCTGTTACTGCATTCCGATTGTGCCTGATTCACTTGACCCCCAGGCCTGCTCCCACGGGAATCAAGCTGCGTGGCAATAAATCTGGATGGGCCACAAGCCCACTCCTCTCAAGATACATTGCTACAATTCCCCCTTCTTGTTTATGGACCAGCCAGACCTTGTGAAAAGCATTATCCATCCTGCAAGAAAAACACTGTGACATACACGGCAAAAATAACACTAAGGCAAAAATAACTAACAAAAACATAAGTCCTTATTTAACTAAATCTAAAAGCCATCCCGTAAACGGAAAGTCATACTGTAAAATGTGGCAAGCTAAAAACTGCTAATTGGCTACACACACTGTTCACACCAAACTGATTAATTAGTAATTGTAACGAGTTTTGATAAGCATGTCTTATAGCTACACATTTTTAGCTTACCTTTGATGTCTAAAAGTTATCTGCACACCTGCTGTGTCGACCATTTATTATGGATAGTTCATGACATGTTCACTTACTTCCAAATACCTTCCCACAACTCCCTCTTGGTCTGTACCCCTGTCTTCAAGGCTGCTGTGTTTTGAGAATGTGATTACCAAATACCTCTCAGCATGAGTAACTTTCCTGTCTCATGGGAATTCAAGGATATTGTCAGGGCCTATGTCTTCTGTGAGGAGAGCCAGGCTGCTAGCAGGCCTGCTGTCCTCCCTGACAATTTTTTCCCTTTTAGTATCTGTGTTACAAAGACTGCTTGTAGAGATTTCTGCAAGGGCCCTTTGCAGAAAGCTCAATAAACATGGCAGCAAGAGTAAAACAAGTATTATAATTACCAAATCAAATAATCCAAATTTGACCATTGACAATATCCATCCTGAAATTCCCCACTCATGAAGCCAATTGTTCAATCCAAATAATCCATTTTCCTGTTGTATCTTTTGCATTTGATTAATTAATTTCTGAATACTGAGTGGTCAGATAGATTCATGCATCACACGCCTTTCAGAGTCTTCACAACCATGTTCGTTCTGTTATACCAGAACTGAAAATCGACAATGTTAAGATTTGGAAAATCTATAAGACATACGTGAAATGGATCACCAAGTATTGCTAGGGACAGGTAAAAGGAATCTTGACCCGTCTGATTGGGCCAAGCACCCAAGGCTTTGCTGCGAATAATCATTGGTGGTTTGTCACTATTGCCTGCTAAACGCAAGAAGTTTAGCACATATAACACTTTCCAAAACTGCTCCTGGGGGGATAAACCTGGTTCACCTGTTTTTTGTTTGTTTAAGAGCTGTTTAACAGTTTTATGTGCACGGTCAATGATGGCTTGTCCTGTGGATGAGTGAGGGATACCAGTATGATGCTGTAGACCCCAAAGTTGACAAAAATCCCGAAAACTGTGCAAAACATAAGCAGGGCCATTATCCATCTTAATGGCAACATGCACTCCTAAAACAGCAAAACAAGCGCGAAGGTGGTATCGCACATGCTTTGCCGATTCTCCAGCCAACGGAGTACCCCAAATGGCATGAGAAAAGGTGTCCACTGATACATGCAAGTATCACAAGCATCCGAATTCAGGAACATGGGTTACATCCATTTGCCACAACTGTAGGGGCTGAAGACCAAGTGGATTAACACCTAAGCCTATCCCAAAACCTAACTGTTGACAATCTGGGCAGGGCTGTACTATTCCTTGCACGTCAGTCATAGAAAGCCCAAATTGTCGTGCGATCATTTTTGCTCCTTGATGAAAAAAGGCATGAGAAAGACGGGCTTGTTCAAAGAGTTTCACAGGAGGTCCAGACCAGGCTGGTACAGCCAGCACATCAGCACGGTCATTACCAAGGGCTAGACCAGAATCAAGGAGATGACTGCAGATATGCGTGATAAAATAGCTTTCAGTGAGCTGACTCAATAGCGATAATAATTAATAGTTGATATAGGGTAAGATTATTCAGTTCCTTCAAAACAGAACATTCCAGATGTCGTACCATACCTACAACATATAGAGAATCTGAAACCACATTTAAAGGTTCATGAGGCCAGGTTGTGAAAACCCAGACTACTGCACAAAGTTCCAAAGTCTGTAGCAAGTCAGTTGGACCGCCGGGAATGACATGATCACACCAAACCTGATTGTGTTGCCAGGTGATGGCTGCTCTCCTTGAATTTCTGCTGGTGTCTGTAAAGACCGTCAAGCCAGTCACAGGCATTTTGGACTGAACTGGATTGGCTTCAAAACAGTGATCAGACAACAAAGAAAACATTCTGTGCATAGGATAAGCATTGGAGACAATACCAGGATATGCAGCTATGACAAACTGAAAATCTAAAGATGCTCTAAAAGCCCAATCAAGATACAATTGCGTTAAAGTGACGAGAATGCAGTGGGGTTCATAACCTGCTATTTCCAGAAGACGCGTTCTACCTTTCATAATAAGTTGTGAAAACAATTCTAAACGGGTAACTATAGATTTCCTGGGAGTATAAGACAAAAAGATCCATTCCAAAATTGCCATAGGATCTTTGGCTGAGACATCCCATTGCATTAAGATAGCAAAAGGATGTGTCTGACTGTTGATTAAAGCAAGCATAGTGGATAGTTCCGGATTATAGCGAATTGCCTTAGAAACACTTATCTATAATCTTCTGTAAGGCCAGTTTCTTATCGGGATCTAGAGTGCAAGATTCTTCCGCATTAGTACTTGTGCATCAGAGGCATCAGAGGGGCTAGATCTCTATTAGAAATACCACAAAGGTTTTGAATCCACTGGATGTCACCTATTAACTTTTGGACATCTGTTAACGTGCGTATTTCAGTTTGCAAGGAAATTTTTTGAGGAGTGACATGAGACCCAGTGATTACCCAACCTAAATATTTCCATGGTGACGTTTTCTGCACTTTTTCAGGTGCAATCTTCAATCCCCTTTTTTCCAGATGTGGTATGAGATAGTCCAAGACTACCTGTGCATCCAAATTTTTTCCAGCAATTAAAATGTCATCCATATAATGATAAATCAACAGCTCAGCAAACAGTTTGCGGACAGGTTCTAGTGCCCACGAGATATATAACTGACACATAGTTGGTGAATTTTTCATACCTTGGGGTAACAGCACCCAATGGTATCTTTTAGCAGGTTCCGCTTTGTTTATGGAAGGCACCGTGAAAGTGAATTTTTCACAGTCCTCCGGGTGCAAAGGAATGTTAAAGAAACGGTCTTTTAAATCAATTATTAATATTTCCCAGTCTTTTGGGATCATCACTGGGGATGGTAGTCCTGGCTGCAAAGCACCTATGTCTTGCATTACAGCATTAATTTGATGCAGATCATGTAATAATCGCCATTTTTCCAGTCTTTTTGGGTATTGTAAAAATCAGGGTATTCCAAAGACTAGTAGAAGGCACTATGTGGCCAGCATTCAATTGTTCCTGAACCAAATCTATGACTTTGGACAGTTTCTCATTACTGAGCGGCCATTGATTGACCCAAACAGGCGTTTCAGTTGTCCAATTTAATTTGAGGATTGGCTGCCCATCAATGGCTGCCGCTAAAAACCCTGAGTCACAATTTTCACGCCCATTTGACTTAATGGATCATGTCCTATTAAGGCTATGGGGACAGTCATGATATAAGGGCGGGTCTTAACCTGCGAGCCATCTTTAAAACAAAATTGTACAGGGTCTTTGCTAATAGCAGTTGCCTGCACACCACCAATACCAAATATTGCTGTTGAGGCCTGTATCGCCCCCCAATGTTGTGGCCAACAAGTTTGAAGGATAATGGTTACATCTGCACCAGTGTCAATAATCATCGTCAAAGTTATTTTTTTCTCCCTTTGAATTTTGAATTGCTACTGTTTCCTCCGGTTTACTGTTTTGAATATCAAGCGCTAATAGTAACTCTGGCGCCCCTGTGGAACCAAACTCTCCTTTTCCTCTAAATGTTGTCTCCGTGCAAGGAACTTTGGCTTCAAAGGGCACCAGTTGAGCTATGCGCGCTCCTTTTGAAATGGTAACTGGAGGCGTGGGAGTATATGCCATTATCATAATATTTCCCGTAAAATCAGCATCAATCACTCCAGGGACCACAAAAATACCTTATCTAGATGTTGAAGAATGGCCCAGTAATAATGCACTCAGGCCATGGCCTAAGGGGCCATTCATGTTTGATGGTATACAATGTACCATTGTATCTGTCAAAGTAAATTCTACTGAGGTTGCCACGTCCACTCCTGCACTTCCTGCAGTTGCTGAGAGATTGCAGTCCAAGCACCCCGAATTTTTGTCTGCGCGAGGGGGTCTCGCGCTCTGTCGGAAGTTTCCCAATTTGTGACATGAGACATGATAGCCAGATTCACATTCAGTCGGAAAGTGTCCTCCCCTCCCACATTTTGCACAAATTATATTAGTCAGATTCATAGAATCATAGAATCATAGGGCTTGGAAGGGACCTCGAGAGATCATCGGGTCCAACCCCCTGACAAAGCAGGCTCCCTAGCTCATACTGCACAGATAGGCGTCCAGACGGGTCTTGAATATCTCCAGAGATGGAGACTCCACAACCTCCCTGGGCAGCCTATTCCAGTGCTCTGTCACCCTCACTGTGTAAAAATTCTTCTGCATGTTGGTGCGGAATTTCCTATGCTCCAACTTGCAGCCACTGCCCCTTGTCCTGTCTCCACAGACCACTGAAAAGGGGCTGGCCATTTCCCCCTGCATCCCATGCTTAAGATATTTATAAACATTAATTAGGTCCCCCCTTAGTCTTCTCTTCTCAAGGCTGAACAGTCCCAGCTCACTCAGCCTTTTCTCATAGGGGAGATGTTCCAGGCCCTTAATCACCTTTGTAGCCCTCCTCTGGACTCCCTCCAGGAGATCCCTGTATTTTTTATACCAGGGAGCCCAGAACTGAACACAATACCCCAGGCCTGCTCCCACGGGAATCAAGCTGCGTGGCAATAAATCTGGATGGGCCACAAACCCACTCCTCTCAAGATATATTGCTACACCACCCCATGTAGCTTATGATGCTTACCTCTGCAAAGATGTAAATAACAGGTTTTGGGGCCATGGAGGCCAGGGAAGATTGGTCCCAGTGTTAGCGGTCACAATTGCAAAGAATTTATCTACACAAAGTAGATAAGCAGGCACTTCTTTTATTCCAGTGCTGGGGAACACGGGGGATAGCTCCACCAAAGACGTGTTCACCCAAAGGTACAAAGCACAACATATTTATACAATTCTTAGCAAAAATTGCGCAAAAATGCTCGCTTCTTAGCTTGACCTTTACAATGATTGGCTTTTGATTGCTTCACTTTATCTATATTCTTATTCTATAAAAATAATTGGTTAACTATGCTAATTGTTTTAAATACAAAGAGGGAGGGCAATGATTAGCATATTTATGTTATTTCCTGGAAATCATTATAATCTCTAAATGTCCTCCATGCATGCATAGTTATGTTGAGTGGGGGTCCTCTGGTGGTCGTCGATAGTCTTCCTCACTGTGTCCGCAAGTGAACCCCATCCTTGCGCATGCTCATTTCATCTTTGGCTGATCTTTTGTAACCATAGCCAGTTTCTTCATATACCTATTGTTTTAACTCAAGGTCCATAACCAGTACCCATTGTTTTAATTCAGAGTCCATAGCGATTTTCCATAGTGATAAAGGCACACACCATCTCATCCCTATTCCTAAGGGCCTTAATGTGCTTTATGTTTTCATGGCTGCTATAACTCCTTTAAAATCAAAATCAAATCCTAAACTAAAACCAAAATAACCTAGAAGTTAAGCTATTTTATTAGGGTGACTGTAACACCAGTAGCATGTCATAGAAACCAGTTGCACTTAAGAAATACCTTGTAAGGCACTGTAGCTCCCCCACCACACACAGCACTTCCAGGAGCAGACCCTAGATTTTATTTTGGGTTGCTTATGAAAATATTTAGCACCTGGAGCCCAGCCAGGCATGCTGACCTCACAGAAGACCTTGCCCAGTGCTTCACCTCTCAGTAGGACATACAAATTTGGAAGAGGAGCCTGATATCTTCCACCAGTCTGCAAAGCTGTTAGTCCAGCAGCAGAAACAAAAGTGAGAAGCCTTTCGCAACTGAGGTTGGGCAGATTCTAGCATGCAACCTCCTCTCTTAGGAAATTAAGCAGATTCTTTGTCTACTTTCCAGTAGGAACTTGTTTGCTTTCATTGCCTGCCCCCCTTAAGGGGGGAACCGTCTGGAGAGCAAAGGGAGGTTTTTCTTACAGACAGCCCCAGCCTCCAGGAGATGATTACAGGTTAAACTGAGAAGCATATGAGTCTCAGCTCACCTCCCCTGTTGTCTGCCTCACAGTCCTTTTTCAACTCACTCATCCATGTTCATCAGCTGTTTTGAATCTTGCGGGGAACCTGGTGGAAAGGGATGGGATGGTGCCTGTGGTGGGTTTTGGGCAGATTCATGCAGCTGGGAGGAGCTAAATAAATAGTAAATAAATAATAATTCCAGTGTGGGAGTGCTAATTTAATGGGTATAGCATGCTTAATGTAAAATATTTTAAGTAAATATTAATTAGATTGCAAACAATGAATGTAACTGGTTGGGTTCATCTTTATGGCTATGCAAGTGTCAGTATTTCAGGGTTGTGATTCACAGAATTACAGAATTTTAGGGGTTGGAAGGGACTGTTGCCTTTCGTCCGGCAATTGACCTCCTTCGGTTGAGGTGGCACGGAGACACACCCCGGTCCCCGGGCCAGACAGCACTGACACCAATATGAGGATGCTGCAAATGGCGTTTATTTATGGTTTAACAACAACTTATATATGCCCCATGCCTCGTTACCACCCCTTAACCTGTGTCACTGCCCGTATCATCCTCTCCTGTGCAGAAGCCTTATCTCTAGCAGCATAGTGAGGACCCCTTTTCCCTATTCGCTTTCCGTACAGCTCGTGATCTTCCGGTCGCCATTCCCTGCATATCCCCCTCCCCATGCTAACTAGCCGTAGGCTGCGTCGGCTGCTGATACTTAACTTTAGGATATTGTGCCATCCGCTGCTTTGAGCTTCACAAGCACATACCCACAAGTGGCATTTTACAACAGGAGATTCTGGGCATTCGTGACTGGTTATTGCTATTATATTGATGATACTTCTTTCTCTGTGGAGGCAGGGTTCACACCAACACCGTGCTCGTGAGTGTCTTCTCCAGGGTATCATGCCACACGTTTCACACTGAGTCCGCATTCACGGATCTCAATTCTCACACATAGGGCACTTCATCAGCGTCACTGGCGTGCTGATCATCAGAGCCCTCGGAGTACTCCACGAAGAGTCACACCCTGTTAAGACACAACTCAGAAATGTGATTAGTCTAACTCTACTTATTTAGGTCGGGTCTAACCCAGCGAGCTGGTACCCATTTAATGTGCTCATTACGTTTTACTGCTGCATACCCTCTCCCTTGTGTTACAAGTTGCCATCCTCTGTCCCACACCCCTGTGTTAGGATCGCGAAGAAGGACAAAAGGTCCTTCGTCTACCATCTTTAATGCCCAATGTTTTTCGACTGCTGTTTTATTCTCGTCCCTCTGATGTGGTGGTTGAGTGCATAAAGCGCGCGCGTTAGAATTTCAGTATGTTTATGCGTGGGAATGCTCTGGGTATAGCCTTCCCCCTCCCCAAGCACTTTAATCTTATCTTTCAATGCTTGATTGGCTCGCTCCACGATGGCTTGGCCCTGACTGTTGTATGGGATGCCCTGGAGTAGGTGAATATTCCATTGGGCCGTCCAGTCTTTTGATGATTGGGCTGTAAAACAGGAGCCATTATCCGTTTTGATGGTGTGTGGAAGGCCTAACCAGGCTATTGCTGTTGTCCAATGAGTCTGGGCTGTACGGGCCATAACTTTCTTATGTTGCGTCGCAAGAATGATTCCGCTGCAGGTATCCACTGTTACTGCCAGCCACGGTTGTGGTTTTAATAAGGAACAAAGAGTAAAATCAGTCTGCCATACTTGATTGGGATTCAATCCACGTGGATTCACACCGGCTCCCCATAACGTTGATTTTTTCATTGGTACCCAGATCGCTGCCGGTTCTTTTCCAAAATGTCGTATGCAGCTAGCTCTTCCTTTTGTTATCAGCTTTGCCAGAGCCGTTATGTGGGACATGTAAGCTGTTGAAATTTGATTAGAAAGAATCCACCAGAGTACTTTGGGCCGTTCCGGAGGCCCCTGTCCTATCACTCCTACTGCTCCGGCTTTAGTAACCGTCAAAAAAAATTTTCTACGGATTGTTGGGGGTTCCACCTATGAAGCTTACTTTGGGTTATTAAGGATTCAATACGTTGTATGGCCTCCTGGGCTTTAGGTGTCAATTGACGTGGCTCCCATGGACACTTGCCTTTTAACAGCTCAAAAAGTGGAATCATCATTTCTTGAGGGATACCTATCATGTCGCGCAGCCATTGTATAGTGCCCACTAACTTTTGTATGTCATGTAAAGTGGCAATCTTTAGGTTAAAGGTTACTGGTTGTGGGAGCACTGTTTTAGAAGAGATTTGTGTTCCCAGATAATTCATGCCATCTCCTTGCTGCGTCTTTGCTTCTTGAATAACTAGCCCTGCATTACCCAGTTGTTGGGCAACCTCTTGTTCTACCAAGTCTGTGTCCTGTTGTGTCGCGGTGGCCACCAACAAGTCGTCCATATAGTGAATTATCAAGGCCTGGGGGTATTTCTGTCGCACAGGTTCCAAAACTTTTGCCACCACTGTCTGACAGATGGTCGGGGAATTTTTCATGCCCTGCGGTAACACCCTCCATTGATATCTTTTAGCAGGCTCACTTAAATTTACGGAGGGGACGGTAAATGCAAACCGGACACAGTCCTGTGGGGCCAAAGGAATTGAAAAAAAGCAATCTTTAATACCCATTACAACCACTGGCCAATTCTCTGGAATTGCTGTTGCTAGTGGAAGGCCAGGTTGCAAGGCACCCGTATCGTTCATACACTTATTAACTGCTCTAAGATCATGTAATAGGCGAAATTTTTTCTTATCTTTCTTCTGGATTACAAAAATGGGCGTATTCCAGGGGCTATAGCTTTCCTCTAAATGGCTTTGTTCCAATTCCCATTGAATAATTTGCTGTGCTGCTAACAATGTTTCTTTGGTTAGGGGCCACTGTTCTACCCAAACTGGCTCATCAGTTTTCCAGACAAGGGAAATTGCAGATTCACTGTTTAGAAGCTAAGAAGTGGCCCTTACTCTAAATTTGTCAAACAAAGTCCTGGTTGCGCCCTTACGTGGCCTGATTTCCCACACCTAAAACATTTATCCCTAGGCCTCACAGCTGATTGCGCGGCTACAGCGGCCTGTACTATCTGTGTTACCATATTCCGAGGAATGCTGTTCTGTTGCTCCAGTATGTACCTGATCGTCTGACCGACACTTGCCCCAATAGGAAGGGTTCTAAGCAGTTCCTTGGTCTGCTCATTGGATTGTTGTTTAATACAATCCTGCATGATAGGTGCTTTGGCCTCTGCTGGCAGGTTACTGGCTGCGTCTAAGGCATTCTGCAGATGGTCGCAAAATTGCATAAAGGACTCTCCTGTCGCTGCTTACCAAGATGTCTCTGCTAGTTTCGCTAGGCCTGATTATATGCGGGTCAGAAATGAATCTGGGTGGGCCATAGAACCCACTCCTCTCAAACATTGCTACAATTTCCCCTTCTTGTTTATGGATGAGCAAGATTTTGCAAAAGCATAATCCATCCTGCAAGAGAAACATGGTGACATACACAGCAACAATAACACTAAGGCAAAGATTTTAACTAACAAAAACCTAAGTCCTTATTTAACTAAATCTAAAGGCCATCCAGTAAACTAAAAGCCATACTGTAAAACGTGGTAAGCTAAAACCTGCTAATTGGCTACACACACTGTTCACACCAAAGTGAGTAATTCGTAATTATAACGAGTTTTGATAAGCATCTCTTATAGCTAAACATTGTTAGTTTACCTTTGATGTCTAAAAGTTATCTGCACACCTGCTGTGTTTTTAACTCTCTTATTATTGATAGTTCATGGCATGTTCACTTACTTCCAAATACCTTCTCACAACTCTTTCTTGGTTTACAGCAGTCTGTACCTCTATCTTCAGGGTCACTATGTTTTGAAAATGTGATTACCAAATATCTCTCAGCATGAGTAATTTTCCTGTTGCATGGGAATTCAGGGATACTGTCAGGCCTTGTGTCTTTGTGAGGAGAGCCAGACTGCCAGCAAGCCTGCTGTCCTCCCAGACAATTTTCCTTTTTAGTATCTGCTTGTTAGAGGTCTCCGCAAGGGCCCTTTGCAGAAAGCTCAGCAAGCATGGCAGTAAATGTAAGACAAGTGCCATAACTACCATATTCAATAATCCAAATTTGACCATTGACAACATCCATCCTGAAATTCCCACTCATGAAACCAATTGTCCAATATGAAGAATATCTTTTGGGCTTAATTTATTAGTTTCCTTTGTGATTGTATTTGCTTGCTTCGCCAATCAGGAGTGTCAGGAGTGCAGGTAACATCAGCCTCACATTTATGTACAGGCATCTATTGTAGTCTGTGATCTTGGGCTGTGCAGAAGTCATCATTTCCCTAATTTTCATTTACCACAAACACATGCATATTTCAAAAACTGTTAGATGGTTCAAAATGTCCTGCAGCAAAACTCATAGTCCGCCGTGGCTGCAGCTGCAAAACTTGACTTCAGTTACTGTGATCAGGGTCCCGAGTTGGTTCATGCGGCTCGATTTCTTCTGGATCCACAGCTTTATCCACTTGGTTCCCATATCTGTAATGACATAGGCAGATCTCCTTCCCCAAGTTAGTACCTGTAACTTCATTTCTTACTAACACCTGAAATTGACTTTTTTTTTTTTTTGTTTGTGAAATATATATAGGTATGTATCATCACTTTGAAGGGAGACAGAAACCAAAACACAACGTTATGTATTTAATTTGACAGTGCAAACAAATGAGAAACTGTTTAGAGTAGGAGTCCACTGTGTCAAACAGCAGTAATAAGAGCTGAACAGTTCCTGGAACACAAAAAGGTAGAACATCTGCTGCACTGGAGAGAGGGGTTTTGATCTAGTGCTTGTAATGCCTGCTTTTGCTGTTGTACCTGCAATTCAATGGTTCGTAGGAGGTGGAACATCTCTTGCAACGCCCCCTCAGAGGAGCCAGAGCTGCTCTGAGGCACTTCCGATTTCTTCCGCCTTTTCGTCTCCGCTGGCTGCCACGCCTCTTGCAACGCCCTCACTAGCTCGTCATCAGTATCCGCCTCTTTCTCCTCCCCTTCCTTTTTCGGCTCCTCCTTTACTTCCGGCAAGAGCCCACGTGGGACGGAGGCAGACCGCTTCCGGCCGGCGCCATCTTTTTGTGGCGCAGATGGTATTTCTTGTGCCTCCTTTCCCTCCGGACTACCCGTTCTACGCAGAAGGGCACCCGGCATCCAATCGCGAGGATCATCGACTATTAACGGACCCTCTGTACGCGGCCGCGCCTTCTCTGAGGCGACTCCCCGCTCTGTCCCCTTCACCGCTTGTTTTTTCCTGGCGCCTGCCGATGCGGACGGCCCCGGGAAACCGCCCGCACCTCCCGGATCTCCCTCCTGGTGCGCCTGTGGCAGCTCATTCCACGGATACTGTGGAGGTGGTATGTCGGGACTAGGTGGTGCAGTAGGCGTAGCGCTTGCCGCCCCTGCAGTCCCTGGAGTCCCTGGAGCTCCCTTTTCTGCTGGCTGCACCGGGTACACGCCAAGAGCCTTTCCCCCCCCTCACTCAAAACGTTTTCGGTATCTCGCGCGTCCATTTCCCCTACTAAACTCTCGTGCACGGGGCCTACATCACCGCCCCCACTAAACTCCTCAGACCCTTCTACTTCCGTCTGAGTGACTGCCGTTTCCCCTTTAAAAAGCGCTTCCCTGGCCGCCTGCCAGATCTCTCTCTCTTCCTTAACCCGCTTCAACAAAGCCTGAATTACTCCCCACGTCTTTAACTCTTTCCCCGACTTATTTGCCATCGTGTACTCTGCTAGGCAAGCAGTACAAGCTGGCCAGTTCTGAGGAGATAATAAATCTCCCGCCGAACTAATCGCTCCACCCTCTAGGAGCCGCTCGATACACTTCAGTGCGTCTTTCGCTTTCACAGAAAGCCCACACTCCCGAGCACGCGCACACATCACCTTCACAACACTTTCCATGATCCGGATCCCTCACACGACCGCCTGCGGTCCGCCACCTCAAAGTATCACGTCGGGGTCACCACTTGTTGCCTTTCGACCGGCAATCGACCTCCTTCGGTTGAGGTGGCACGGAGACACACCCCGGTCCCCGGGCCAGAGAGCACTGACACCAATATGAGGATGCTGCAAATGGCGTTTATTTATGGTTTAACAACACCTTATATATGCCCTATGCCTCGTTACCGCCCCTTAACCTGTGTCACTGCCCGTATCATCCTCTCCTGTGCAGAAGCCTTATCTCTAGCAGCATAGTGAGGACCCCTTTTCCCTATTCGCTTTCCGTACAGCTCGTGATCTTCCGGTCGCCATTCCCTGCAAGGGACCTCAAGAGATCATCAAGTCCAACCTCCCTGCCAAAGCAGGTTCCCTAGGACAGTAGGCGTCCAGACGGGTCTTGAATATCACCAGAGAAGGAGACTCCACAACCCCCCTGAGCAGCCTATTCCAGTGCTCTGTCACCCTCACTGTGAAAAAGTTCCTCTGCATGTTGGTGTGGAACTTCCTGTGCTCGAACTTGAGGCCATTGCCCCTTGTCCATTTGCACCATTTTTTTCTTGCAGTGCCATCAGGGCTGACATAGGGGTCAAAGAACCTTGGGAAACGCAAACCACTGCTTTGGGGTGCCTGGTGCTTGCATGGGGGCACAGACATAGGTGGATGGAGATGAAGGACCTGTTGAGAAATGCATGCAAGATGTCATCTGTGGGTGAGGACATCGATGGCAGGACCCCAGGCAGCAGAGTCCTTGCAGTGCAACCCTTTCTGTCTACCTTCAGGAGCATTTTTCATGTGCTTATGCCATGTTAAGGAGAGATAACTGGTCTCTTTGCACTCCTCCTGTCCCAGCAGCAGATAGCTGATACCTACAGCCTGGGGAAGCTCCAGAGTGCCCCTCTAAAATGCAAGAAACATAGCTATGATCAGGAACATGCAGAGAAACAGTAACATCTTTCTGATCCTCCTGGATTCAGACCACTGCACTGATGCAGATGGCTCTCAACCATCTGTGGGTATGGACTTGGACTTTGGTTCCCATAGCACCAGCAGATTTGCCTGCTAGGCCCTGCTCCGCTGTACAGGGCCATACCTGGGTTTGGTGGGCAGGCTGTGGACTTCCCTGACCCAATATATATTACAGGCAGAGGTCGAACTGTGGCCCTTGTTTCTGGTATCACTTAGTGCCTCAATGGACAAGGTGGAGCACATGCATTTGCCTCATTCAGCCAAGTCACGTCAGATGAGCTACAGGAGGACAGTGTGAAGGTAGAGGGTGACTGCCCAAGCTTGGGGGTAGGATGTAGACTCTTTCATCATAGGTAGATAAGACTATTCCTCCTTAGCCAAATATCCAAGCAGTCTTTGACATTCATTCATCTTCACAACCACCTTATGGGGGAGTATCCCAACTCTGCGGGTGGGAAACTGGGTCAAGGAAAGTCCAAGTGAAATTTCAGCCTTTCCCTGACCATGTATCCCTGGCAGAAAGGAGGATCATTGAGGAGATTATGGCAGAGGAAGGGCTGGAATCAGGCCACCATAGGTCCTTTCTAATCAATCCTAACTCCACTTTTTTTGCTTTAATTTCCATGTTAAGTTCTTTACTAAAGAATAGCAAAAATAGGAAAAGTAGATAGGGGTTTAATTTGCTTCATGTCATGCTCATGAGCTAAATACCCCAGGAGTGAATTTTGGGACTACTGCCTGTTTATATTTGACCCAAATTGATATTTCTTTCTTTATTGTTGTTGTTGAGTTTAAAATAATCTCATGCTTTTTCACAAAATATCTGTGAACTGTTTATGAGAACTTATCTTAGAGTATGCAGTTTGTCCTTAACTAACATTTTCCAAACAACTCAGCAAAAAGATAAACTGGGGGGAGAACTGTTGCATACCTTCAAAATCCTGGCCAAACCTTTGGCTAATGCAACATAAAAACCGGTGGACTGCATGCTCAACAAGATGCTGTAAACACTGTCTTAAAAGCAAACAAACTGCTGTCTGCTAAAAACAGAAAAAGCTGAAGACAAAACTTTGAGAGCAATGATAACTCCCTGAATTATCTCTATTATTCCTAGCTATTTTCCAGCAGTTGTGGAACAGGTAAACAAACGGGTGTTTATTTGCATAGGAAACGTGAAAAGTGAGAGTGGGAAGGAGAGATTATAAAGCTGAGAATCAAAATTGTGATTTGAACTAAAGGATGGGACCTTAGTGCACATTTAGTTACACTGAGAAATTTTTATATAGGCAGTTTTAATTAGTCCAACCACTTTTCCAAAGTTTGCCTTTTCCTGATTAATTTCAGATACCAATAAAGCCAGTTTTCCTAATTTTTTTCCTTTTTCTCAGTGTTTAGTTTCACATGACTGGAGTGCTGCTATGGCTGGTTATAAACTATACAGGGTAGCCCTCTATGTCAGAGAATGCTTTGACAGCCTGGAGCTGGATTATGGTGAAGACAGGGTTGAGTGTCTCTGGGTAAAAATCAGAGGAGCACAAAATCAGGCAGATATAGTGATGGGAGTCTGCTATAGACCACCTGGCCAGGAGGAGGAAGCTGATGAGTTGTTTTTTAAACAACTGGGAGAAGTCTCACGATCACTAGCCCTTGTCCTTATTGGGGACTTCAACTTACTGGATGTCTCCTGGAAGTACAATACAGCAGAGAGGAAGCAGTCTAGCAGATTCCTGGAGTGTTTGGAAGACAACTTCCTGACCCAACTGGTGAGTGAACCAACAAGGGAAGGTGCCCTGCTGGACTTGTTTGTAAACAGAGAAGGCCTAGTGGGGGATGTGAAGGTTGGAGGACACCTGGGGCATAGTGATCATGAGTTGATAGAATTCTTAGTACTAGGAGAAGTAAGGAAGGGGGACAGCAGAACAACAACCTTAGACTTCCATGGGGCTGACTTTGGACTGTTCAGAAAGCTGCTTGATAAGATTCCATGGGAGGCAGCCCTTGAGGGCAAAGGAGCCCAAGAGGGTTGGATGCTCCTCAAGAAGGAAATCTTGGAGGCACAGGCTGTCCCAGTGTGTCGGAAGAGGAGTCAGCGAGGAAGGAAACCAGCTTGGCTGAGTAGAGAGATCTGGGAGGATATTAGGAAAAAGGGGGAAAAATATGAGCTTTGGAACGTAGTGAGATCACGTAGGGAGAAAGTCAGAAGGGCTAAAGCCCAGCTGGAACTCAGACTGGCCAGTTCTGTAAAAGATAATAAAAAGTCCTTCTATAGATATATTAACAGTAAAAGGAGGGTCAAGGAGAATCTCCAGCCCTTATTGGATGCAGGGGGAACATTAGTGACAAGGGATGAGGACAAGGCTGAGGTACTTAATTCCTTCTTTACCTCAGTCTTTAATAGTAAAGTTGGATATTCCCTGAGTACTCATCCTCAGGAACTGGCTGACAGGGAGGGGAAGAATAACAAAGCTCCCATGATTCAGGTGGAAATGATTAGTGACCTACTTGGCCAATTAGACACCTACAAATCAATGGGGCCAGATGGGATCCACCCAAGGGTACTGAGAGAGCTGGCAGATGTGCTTGCCAAACCCCTTTCCATGATCTATCAGCAATCCTGGCAGACTGGGGAAGTTCCACTTGACTGGAGGCTGGCAGATGTTACACCCATATACAAGAAGGGTTGGAGGGAGGATCTGGGGAACTACAGGCCTGTCAGTCTGACCTCAGTCCCAGGGAAGATCATGGAGAGGGTCAACTTGGGAGCTATCATGCAGCACATGGGGAATCAGACCTAGTCAACATGGGTTTACAGAAGGTAGATCCTGTCAAACTAACCTGATTGCCTTCTATGACAAGGTGACCTGCTTAATGGACGAGGGGAAGGCTGTGGATGTGGTCTATCTGGACTTCAGTAAAGCCTTTGACACAGTTTCTCAAAGCATTCTGATTGAGAAACTGGCTGCCACTGGCCTGGACAGGTGGACCCTCTGCTGGGTTAAAAACTGGCTGGATGGCTGGGCCCAAAGGGTGGTGGTAAATGGAACAAAATCCAGCTGGAGGCTGGTCACAAGTGGCGTCCCCCAGGGCTCAGTCCTGGGTCCAATTTTGTTCAACATCTTTATCAATGACCTGGATGAAGGGATTGAATGTTCCCTCAGTAAGTTTGCAGATGACACTAAGCTGGGAGGAAATGTTGATCTGCCTGAGGGGAGGGAGGCTCTTCAGAGGGATCTGACCAGACTGGACCAATGGGCTGAGACCAATGAGATAAAGTTTAACAGTGCATGGGACATAACAACCCCATGCAGCACTACAGGCTTGGGGGAGACTGGCTGGAGAGCTGTCAGGCAGAGAAAGACCTGGGGATATTGGTTGACTGCAGACTGAATATGAGTCAGCAGTGTGCCCAGGTGACCAGGAAAGCCAATGGCATCCTGGCTTGTATCAGAAATAGTGTGGCCAGTAGGTCTAGGGAGGTGATTGTGCCCCTGTACTGGGCATTGATGAGGCTGCACCTCGAGTACTGTGTCCAGTTCTGGGCTCCTCACCATAAGAAGGACATTGAGGTCCTCGAGTGAGTCCAGAGAAGGGCAACCAAGCTGGTGAAGGGGCTGGAGGGCAAATCATATGAGGAGCAGCTGAGGGAACTGGGGTTGTTTAGCCTGGAGAAGAGGAGTCTGAGGGGAGACCTTATCACCGCCTACAACTACCTGAAAGGAGGTTGTAGAGATGTGGGCGATGGTCTCTTCAGCCAAGTAACAGGAGATAGGACAAGGGGAAATGGCCTCAAGCTGCACCAGGGCAGGTTCAGAGTAGATGTTAGAAAAAAAAATTTTCACTGAAAGAGTTGTCGGGGCCTGGAACAGGCTGCCCAGGGAGGGGGTTGAGTCACCATCCCTGGATGTGTTTAACAGACGGGTAGATGAGGTATTTAGGGATATGGTTTAGCATAGGACAGGAACGGTTGGACTTGATGATCTTAAAGGTCTTTTCCAACCTTGTGATTCTGTGATGCTGAGTCTGTTCTGCCCATGATGCTGATTACGGAATGATCTCTCCCTGTCCTTATCTCCACTCCTAATCCTCTCAATAGATATTTTCTCCCCTGTTCAGCTGAAAAGGGGAGTGATAGAGAGACTTTGGTGAGCATCTGGCCTCCAGCCAAGGTTAAACCACCACACAATCTCATGTTTTTTTGCAAAGTTCATGAAGAGCAGAGCAGGGTTGGAGTTGGTGTACATAAGACACCATAGTTTTGCTGCAACCCATTGCACTTGCACCACTATATAATCAGTCTAGCAGGAGCCATATTAATTATGGTGTATTGGATGCAACACTGTCCCATCATGTAATTTTGTGGTTGTTAGAAGTGTCCCCATGGATACAGAGAGGCTCAGTGGTGGGTGGCTTCCTCTTGGGCAGAACCCTTCCCTTCCAACCAGCTGCTCCCAGGGCTGTGCTTCTCAGATGTTATTGTCTGATGCTTGTATTTAGTCGCTGTATATGTGAAACAAGTGCATTTTCTCATTGACTGTTGTGGGACAGAAAAAGAAATGTAAACTAAATAAAATCTGTTCTGAAAGCTGTTAATCTAAATTATCTATATTCTGCCCTGCTTGCTGCCTCTCAGCAGGAAATACACTGGTGATACCCTTTACCCCATGTTTTGTCACTGTTTATCTTAATTTTATTTTGATAATCTCTTCTAATTTTTTGTCCTTTCCTCCTGGAAGCGGGAAAAACCAAACTGAATGAAGAAACGGAAGAAAGTTCATAAGGGAGGAGGAGGTCATGCATTTCTCACTGCCTCACTCTTCTCTCTTTTGCAGTTGTTGCAATCTCAGGATTTGAAGGAAGATGCGGTACTTTGCTGCTCCATGGAGGTAGGGAAGAACCTGCACCACCTGCCCTAATCCTCATTGCATTGCCCCTTCTGTCCTTGGCTGCGCACATGTCAAGTAGCTATTAGATGTTTCCACACCTAAACAGAGGTGTTGCTTCTTTACATTATAGAATCATAGAATGGTTTGGGTTGGAATGGACCTTTCGAAGTCATCTAGTCCAACATTCCTGCCATGAGCTGGGACATCTCCAACTAGATCAGGTTGCTTAAAGCCCCATAAAACCTGACTCTAAATGTTTTCAAGGATGGGGTTTCTACCACCTCTTTGGGCAACCTGTTCCAGTGTTTTACCACTTCCATAGTAAAAAAAAAAAAAATCTAGTCTGAATCTACCCTCTTTCAGTTTAAAACCATTGCCCCTTGTCCTATCACTACAGGCCCTACTAAAAAGTCTGTCTCCATCTTTCTTATAAGTCCCCTTTAAGTATTGAAACTCCACAATAAGGTCTCCCCAAGGCCTTCTCTTCTCCAGGCTGAACAACCCCAACTATCTCAGCCTGTCTTCATAGAAAAGGTGCTCCAGCCCTCTGACCATTTTTGTGACATCCTCTGGACCTGCTCAAACAGGTCCATGTCTTTCCTGTGGTGAGGACTCTAGAGCTGGATGCAGTACTCCAGGTGGGGTCTTACCAGAGCAAAGTAGATAAAAGACATCACTGTGAGATAAGAGATAGACCTTGAGACTCTATCACTGGATTTTTGATGCATGTAAATGGACGCAAAAGGTTTGGTAGCTGGGGTCCCATCACAAAATTGTATTATCCTGGTTCCTTCAAATCTTACCCTGCATTTACTTTTTAAGCCCAAATACATCTGTATTGGAGCAAAACCTGCCTTGTGGCTCACACCTGCCTATGCTCAGCAGCAGTTTTGCAGAGAATTGCTAGTACAGATATATCAGAGTTTAATTAGTCTTGGGAAGTGATACGCCTGTGGGGATGGATGCTTTGCTTTCAGAGATCTGTTGAAATTACAGCCTGAATGGCTGAATTTAAGCAAAGCAACAGGCAACCAAGGAGGAGAGTTTGAATTTTTAAAGTTTGCTGGACTCATTTGGTCCACTCCAAACTTGGACCTTCTCCTCTCTGGGACTACCTAGGGCTTATGCTGATCCATGGAGGCTCTCAAAGGATTAAATTTAAAAAACCCTTGGCTTTTCTCACAGAAGCAGCACAACAGGTATAAATGCAGATCTTGGCAGGGTAGGATTTGTTATGCATACAGGAGAGCTCTGCTTATTCCGATTAATGACTGGGAGTCACTGACAGCTGTGAATCAGTAAGTAAATGAAGGCCCAGGTAGAAGGCAGGAATACCACATCACAGCCTTTTATGTTTTGACAATAGCATGATTTTTAGATATTTTTTTTTTCAAAAGCATGCCACCTTTCAAGTCAGTGAGAGCTGAATCATTCACTCCTCCAGCAGCCCGGAGCAGATGCTTTTGAAACCTCACCCTTCATGTTTGGCTCATGGAGCCTGCTGCCAGGTCACTTTGATTTTCAAAAGACATGATGCCCTTAACCTTGTCTGCTTGCCCTGCCACGTCAAACAGGGGAAGACTGGAGGGGTGGAGGGTGTCTACAAAAGCCAACAGAGTGTTTTAATATCATAGAACATCTCAAGTTGGAAGGGACCTCTAAGGATCAGTATGCCATGGTTGACCTCCTCTTCTCCTGACAGCTGCAGAGCACTGGCCGGTTGCTGGAGGAACAGCTACCCGAGATGATGACAGAGCTGTTGGCGATAGCACGTGACAAGATGTTGTGTCCTTCTGAGTCCATGCTGACACGGTCCCTGCTGCTGGAGGTTATTGAGCTGCACGCCAACAACTGGAATCCCCTGATGCCCACCATCACACAGTACTACAACAAGACCATCCAAAAACTGACAGCTTGAGGGGCAAGGCAATGAGGGGTGGGAAGGAATAAGAAGAAGACATGCACCTTGACAGTATCTGGCAAAAGCTTTTCCAATTTAAATCCCCCAGCAGACCAAACCCCAGCATGCTTGAGTATATGTTCATGGGATGGGGAGGGAGAAGCATGTTTCTTTTTCAGCTGCATCACCAAGTGCCACCCCTCTTCCCTCCTGTGGTTTTGTTTTAGGGGTTTCTTTTTTGAACTCATTGCTCAAGCAGCAGCGATGCATCCCATCAGGTTATTGTTTGGCTTTCAAAGGAAGATTGAAAATTTGGAAAAAAACCCCAACAAATCTAAGTGGAGGCTAGCATTGTTTTCATTACATCCTCCTGCCTTGCTTCAGCCAACTGTCAGGAGATAGCAGGCAGCAGATGTCTCAGGAAGACAAAGCCAGACACACACTACACCAAACAACTCATAATTGATGTTTTTTGTCAAACAGGGCTTGCGTTAGGTTTTTCCACACCCCCATCTGTTTTTGACTTTCTGTGTGTTGTCCCCCTATTCACCACCCCTTCAAAAGTAGATCAGAGAGCAGGACAACTTTCTTATTTACACTAGGTTTTCTTTTTCTCAGGCATTTGTATTTTCTTCTTATTTTATTGTATCATTGAATGAACAATTTTGAGCAGCTCAGAGATGGGGAAGGCAATGCCTTCCTGCAAGCTAATGGTTCATGTGAATATGCTGAAGTGGAAGGAGTCTTTCAAAGGAGTCTAGAAGCCACTGCAGAAGTAACATAGCCACCATCATCTTGCCAGTAACCTCCTCAATGGATGGAGAAACATGTCATCTGAGCTGGGATCTCTAAGAAACTGTGAATTCTACAGCTCTTCCTGTTAAATTTGACGTTAGCCCTTGGCCACTATAACCCCCTTATGTTTTGGTTTTTTGTTTGTTTGTTTCCATTGAAGAAATGCTTTCTTGTAATTACTGTCATGGTTGTACTTATACATTTAAATCCAGGCCTGTTATAGTTGGGCCTAATAATGTATGGGGTAAAGGAGATGTGAAGGTTTGATGTTTTCTTTTGAGACTGGTAAAGAGAAGACAAGCAATGTATTGCAAAAAGGAGAAAAAAAGAAGAGGGGAGGGGAAAAAATAGGAAAAGCCAAAAATAGTGTTTTTGAGCCTGGTTCTAACTAGCTGACTTTGCTATCCAGGGTTTCTAGGTGTGCAGTGTACAGGAGCAGCTCTGTCCCATGGTCAGTCTAAGTGGCACCACGCCCTCAAGGGATGGGTGATGTGTTTGGAGGGGGAGAGTTTGCTCAGGGATCCCCAGGTTGCTCCATGCTGGAGCATTCTGAGGGAGAGGGCAGCTGTTGGAGGTGGTGTTGAGATGCTGCCTGGGTGAGAAAATGCCTAGGAGGTGAGCGGGCTGGTATGGAGGAACTCACCACACCATTGCATCATTCCCTGAATCATGAACGAGACTTGGTGGTCTCCTTATTTCCTTAATTGCTTGTCTAATGATGCTTTTACCTATTAAATTACTTCTGATGAAGCCTCATGGGGGTGCAAACTGCCCCATCCCATCTGCACAGTGGAAGAGGAGCTAAGGAAGGCAATAGCCTGTCCTCTTTTCTTCCCATTATTCAATTTACTTTCCTTTACCAGTGATAAGAGAATTTATGCCATGGCACTGGCAAACACAGAACCTAGATCAGGCAGGTTGGATCTGAACTCAGCAGCTCAGCCTATTTTTCCAAGAAAGATGTTGAATTTCTTGTGGCTTGCAGAGAAGAGAGATTTCACCCCAACTTCTTTGGATGTGCAGTATGTTCTTGGGCAGAAATTATCAGCAGAAAATGCATTGCAGGAGATGAGAGTCCTGTTGCTGTGTTTCAATATTACTTTAATTTTCATCTGGTTGTCTGCTGCTGAGGTTCCTAATCCACACGTGGAACAAGAGGAGTGAGCTGGAAATGAGTTTAAGTTTTCCTGTCTCCCTGGAAAGCAGGAAAATTATTGCTGGATGTGCTGGACTTGTCTGGAAAAATTAATTTCTGCTTTGTGGATTTGAGCCTGGGAGCTTTGTGTGGTGATGGTGCCTTGCATTGGGTCAGCTTTGTTAGTAGCAATGAGGTTTGATAGTATTAATGAGCAGCTGAACTTGATTAAGGCAACAAAGCCCATCAGTATTATAAAGCTCAGGGTTGTGCCTATTGCTCTTGGCTTTGCCTGGTCCCTAATTTCTTGGGGACTGGAAGAGAAGGGGATTTAACACCCATCGCAGCATGCCCAGACACAGCATCAGTGTTCTGGGAGAAGACCTGAAATCCAGTTATGTCTTGAATTATTTTTTTAAAGAACAGAAAAGTCCCCTGTTATAGGGGCACAGCCTGATGGGTCGGAGTGGCAGGGATCTTTCTCCAGCCCCTGCAGCTTCTCCCTTCCCCTAGAATTTGCTCATGAAAGAAATAAAAAAAGAAAAACAAGAAAAACCCAGAGAATCGGAGATTTTGCTTCTGAAGACCTGAATTCTCATCCATTAGTTCATCAGGAAGTATTCAGAGGCAAAGTGTAAGCCACACACATGGCCATATTTCTGCTTAAGCATTTCCCTACCCATACCAACCATGAGGGTTTATTCAATTTTCCCATTGGGGTGCAGTCCTGCAACCCTCACTGACCAGGCTGGGCCCATGACTTTCCCTCTCCAATGCCGGGATTTCTCCCACTGAAGAACTTCTATGTGAAATTCTTCTTTTTTAATGTCTTGCCATTTATCTTCATTAATAACATATGCTCATCCAGCCATAACTGCTTTGATATGTCAGTTGCTCTGCTGATATGTGAGAATCAAAATTTTGACCACAAATGGGTTTTATTTTCCAAAAATTATGTGCTGCTGATGATATCTACCGATGGTATATACTAATGAAATCCATTAGTAGAAAGCCAGCAGGCACATGGCATCATTAACCATGGTACCGTGTTGGGAAAAGAGGTACTACAAGGTCATTTGATGGGACAAGATGGCGAGTAGTGCTAGGAAATTTTGGGGATTCCTGGTGAAAACACCTTGGGATGTCATCGAGTATTTTCTTGGCTTTTTTGGACTTTTTTTAGAAACAGTCACAAAAAAGTGTAATTCTATAATGTGCATTTTTGAAGGTGTGAAGATACTGATTATGTCTCCACAAATTACCCATATTCAATTTTTGAATATTCTTATTTATTGAATATTCTTTGCTGCTCAATAAAAGTATCCACATGGGGTTTAAATATGTTTTACCCATATGGCTACATCAGCAAAGAGGAAAATAACCCCCTTGGGCCAAATAGGTGTGGGGCCAAACTTCAGGCTGGTATAAAGGTGATTGTCTGAAGCACCTGCAGAGGAATGATGCTCTGCACCAATGGTGCTGGTCCCCCTCAGATGCAAAGCAGGTTTCCTGGCTCCTTGTCAGAGTCCCCAGCATCTAATTCTCCTCATTCCCAGTGAAATTATTTCCAAACTGAAGATTTTTGCTACCTACAAAGTGACTTGCTCAGTTTCCCCATGAGGGATTTCACCCCTGTTTGGAGAAGTCTTATATATATGGAAGTGAAATGAAAATGCGGCAAAAAAAAGGAAAAGTGATTTTCTTGGTTCCCTTCTATGCCTGAAGGAGTTTAATTAGTATCTATTCTTGGCATGATTGATGGCTTTGAAGGAAAACTTGTCAGAAGAACTTATGTTTTATTTTGATGCTTATTTTTATAACATCCCTCACTTGGAAGTCTCTCAAAATCTTAATTTTTTTATTTATTTTTTTAATTATTTCCCTGCTGGTTATTTTATGGCTTTACACTAATTTTGCTCTTCTTGGTGTCAGCTATTAGTCAGTCATGGTTATACTTTCAGTATTTTTTCAGGAGAAATGACACTAAGGGTTGTGAAGTCCACTGTCGATAGCCAAGGGAGGTGTGATGTCTCCTGCAGAACATGGAGTTAACACTAGCAATTCTTTTTGTTTATGTATTTATTTGCATTTTTTAAAAAACCCAACATTTTAATTTAATCATATTTGTTAAACTAAGTGTTTTAAAAAAATAAAAAATGGAAAAAGGTTGGTAGAGAATAAAAACTAGATGTTCATACTAGAGAAAACACAAACTCATAATTTTCAGCATTTCTGAGACTGTTAAAGCAAGGGAGCTAATAACTCTTTGTGGCAATTCAGTCTTTGTTTATAGAACATCCAGACCCACTGTATGCTATAAAATGCATCATCTGAGTAATAAACGTTTAAAGCTTGACATTTTCCCATCTCTTTGTGGGTATGTGCTGTCACTTGTGCTGATCTGGGAGAGACCTTCCTTTTGTTTATGATGGAAGAAAAGGAAGATATGTGGGGGAAATATCCCTAATGGTGTCTGCTTAGAAATGTAGCACAGGGGCGGATCCTTCCCCCTGTGGGGATGAATCAGCCCATGCTCCTGGTGCCACGTCAGATCCTGCATGGTGCTGTGGCTCCAGGAGGGGTTGGTCCCTCTCCCTATCACTTCTTGCAAGGGTGAGGATGAAGCCCATGGGAGCGGTGCAAAGGGCTTGGAGGTCCATGGGTGATGGATTGGACCCCTTTCCCAGCTCATTCACTGTGGCAACCCCACTCCCTGGCCTTTGTCCCAAGGGAATTTCCCATCTACTTGTATCCTACCTCGGCTAGACCAAGGTGCCTGTTGGAGGACCTTCCATTTATCACATCCATTTCACCCAACACTACAGTATGCAACAGCACTGAAGGCTCACAAACCACTTCTGCCTTTTACTCCATTCAACTTGCTAAAAAATAATTATAAAAACTCACAGTTTTTCTAAGACATCTCTTGAAAACCCTTCTCTAGCCCAAGTGAATTAATTTTAGGCTAATTGAAATGCATGCATTGGTCCAGGAAGCCACACGAATCCCTGAAAGTGAGCATTTAGTGCCTGTGTATCAACAAGCTGTAGCCGGAAAATTGGAGGTGAAACAGTTCCTGCTTTTGAAGTGTTCTTGCGAAATGCTAGACATGTCCATGTGCATACAGTCAGAGTTCACTGCAATGCAGATGAACTGCAAAATAGATATAGAAAAGAGGTGGAAGAAGATGGGGCTGTGGCAGAGGGATCCCTGCTGCTGGTTGGGGGCTCAGCTTGTTGCTGTAAGACCATAAATAAATAGAGGTGCAGGCCACTTTCACATAGTGCAAAACACCCAGTGCTCCATGCAACGCCCTAACTGCTTAGGGAAAGAGCCTTGGCTCTTGCTTCCTGACTTGTGCTGCTGGCTTTTGAGATATTCATAGAATCATAGAATCATAGGATGTGTTAGCTTGGAAGGGACCTTTAAAGGTCATCTAGTCCAACCCCCCTGAAGTAAGCAGGGACATCTTCACTAGATCAGGTCGCTCAGAGCCCTATCAACCCTGAATATCTCCAGGGATGGGGCCTCCACTACCTCTTTGGGCAACCTGTTCCAGTGATCTACCACCCTCATATTGAAGAACTTTTTCCTAATATCTAATCTAAATCTCCCCTTTTCATAGAATCATTAAGGTTGTAAAAGACCTCCAAGATCATCTAGTCCAACCGCCCCACTGTCACCTATATTACTAACTAAACCATATCCCTAAGTACCTCATCCAACCTTTCCTTAAAACCCAAGGGATGGTGACTCCACCACCTCCCTGGACAACCCATTCCAATGCCTAACCACTCCTTCTGAGAAGAAATTTCTCCTAATTTCTAACCTGAACCTCCCCTGGTGCAACTTGCAGCCATTCCCTCTTGTCCTATCACTAGTTATCTGGGAGAAGAGGCTGACCCCCAGCTCACCACAACCTCCTTTCAGGTAGTTGTAGACAGTGATAAGGTACCCCCTCATCCTCCTCTTCTCCAGACTAAACAGTCCCAGTTCTCTCAGCCGCTCCTCATAAGACTTGTGTTCCAGACCCTTCATCAGCTTTGTTGTCCTTCTCTGGACATGCTCCAAGGCCTCAATGTCTTTCTTGTAGTGAGGGGCCCAAAACTGAACACAGTACTCAAGGTGTGGCCTCACCAGAGCTGAGCACAGGGGGATGATCACCTTCCTGGGTCCTGTTGCTATTCTGGATACAAGCCAAGATGTCATTAGCCTTCTTGGCCACCTGGGCACATGGCTGGCTCATGTACAGGCAAGTATCAACCAACACCCCCAGATCCTTTTCCTTTGAACAGCTTTCCAGCCACCCCACCCCAAGCCTGTAGCATTGCCTAGAGTTGTTATGACCAAAGTGCAGGACCCGGCACTTAGCCATGTTGAACTTCATCCCACTGACCTCTAAAGGCCCATCAATCCACTCGATCCCACTGTCAATATCATTAATAAAAATATTAAACAGCACCGGTCCCAGCACAGACCCCTGAGGAACACTGATTGTCACCGTCCTCTGTCTGGACATCGAACCATTGACCACCACCCTCTGGATGTGACCATCCAGCCAATTCCTTATCCACTGAACAGTCCACCCATAAAATCCATATCTCTCCAACTTAGAGAGAAGGATGTTGTGGGGGACTGTGTCAAAGGCCTTGCAGACGTCCAAATGATAGATGACATCCATAGCTCTTCCCTTGTCTACTGATGCAGTTACTCCGTTGTAGAAAGCCACTAGATTGGTCAGGCAGGACTTGCCCCTTGTAAAGCCATACTGGCTGTCTTGAATCACCTCCCTGTCTTCCATGTGCCTCAGCATAGCTTCTAGGAGGATCTGTTCCTTGATCTTCCCAGACACAGAGGTGAGGTTTAAAGGTTGGTAGTTCCCAGGGTCCTCCTTTCTACCCTTTTTATTCCTGTACCTAATGGAGGAAGTCAATCGTGGTGATAAACAGGCACCCAGATTTGTAGCATCCATTGTTGTAGTTTTGCATGGCTGGGTACTGGTGGAGAAGGGGGACGTGCAGGGGTGGCTTCTGCAAGAAGCAGCTAGAAGCTCTCTGCAGGCCCCAGAGAGTAAACACCAGCCGACTCAAGGCCGGAGTCATTGTTGACCAAGGCCAAGCCAATCAGCGATGGTCATAGCACCTCTGGGAATCACAGAGTGGAAAAATCCTGCTAGCAGCCGCTTTTTTGCCACCAGAGAAGGGAGTGTGCAGGCACCAAGGTCAGTGAAGGGGGAGGGAGGAGGCGCCCCAGGTGCCAGAGAGAAAGATGCCCCTGCAGCCTGTGGAGAAACCCATGGTGGAGTGGGTGTCCCCCTGCAGCCCATGGAAAAGGACAAGACCCCACCTGCAGCCCATGGAGAGGCCCCATGCTGGAGCAGGTGGAGACATACAAAAATGGCTGTAACCAGCCTTGGAGCAAGCCTCTGCCAGCATTTGCAACCCGTGGAGAGAAACAGGGACAAAGATATGAGTGAGAGAGAGAAACCCACACAAGAGCAAGTTTCCTGGGGGAGCTGTGACTCCATGCGGGACCAGGCTGGAGCAGTCTGGGCCTGAGATACTGAGAGACATTCTATGATTTATGAATGCACCCCATAGAAGTGACCCACTCTGGGGCATCTGGGGAAGATCTGAAGCCCTGTGGGAAAGGACTCACATTGGAGAAGTTTGTGGAGGGCTATCTCACATGGGTGGGACCCCACAGTGCAGCAAGTGAAGGGTGTGTAGAATGAATGCCCCCCTGGCCAAGAAGGAAAACAACTCAAACCCCCATTCCCCCAGTCCCTGCCCCTCCCTGTGCCACAGTGGGGGGAAGAAGGGAGCGAAATCCTGACTAAAGATCAGTCTGCTAAGAAGGGAGGGGTGGGGGGAGGTGCTTTAAGATCTGGTCACACTTCTCATTACCCGACTCTGGTATCACTGGGGGTGCAGGGCAGTGTCATCAATTAGAGAGTTTTCTTTCCTTTACTCTGTGCTGAGTCTGTTCTGCCAATGTCACTGATTGTAGAATGATCTCTCCCTGTCCTTATCTCCACTCCTGAGCCTCTCAATATCTATTTTCTCCCCTGTCCAGCTGAAAAGGGGAGTGATAGAGCGGCTTTGGTGGGCATCTGGTCTCCAACTGGGGTCAAACCACTACACCCACACATCAGTATCACTAGTTGGAAATATTGCCAGCTGCTTCTGCTGCCCATGGTGAGAGGGACAGTGGAGCCTCAACCCACAATTAGGATCATCCCCTGCAGATCTGAGAGACCTGTTGGGCTGGATCATTAGCAGGCACGAATGTTTTAGGGGTTATACTATAAAAACAACTTTTCTTCGGACTTGCAATATCTTTTTGTGGTGGTTCAGCCCCAAACAGTGTCTGAGCACCACATGCCACTCACTCCCTGAGGAGAAACAGACAGAGCCTCCATGGGCTGGGATAAGGACAGTTTACTGATAAAAATCACCATGAAAGGAGAACAATAACAGCCCAAGTTAAATTTCACTCACACCCAGTGATAACAGACAGTACTGCACTAAGGATAAAGCTGATGCTCCCTCCCACAGTCACACTCAGACTGCCCTGGAGACAACCGGGAGTGCCCCTCCCCAACCAGCCCCTTTTATGGGGCAGTGATGTCAGGTGGTATGGTGGAAAACAGCTTGGGCTAACTCAGCTCCCCTGTGCTGACTGCTTGGGGAGGTTAACTCTGGCCTAGCCAGAACCAGGATACTTTTGCAGAGATGCATCATCACTCTTGGCAGCATGGCTCAAGTGTTTGATTGATTTTCAGTACAGCCAACCCTGATGCTCCTAATTCAAAGCCTTTCAGCTCTTGGAGGTCACCCTGAGTTCAGGAAGCAAATTTCTTACCTGGGGCATATTTTTCTTGCAGGAAAGCAGATCTCCAGATAGGGACCTGCTTTTTTACAGGAAACTGATCTCCAGATACAGACCTGCTCTGTAGGACAGGACCTAAAAGAGTTAAGTAGAACCTCCAGCACTTTGCAGTTCTCAGAGAGAGATGTGCTGAAGTTCGTCAGCTTCAAACCCTGGGAGATTTAAAACAACACAGGAGCTAGCTGATAAAGGATGAAAGAGTCGCCGAGGAAGAGAGCTCAGGCAAGGGAGACCCGGCGGTGGAGCCCTCTGAAAAGCGGCAACCCCTGAGCACTGATCCTCGAGGGCGGAGAAAAGAAGGAGAGGAGAAAAGGAGAGACCCCGCGACGCACCCGGCGGCAGCCATTGCCTCTCGCTGAGACTGCACGTCGGCGTGACTCCTCGGGGGCGGAGCTTAGCGCGGCAGCGGCAATCCGACTCCCTACAAGAGGCGCCTCTGGGAGCGCCAGCGACCAGGACGGGCAAACAGGGCGTGGTGCGTCAGAAGGGCGTGGTGCATCAGTTTGCGCGGCAGTTCGCACAGGCAGGGCAAGCAGGCAGGGTGAGCCTTCCCTCCTAGCTCAGAGGGGAAATTGAGCACACCAGCTCAGAGTACACAGGTTGAGCCAAGGGCTCCCTGTTTCTTGTGTCCAGACATTTGGACCATGGTGTCCACCAGGCGGAGACCTTCCCCCTACAAATCTGGGGCAACCCCAATGAGGGATGTGCCTAAGGACACCTCGGTCCAGGTCACTGGCTGCAGGGAATGTTTGAGTCTGCTGCTGCCAAGCGAAAGTGGCAAGGGCCTCACCTGTGTGAGGTGTGAGCAGGTGGATGACCTCCTCTGCTTAGTTGCCAATCTTGAGGATGAGCTCGAAAGGCTGAAAGCCATTCGGGAAAGGGAGCGAGAAGAGCTCGAAAGGCTGAAAGCCATTTGGGAAAGGGAGCTCAGCCTTGTTGTGGAGCTTAGGGAGGAGGTAGATAGACTGCAGACCATCAGAGAATGCGAGCGGGAGATAGACTGGTGGAGCGACTCTCTGCGAGAAAGGCGCAGAGATTGCACTTCCCAGACTGAGGGAGTATTGGGAGAAATGGCCCCTCTCTCTCACCATAGTCAAGCAGGGAGAGACAGCTTGAGAGGAGAGGAGGAATGGCAGCAGGTCTCAGCCCGGCGTTGCAGGCGACCCCCATCCCGACCTACCTCGGTTCCCCTGGTCCCTCTCTGTAACAGGTATGAAGCCCTGAAACCAGAGGGAGACGTGAGTGATGATGACATGGGAGCGCTGCCGCCAAGCTTGCCCAAGGTAAGGCGGACGGCTCCACGTTTGAAGACTGCTTCCTCCAGGAAAGAAAGGAGGGTGATAGTTGTGGGCGACTCTCTTCTGAGAGGAACAGAGGGCCCAATATGTCGGCCTGACCCTACCCATAGGGAGGTGTGTTGCCTTCCCGGGGCACGGGTCAGGGATATTTCTAGAAAACTCCTCAGCCTTATCCGCCCCTCCGATTATTACCCTTTATTGGTAGTTCAGACTGGCAGTGATGGGATTGCTGATAGAAGCCTGAGGATTATAAAAAATGATTTTAGGAGGCCGGGGAAGTTAGTCGATGGAGCGGGCATACAAGTTGTGTTTACCAGTATTCCTTTGGTGGCAGGGGCAAACGCTGAGATAAGCAGAAAAGGCCATCTTATAAATGCATGGCTGAGAGGCTGGTGCAAACGCAAAAATTTTGGATTCTTTGATCACGGGGCAGTCTACTTGGCACCTGGCCTGAGGACAGCTGATGGGAATTGCCTGTCTCCGAAAGGGAAACAGATACTTGCCCAGGAGCTGGCAGGACTTGTAGAAAGGGCTTTAAACTAGATAGGAAGGGGATAAAGCCAGGTCTGCTAGAGATCGGCCTGGGGAAGTGGTATTGGGATTAGGAGAGAGGCAAGGGGCTCAGCTGAGGTGCGTCTACACTAACGCACGCAGCATGGGCAACAAGCAAGAAGAGTTGGAAGCCATAATGCGGCAGGCAAACTATGACCTGGTTGCCATAACAGAAACATGGTGGGATTGCTCCCATGACTGGAGTGCTGCAATGGATGGCTACAAACTCTTCAGGAGAGACAGGCAAGGAAGGAGGGGTGGTGGTGTGGCTCTATACGTTAGGGAATCCTTTCCTGCTACTGAGATTGTGACTAGGGATGATAACATTGAATCCCTATGGGTAAAGATCAGAGGAAGGGCTGACAAGGCAGACATCCTGGTGGGTGTCTGTTATAGACCGCCAAACCAGGATGAAGAGACAGATGAGGTGTTCTACAAGCAGCTGGCACGAGCTGCACGGTCATCAGCCCTTGTCCTCATGGGGGACTTCAACTTCCCTGACATATGCTGGGAGTACAGCACAGCACAGAAGAAGCAGTCTAGGAGGTTTTTGGAGTGCACAGAGGATGCCTTCCTGATGCAGCTGGTCAGAGAGCCCACAAGAGGAACTGCCCCGCTAGACCTGCTGTTCGTGAACAGGGAAGGTCTGGTAGGAGATGTGAAGGTTGGGGGCTGCCTTGGACAGAGTGACCATGAAATGATACATTTCTCAATTCATGGTGGAGCTTGGAGGGGGAATAGTAAAACTGCTACCTTGGACTTTCAGAGGGCGGACTTTGATTTGTTCAAGAGACTGGTAGGGGGAGTCCCTTGGCATTCAGTCTTAGCGAACAAAGGGGTACAAGAGAGCTGGTTGCTCTTCAAGAAGGAAGTCTTAAGGGCGCAGGAGCAGGCGGTCCCCCTGAGCCGCAAAATGAGCCGGCAGGGAAGAAGACCGGCGTGGATGAATAGGGAGTTACTCTTGAGGCTCCGGGAGAAAAAGAGAATCTACCGCCTGTGGAAGGAGGGACGGGTAACTGAGAATGAATTCAAGGAAGTTGTCAGGATGTGTAGAGGTGAAATCAGAAAGGCAAAAGCCCAGCTTGAATTTAACCTGGCCGCTGGGGTGAAAAGGAATAACAAACTCTTTTATAAGTACATTAACAGTAAGAGGAGGACAAAGGAGAATATCCACTCTTTACTGGATGAGGCTGGGAATGTGATCACTGAGGATAAGGAAAAGGCGGAGGTTCTGAATGCCTTCTTTACGTCTGTCTTTAAAGGTCAGACCAGTTATCCTCAGGGTACCCCTCTCTCTGACCTGGTAGTCTCGGCTGGGGAGCATGCTAACTCCCCTGTGATTCTGGAAGAAACGGTCAGAGACTTCCTACTCCAACTGGACTGCCACAAGTCCATGGGGCCGGATGAGATCCACCCGAGAGTGCTGAGGGAACTGGCAGAGGTGGTAGCTGAGCCGCTTTCCATTATCTATCAGTTCTCCTTGTTGACTGGTGAGGTCCCAGAAGACTGGAGGCTCGCCAATGTGACTCCCATTTACAAGAAAGGTTGTAAGGAGGATCCGGGGAACTACAGGCCTGTTAGCCTGACCTCGGTTCCAGGGAAGGTTATGGAACAGATAGTCTTGAGGGAGATCATGCGGCATGTGTGGGATGGCCGGGGGATCAGGCCTAGCCAGCATGGGTTCATGAAGGGCAGGTCCTGTTTGACCAACCTGATCTCCTTCTATGATCTAGTGACCCATCTGCTGGATGAGGGAAAGGCTGTTGATGTGGTCTACCTAGACTTCAGCAAAGCCTTTGACACTGTCTCCCACAGTATTCTCCTGCAGAAGCTGGCAGCCCGTGGCTTGGATGGGTACACCCTCGGCTGGGTAAGGAGCTGGCTGGAGGGCCGGGCTCAGAGAGTGGTAGTAAATGGAGTTAAATCCAGCTGGCGACCGGTCACGAGTGGTGTTCCCCAGGGGTCGGTGCTGGGGCCTGTCCTCTTCAATATCTTTATTGATGACCTAGATGAGGGCATTGAGTGCACCCTCAGTAAGTTTGCAGATGACACTAAATTGGCTGGGAGAGTGGATCTGCCTGGGGGTAGCGAGGCCCTACAGAGGGATCTGGACAGGCTGGAGAGCTGGGCTGAAGCCAATGGCATGAGGTTCAACAAGAGCAAATGCCGAGTCCTGCACTTTGGCCACAACAACCCCAGGCAGCGCTATAGGCTTGGGGCGGAGTGGCTGGAGGACTGTGTGGAGGAAATGGACCTGGGGGTACAGCCAAGCCCTGACAACCCAACCATTTAAAATAAAAATTTAAAAAATCATCCACATCCTCAGGCTGACTTAGAAGTCAGGATAATAATAACCCTTTTTTTTTTTCCCTCACCTATTCAACCTCTGAGTCTTCAACCTGCACTTTTCAAATTTCTTCTGCATTTGGACAATTGAAGATTTGTGTGTGCTTTCAGCTTTTTCATTCCCACACAGCTCCTGGAGCTCTCCGATGCTCATGAGTCTCTGGTAGACACCCAGAAGCCACCAAGCAGAGCCCACTTGTGGGTTTAAAAAAAGCATATGAGACTTTAGGGCAGAAATGTATAACCAAGATCTGTTCTTCCCTGTGGTTTCCTGCTCTTCACGTCAGACATCTCCACTTTCAGGCCCATTACAGACATATGTCAAATTCTGCCTTATCATGATCCTGTGCCACTTAGTGCTTCAGCTGAGGTAGTTTTACTGGACTGTCCGTCTCAACTGTAAGGAAGTGAATGTATTTGAAGCTTCTGAGCTCTGAAAAATCTCCCTGTCTCTGTCTTCCTGGAGTTTCCCAAATTATGAGCTTCCCCACCGTGAAGCACAGTGCGATCCCTCCGGCCACTGGGTCTGAGCCCCGGGGCGAGCGCTAAGAGCCATGCGAGTGTTAAGACCCGGAGGAGCGCTAGGACCGGGCGCCGCACCGACTCCATGCTCCTGCCTCCCACCAGCCCCATGTAAACTTTGTCTACCACCCACTCGTTCCCACAGAAACTTTTCCCGGCTAGTTTCTGCGATTGAGCAGAAATTGAGTCCCCTTCAGTTCGAATCAAAATAACCTGATTTAGCCGTTTTTCCCATTCTGAGGCCACCTTACGTGCCCATGCTCGGACGAGCAGTCTCTCTGGAGTCTGTGGGTGTTCAGGAGAGAGTGACTTATGGTTGAGTTTGTGAGGAGGCGTGGGCGGGAGTGGTGGGTGTTGAGACGAAATGTGTCCCTGATGTGATGGTAGGCAAGGCGGATTCTTGTCCCTGTCCTTAGGTTTCTTGTCTGTGAGGGCAACACTGGTAGTCTTTGTCTCTGTGATCTTCGGTTGGGTGGGGGCAGTTGGTCCTGAGACTTTTTATGGCGGTTAACATTTTCGACTGCGTCATGGGGTGTTTTAGGCTCAGTAAAAGTTAGAGGTGAACAGATATTAAAGGCAGTTGGTTGTACGTTTTTTTCCACATTTTTTCCTTCCAAAGGCATGATAGTGGGGGGGGGGGGGGAGTGCAGACAATGGTGACAGATTTACACGCACTACTCCCTCCATTTCAATTCCGACAGATTTATCACTTTGCTCTGATAACACGGCATTATTACTTAGCATAGTGACTGGGGTGGGTGAAAGGGCACCCAGAAACAAAAACATATTCTCCGTAGTAGATTTTTTTCCCTTTTTGAATCTGTTCTGTAGAACCCAGTACTGGCATTACGGCTGCAAGGGCTAAAGCGGCAGCAGCGCGTTCCGCCTCCATTTTGGTTAGAGTCCTTTTACTTAATTTCCAGAGAGGCATTATTGATCTAGCCTCTTTCACCCCATCCGAGGCTTCGTCAAGGATTTGAGTCCCAATAGCTTCCCAAGTAGGTAAATCAAATGCCCTGTTAATGCTTGTTATCAGTTCTCTTTCTTGGCTCCACAAAAGGAGCTGTCTTAGAGACTTTTCATCATTTTTAATTCCTCTCTTAGAGAGCATATTGTGGAGGAGTTTCATTACTGCCTCTTGTTTATCAGGCATATTCCCCATTCCTCCCTGACTGCTCGCCTTGCAGGATCTGGGGGTCTCAGGGTAGAGGTCCCTGAGAGGGCGCAGAGTTAATAGTGCAAGAGCGGGGGTGCAGTGGGCGCGGAGGTCTCAGGAGACCCAGAAGTCAATGGAGGAATGGTAGGGGTTTGAGCAGAAAGAGTTTAATTTTCCAGTCACACTATACCCTTGTTTGGGATCCTGGCAACAATATATATGTGTCTCTCTGGGGGAGACATTTGATTCCCCATGTTTCCCACAGCTCACCTCTCTCATCCAGAGGGATTGTACGGCCAGCTGGTTTTCTGCTTCCTCTCAGCAGCTCTTCCCCAGTTCTGTGGGACTTTCAGCCTGCTGCACAGATAGGCAGTTCTTCCCTGCATGCTTGTCTCAAATATCGAAATCACATTGCGGGGTCACCAATTTGCCATGATTGAGAGACGGGACACAGCTTGATGCAAGCCATTGTCGATTTATTGTATAAAATCACAAGTTTATATACTCTACAAAGCCCACATGTGCCTTAGTTTCATTGGTGCGTAAAAAGCCATTCTACATCAGTCATTTGCTGATTGGTTTAGAAACACTTACAAACATTGTTAGAAAAAAGCAGCTTAAGCCTAGTAGCACAACCTTTGTACGCATTCTGGTTTTGTTTTTTGCAACTTCTCTTGTTCCCCCTTCAAGGCTAACCAGTTCCTCCTATCCTGGTCTGGTGTCAGAAAGTCTAGTCTTCCTGTAATCACAGAATCACAGAATTATCAAGGTTGGAAAAGACCTAAAAGATCATCCAGTCCAACCATTCACCTATTACTACTAGCTCCCACTAAACCATATCCCTCAATACAACATCCAGTCTTTCCTTGAACACCCCCAGGGTCGGTGACTCCACCACCTCCCTGGGCAGTGCATTCCAGTGCCTGACTACCCTTTCCGAGAAGTAGTGCTTCCTAATGTCCAGCCTGAATCTCCCCTGGCGCAGCTTGATACCATTCCCTCTAGTTCTGTCACTGCCTACACGGGAGAAGAGGCCGACCCCCAGCTCACTACAACCTCCCTTCAGGAAGTTATAGAGAGCTATAAGGTCTCCCCTGAGCCTCCTCTTCTCCAGGCTGAACAATCCCAGCTCCCTCAGCCGCTCCTCGTAAGGCCTGTGTTCCAGACCCCTCACCAGCTTAGTAGCCCTCCTCTGAACGCGTTCCAGGGCCTCAATGTCTTTCCTGTAGTGAGGGGCCCAAAACTGAACACAGTACTCGAGATGCGGCCTCACAAGTGCTGAGTACAGGGGGACAATTACCTCCCTGCTCCTACTAGTAACACTATTTTTGATGCAAGCCAGGATGCCGTTGGCCTTCTTGGCCACCCGCGCACACTGTCGGCTCATGTTCAGCCGTGCATCAATCAGTACCCCCAGGTCCATTTCCTCCACACAGTCCTCCAGCCACTCCGCCCCAAGCCTATAGCGCTGCCTGGGGTTGTTGTGGCCAAAGTGCAGGACTCGGCATTTGCTCTTGTTGAACCTCATGCCATTGGCTTCAGCCCAGCTCTCCAGCCTGTCCAGATCCCTCTGTAGGGCCTCGCTACCCCCAGGCAGATCCACTCTCCCAGCCAATTTAGTGTCATCTGCAAACTTACTGAGGGTGCACTCAATGCCCTCATCTAGGTCATCAATAAAGATATTGAAGAGGACAGGCCCCAGCACCGACCCCTGGGGAACACCACTCGTGACCGGTCGCCAGCTGGATTTAACTCCATTTACTACCACTCTCTGAGCCCGGCCCTCCAGCCAGCTCCTTACCCAGCCGAGGGTGTACCCATCCAAGCCACGGGCTGCCAGCTTCTGCAGGAGAATACTGTGGGAGACAGTGTCAAAGGCTTTGCTGAAGTCTAGGTAGACCACATCAACAGCCTTTCCCTCATCCAGCAGATGGGTCACTAGATCATAGAAGGAGATCAGGTTGGTCAAACAGGACCTGCCCTTCATGAACCCATGCTGGCTAGGCCTGATCCCCCGGCCATCCCACACATGCCGCATGATCTCCCTCAAGACTATCTGTTCCATAACCTTCCCTGGAACCGAGGTCAGGCTAACAGGCCTGTAGTTCCCCGGATCCTCCTTACAACCTTTCTTGTAAATGGGAGTCACATTGGCGAGCCTCCAGTCTTCTGGGACCTCACCAGTCAACAAGGAGAACTGATAGATAATGGAAAGCGGCTCAGCTACCACCTCTGCCAGTTCCCTCAGCACTCTCGGGTGGATCTCATCCGGCCCCATGGACTTGTGGCAGTCCAGTTGGAGTAGGAAGTCTCTGACCGTTTCTTCCAGAATCACAGGGGAGTTAGCATGCTCCCCAGCCGAGACTACCAGGTCAGAGAGAGGGGTACCCTGAGGATAACTGGTCTGACCTTTAAAGACAGACGTAAAGAAGGCATTCAGAACCTCCGCCTTTTCCTTATCCTCAGTGATCACATTCCCAGCCTCATCCAGTAAAGAGTGGATATTCTCCTTTGTCCTCCTCTTACTGTTAATGTACTTATAAAAGAGTTTGTTATTCCTTTTCACCCCAGCGGCCAGGTTAAATTCAAGCTGGGCTTTTGCCTTTCTGATTTCACCTCTACACATCCTGACAACTTCCTTGAATTCATTCTCAGTTACCCGTCCCTCCTTCCACAGGCGGTAGATTCTCTTTTTCTCCCGGAGCCTCAAGAGTAACTCCCTATTCATCCACGCCGGTCTTCTTCCCCGCCGGCTCATTTTGCGGCTCAGGGGGACCGCCTGCTCCTGCGCCCTTAAGACTTCCTTCTTGAAGAGCAACCAGCTCTCTTGTACCCCTTTGTTCGCTAAGACTGAATGCCAAGGGACTCCCCCTACCAGTCTCTTGAACAAATCAAAGTCCGCCCTCTGAAAGTCCAAGGTAGCAGTTTTACTATTCCCCCTCCAAGCTCCACCATGAATTGAGAAATGTATCATTTCATGGTCACTCTGTCCAAGGCAGCCCCCAACCTTCACATCTCCTACCAGACCTTCCCTGTTCACGAACAGCAGGTCTAGCGGGGCAGTTCCTCTTGTGGGCTCTCTGACCAGCTGCATCAGGAAGGCATCCTCTGTGCACTCCAAAAACCTCCTAGACTGCTTCTTCTGTGCTGTGCTGTACTCCCAGCATATGTCAGGGAAGTTGAAGTCCCCCATGAGGACAAGGGCTGATGACCGTGCAGCTCGTGCCAGCTGCTTGTAGAACACCTCATCTGTCTCTTCATCCTGGTTTGGCGGTCTATAACAGACGCCCACCAGGATGTCTGCCTTGTCAGCCCTTCCTCTGATCTTTACCCATAGGGATTCAATGTTATCATCCCTAGTCACAATCTCAGTAGCAGGAAAGGATTCCCTAACATATAGAGCCACACCACCACCCCTCCTTCCTTGCCTGTCTCTCCTGAAGAGTTTGTAGCCATCCATTGCAGCACTCCAGTCATGGGAGCAATCCCACCATGTTTCTGTTATGGCAACCAGGTCATAGTTTGCCTGCCGCATTATGGCTTCCAACTCTTCTTGCTTGTTGCCCATGCTGCGTGCGTTAGTGTAGACGCACCTCAGCTGAGCCCCTTGCCTCTCTCCTAATCCCAATACCACTTCCCCAGGCCGATCTCTAGCAGACCTGGTTTTATCCCCTTCCTATCTAGTTTAAAGCCCTTTCTACAAGTCCTGCCAGCTCCTGGGCAAGTATCTGTTTCCCTTTCGGAGACAGGCAATTCCCATCAGCTGTCCTCAGGCCAGGTGCCGAGTAGACCGCCCCGTGATCAAAGAATCCAAAATTTTTGCGTTTGCACCAGCCTCTCAGCCATGCATTTATAAGATGGCCTTTTCTGCTTATCTCAGCGTTTGCCCCTGCCACCAAAGGAATACTGGTAAACACAACTTGTATGCCCGCTCCATCGACTAACTTCCCCGGCCTCCTAAAATCATTTTTTATAATCCTCAGGCTTCTATCAGCAATCCCATCACTGCCAGTCTGAACTACCAATAAAGGGTAATAATCGGAGGGGCGGATAAGGCTGAGGAGTTTTCTAGAAATATCCCTGACCCGTGCCCCGGGAAGGCAACACACCTCCCTATGGGTAGGGTCAGGCCGACATATTGGGCCCTCTGTTCCTCTCAGAAGAGAGTCGCCCACAACTATCACCCTCCTTTCTTTCCTGGAGGAAGCAGTCTTCAAACGTGGAGCCGTCCGCCTTACCTTGGGCAAGCTTGGCGGCAGCGCTCCCATGTCATCATCACTCACGTCTCCCTCTGGTTTCAGGGCTTCATACCTGTTACAGAGAGGGACCAGGGGAACCGAGGTAGGTCGGGATGGGGGTCGCCTGCAACGCCGGGCTGAGACCTGCTGCCATTCCTCCTCTCCTCTCAAGCTGTCTCTCCCTGCTTGACTATGGTGAGAGAGAGGGGCCATTTCTCCCAATACTCCCTCAGTCTGGGAAGTGCAATCTCTGCGCCTTTCTCGCAGAGAGTCGCTCCACCAGTCTATCTCCCACTCGCATTCTCTGATGGTCTGCAGTCTATCTACCTCCTCCCTAAGCTCCACAACAAGGCTGAGCTCCCTTTCCCAAATGGCTTTCAGCCTTTCGAGCTCTTCTCGCTCCCTTTCCCGAATGGCTTTCAGCCTTTCGAGCTCATCCTCAAGATTGGCAACTAAGCAGAGGAGGTCATCCACCTGCTCACACCTCACACAGGTGAGGCCCTTGCCACTTTCGCTTGGCAGCAGCAGACTCAAACATTCCCTGCAGCCAGTGACCTGGACCGAGGTGTCCTTAGGCACATCCCTCATTGGGGTTGCCCCAGATTTGTAGGGGGAAGGTCTCCGCCTGGTGGACACCATGGTCCAAATGTCTGGACACAAGAAACAGGGAGCCCTTGGCTCAACCTGTGTACTCTGAGCTGGTGTGCTCAATTTCCCCTCTGAGCTAGGAGGGAAGTCTCACCCTGCCTGCTTGCCCTGCCTGTGCGAACTGCCGCGCAAACTGATCCCCGCACCACGCCCTTCTGACGCGCCACGCCCTGTTTGCCCGTCCTGGTCGCTGGCGCTCCCAGAGGCGCCTCTTGTAGGGAGTCGGATTGCCGCTGCCGCGCTAAGCTCCGCCCCCGAGGAGTCACGCCGACGTGCAGTCTCAGCGAGAGGCAATGGCTGCCGCCGGGTGCGTCGCGGGGTCTCTCCTTTTCTCCTCTCCTTTTCTCCTCTCCTTCTTTTATTTGCCCTCGAGGATCAGTGCTCAGGGGTTGCCGCTTTTCAGAGGGCTCCACCGCCGGGTCTCCCTTGCCTGAGCTCTCTTCCTCGGCGACTCTTTCATCCTTTATCAGCTAGCTCCCGTGTTGTTTTAAATCTCCCAGGATTTGAAGCTGACAAACTTCAGCACATCTCTCTCTGAGAGCTGCAAAGTGCTGGAGGTTCTACTTAACTCTTTTAGGTCCTGTCCTACAGAGCAGGTCTGTATCTGGAGATCAGTTTCCTGTAAAAAAGCAGGTCCCTATCTGGAGATCTGCTTTCCTGCAAGAAAAATATGCCCCAGGTAAGAAATTTGCTTCCTGAACTCAGGGTGACCTCCAAGAGCTGAAAGGCTTTGAATTAGGAGCATCAGGGTTGGCTGTACTGAAAATCAATCAAACACTTGAGCCATGCTGCCAAGAGTGATGATGCATCTCTGCAAAAGTATCCTGGTTCTGGCTAGGCCAGAGTTAACCTCCCCAAGCAGTCAGCACAGGGGAGCTGAGTTAGCCCAGGCTGTTTTCCATACCACCTGACATCACTCCCCCATAAAAGGGGCTGTTTGGGGAGGGGCACTCCCGGTTGTCTCCAGGGCAGTCTGAGTGTGACTGTGGGAGGGAGCATCAGCTTTATCCTTAGTGCAGTACTCTGTTATCACTGGGTGTGAGTGAAATTTAACTTGGGCTGTTATTGTTCTCCTTTCATGATGATTTTATCAGTAAACTGTCCTTATCCCAGCCCATGGAGGCTCTGTCTGTTTCTCCTCAGGGAGTGAGTGGCATGTGGTGCTCAGACACTGTTTGGGGCTGAACCACCACAAAAAGATATTGCAAGTCCCAAGAAAAGTTGTTTTTATAGTATAACCCCTAAAACATTCGTGCCTGCTAATGATCCAGCCCAACAGGTCTCTCAGATCTGCAGGGGATGATCCTAATTGTGGGTTGAGGCTCCACTGTCCCTCTCACCATGGGCAGCAGAAGCAGCTGGCAATATTTCCAACTAGTGATACTGATGTGTGGGTGTAGTGGTTTGACCCCAGCTGGAGACCAGATGCCCACCAAAGCCGCTCTATCACTCCCCTTTTCAGCTGGACAGGGGAGAAAATAGATATTGAGAGGCTCAGGAGTGGAGATAAGGACAGGGAGAGATCATTCTACAATCAGTGACATTGGCAGAACAGACTCAGCACAGAGTAAAGGAAAGAAAACTCTCTAATTGATGACACTGCCCTGCACCCCCAGTGATACCAGAGTCGGGTAATGAGAAGTGTGACCAGATCTTAAAGCACCTCCCCCCACCCCTCCCTTCTTAGCAGACTGATCTTTAGTCAGGATTTCGCTCCCTTCTTCCCCCCACTGTGGCACAGGGAGGGGCAGGGACTGGGGGAATGGGGGTTTGAGTTGTTTTCCTTCTTGGCCAGGGGGGCATTCATTCTACACACCCTTCACTTGCTGCACTGTGGGGTCCCACCCATGTGAGATAGCCCTCCACAAACTTCTCCAATGTGAGTCCTTTCCCACAGGGCTTCAGGTCTTCCCCAGATGCCCCAGAATGGGTCACTTCTATGGGGTGCATTCATAAATCATAGAATGTCTCTCAGTATCTCAGGCCCAGACTGCTCCAGCCTGGTCCCGCATGGAGTCACAGCTCCCCCAGGAAACTTGCTCTTGTGTGGGTTTCTCTCTCTCACTCATATCTTTGTCCCTGTTTCTCTCCACGGGTTGCAAATGCTGGCAGAGGCTTGCTCCAAGGCTGGTTACAGCCATTTTTGTATGTCTCCACCTGCTCCAGCATGGGGCCTCTCCATGGGCTGCAGGTGGGGTCTTGTCCTTTTCCATGGGCTGCAGGGGGACACCCACTCCACCATGGGTTTCTCCACAGGCTGCAGGGGCATCTTTCTCTCTGGCACCTGGGGCGCCTCCTCCCTCCCCCTTCACTGACCTTGGTGTCTGCACTCCCTTCTCTGGTGGCAAAAAGCGGCTGCTAGCAGGATTTTTCCACTCTGTGATTCCCAGAGGTGCTATGACCATCGCTGATTGGCTTGGCCTTGGTCAACAATGACTCCGGCCTTGAGTCGGCTGGTGTTTACTCTCTGGGGCCTGCAGAGAGCTTCTAGCTGCTTCTTGCAGAAGCCACCCCTGCAGTCCCCCTTCTCCACCAGAACCCAGCCATGCAAAACTACAACAATGGATGCTACAAATCTGGGTGCCTGTTTATCACCACCCTGTCTTCACCAAGATTGACTTCCTCCATTAGGTACAGGAATAAAAAGGGTAGAAAGGAGGACCCTGGGAGCTACCAACCTTTAGCCCAACCTCACCTCTGTGCCTGGGAAGATCAAGGAACAGATCCTCCTAGAAGCTATGCTGAGGCACATGGAATACAGGGAGGTGATTCACGACAGCCAGTATGGCTTTACAAGGGGCAAGTCCTGCCTGACCAATCTAGTGGCTTTCTACAACGGAGTAACTGCATCAGTAGACAAGGGAAGAGCTATGGATGTCATCTATCATTTGGACGTCTGCAAGGCCTTTGACACAGTCCCCCACAACATCCTTCTCTCTAAGTTGGAGAGATATGGATTTTATGGGTGGACTGTGCAGTGGATAAGGAATTGGCTGGATGGTCACATCCAGAGGGTGGTGGGCAATGGTTCGATGTCCAGACAGAGGACGGTGACAATCAGTGTTCCTCAGGGGTCTGTGCTGGGACCGGTGCTGTTTAATATTTTTATTAATGATATTGACAGTGGGATCGAGTGGATTGATGGGCCTTTAGAGGTCAGTGGGATGAAGTTCAACATGGCAAAGTGTCAGGTCCTGCACTTTGGTCATAACAACCCTAGGCAATGCTACAGGCTTGGGGTGGGGTGGCTGGAAAGCTGTTCAAAGGAAAAGGATCTGGGGGTGTTGTTTGATACTTGCCTGTACATGAGCCAGCCATGTGCCCAGGTGGCCAAGAAGGCTAATGACATCTTGGCTTGTATCCAGAATAGCAACAGGACCCAGGAAGGTGATCATCCCCCTGTGCTCAGCTCTGGTGAGGCCACACCTTGAGTACTGTGTTCAGTTTTGGGCCCCTCACTACAAGAAAGACATTGAGGCCCTGGAGCGTGTCCAGAGAAGGACAACAAAGCTGATGAAGGGTCTGGAACACAAGTCTTATGAGGAGCGGCTGAGAGAACTGGGACTGTTTAGTCTGGAGAAGAGGAGGATGAGGGGGTACCTTATCACTGTCTACAACTACCTGAAAGGAGGTTGTGGTGAGCTGGGGGTCAGCCTCTTCTCGCAGATAACTAGTGATAGGACAAGAGGGAATGGCTGCAAGTTGCACCAGGGGAGGTTCAGGTTAGAAATTAGGAGAAATTTCTTCTCAGAAGGAGTGGTTAGGCATTGGAATGGGTTGTCCAGGGAGGTGGTGGAGTCACCATCCCTTGGGTTTTAAGGAAAGGTTGGATGAGGTACTTAGGGATATGGTTTAGTTAGTAATATAGGTGACAGTGGGGCGGTTGGACTAGATGATCTTGGAGGTCTTTTACAACCTTTATGATTCTATGAAAAGGGGAGATTTAGATTAGATATTAGGAAAAAGTTCTTCAATATGAGGGTGGTAGATCACTGGAACAGGTTGCCCAAAGAGGTAGTGGAGGCCCCATCCCTGGAGACATTCAGGCTTGATGGGGCTCTGAGCGACCTGATCTAATGAAGATTTACCTGCTTACTGCATGGGGGTTGGACTAGATGACCTTTAAAGGTCCCTTCCAAGCTAACACATTCTATGATTTTATGATTCTATGACTCAAAAGCCAGCAGCACAAGTCAGGAAGCAAGAGCCAAGGCTCTTTCCCTAAGCAGTTAGGGCGTTGCATGGAGCACTGGGTGTTTTGCACTATGTGAAAGTGGCCTGCACCTCTATTTATTTATGGTCTTACAGCAACAAGCTGAGCCCCCAACCAGCAGCAGGGATCCCTCTGCCACAGCCCCATCTTCTTCCACCTCTTTTCTATATCTATTTTGCAGTTCATCTGCATTGCAGTGAACTCTGACTGTATGCACATGGACATGTCTAGCATTTCGCAAGAACACTTCAAAAGCAGGAACTGTTTCACCTCCAATTTTCCGGCTACAGCTTGTTGATACACAGGCACTAAATGCTCACTTTCAGGGATTCGTGTGGCTTCCTGGACCAATGCATGCATTTCAATTAGCCTAAAATTAATTCACTTGGGCTAGAGAAGGGTTTTCAAGAGATGTCTTAGAAAAACTGTGAGTTTTTATAATTATTTTTTAGCAAGTTGAATGGAGTAAAAGGCAGAAGTGGTTTGTGAGCCTTCAGTGCTGTTGCATACTGTAGTGTTGGGTGAAATGGATGTGATAAATGGAAGGTCCTCCAACAGGCACCTTGGTCTAGCCGAGGTAGGATACAAGTAGATGGGAAATTCCCTTGGGACAAAGGCCAGGGAGTGGGGTTGCCACAGTGAATGAGCTGGGAAAGGGGTCCAATCCATCACCCATGGACCTCCAAGCCCTTTGCACCGCTCCCATGGGCTTCATCCTCACCCTTGCAAGAAGTGATAGGGAGAGGGACCAACCCCTCCTGGAGCCACAGCACCATGCAGGATCTGACGTGGCACCAGGAGCATGGGCTGATTCATCCCCACAGGGGGAAGGATCCGCCCCTGTGCTACATTTCTAAGCAGACACCATTAGGGATATTTCCCCCCACATATCTTCCTTTTCTTCCATCATAAACAAAAGGAAGGTCTCTCCCAGATCAGCACAAGTGACAGCACATACCCACAAAGAGATGGGAAAATGTCAAGCTTTAAACGTTTATTACTCAGATGATGCATTTTATAGCATACAGTGCTTTGCCCCCTCAACTGCCATTGCATATCCACCCTGCCGGAGCCGAAGTTTTGCGGACTCAACTTGGATCAATGCTCGGACCATTGCTGATTGGCTCGGCCTTGGTCAACAATGACTCCAGCCTTGAATTGGCTGGTGTTTACTCTCTTGGGCCTACAGAAAGCTTCTAGCTGCTTCTTGCAGAAGCCACCCCTACAGCCCCCCTTCTCCACCAGAACCCAGCCACACAAAACTACAATAATGGGTTTAGTGCTCAACCAACTGCAGCCTCATGTCTAAAAAAAAACCAAAAACCACCCAGCCAAAAAAGCCCTTATAAAAGGGTATGAAGTGTTAAAGGAACAATGAATTTTTTACAAGTCCAGGTTCCAGATGTTGCAGAAAGGAAGATGAAAGCAAGCTCCACTGCTTGGTTGTGAAGGGACTAAGCCTTCAATAGTCCATATTGCAGAGGTAATGTCCTGCCTCCAGCCCTGCTTGATTTTGTCTCCCCACTGGAAGTGGTTTGGCTGGGGAGCCCACAGGTAACAAGTCACCCCATGAGGCCTTTCTGTCCCACTGCTCGCACTTGATCAATGACTAAACCCAGAAAATTCTCTATGAAATTCATCCTAGCTTCTCCATGTCATGCTGGACTAGGCTGGTAAAACCACAGGGCCCATGCTTCCAGGGGAAGAAGTAATACCACTTCTAGTGGGGCATTTTGGCGTGTTGAGGCTTCTCCAGGGGTTTTGTTTTGGCACTAATGTTCCCCCTTGGCTCCTGTGGCTACATTAGCTGAGCATCCTTCCAACCTGCTGCTCTGTGGGGTCCCACCATTGTCCCAGATGCCTCAGATCCCATCAAGATCAAGAAGGTTGGTTGTTCTTCTTTCACCTCCATCAGGTTCTAGTAAATGCCATGACATCTCATTTCTGCTTTCTTTTACAAGACCTCTTTTACAATGGCTTTATTTTATGTTTTCCTCCTCTTGCAAGCTCTCAGCCTTGGCTTGCCTTGTTGATGGGAATCAATGGTTTTATGACCCATTTTCCACTGGAGATTAGCTCTAAACTGAACTAACAAGCTTCAGTAGGTATGATACTGGGGGACAGTACTGTCCCTTCACTGATTGAATGATGGGACCCTGAGCTGTCCTATTCCTTTCTTTATAGGGTGCAAAACAGATACCTTTGGAATTAGAATGGGATTTTTCCTGATTTTAAACATATTCATATTGGCATTTTCATCTGGACAACTGTAGGGAATAAAAGGGGAACCCCTCAACTCTCACACAACTCCCCAGAGGTCTCTGGTGTCCCAGCTTCAGACCCAGGTATGCACATGCCTCAGAATAACTTACATATTTTCTACAGGACTATCCTGGTTCTGGCCAGGCCAGAGTCAACCTCCCCAAGCAGTCATCACAGGTGAGCTGAGTTAGCCCAGGCTGTTTTCCACCATACCACCTAACATCACTTCCCCGTAAAAGGGATTTGGTGCAGCTCCAGGACAACAACAGTCCTTGTCTCAGTATCTAGCTCAGGGTTTGAAGGGCTGGAGTAATGGTAGAGCATAGGACTCTTAATCCTAAGGTTGTGATTTCAACCCCCAAGTTGGGCACTGAGATGAGGACTGTTGTTGTCCTGGAGCTGCACCAAATTGCCTCTCTTCAACCAGCCCCTTTTATGGGGAAGTGATGTCAGGTGGTATGGAAAACAGCCCAGGCTAACTCAGCTCACCTGGGCTGACTGCTTGGTGAGGTTAACTCTGGCCTGGCCCGAACCAGGACAAGGACAGAGGTTATAAATGCATCCATAGCAATGCTACTCCTAAGTATTGCCATTACAGCAAAATTAATAGCTATTTCCTTGCAATATATGAGGGTTTTTTTCCTTTTTCCCATGCATGTTGTAACCCTGGTAACAGCACCCATATCATCATCTGATTTATGATGCCTTGTTCCCATCGGATATGAAGAAAGACTGCTAACACTTTGTTGCCACTGAAAGCTGCTGTAACACCCAACAGGCTTCAACCTCCCTTCCTTTAGCCCTAACCCTGCACAGATGCAAGACTGCAAGTGATGGAGCCAAGAGATTTGAGCATCTGGCCACAACATTAGGCTCAAAGGGGCTCAACTCCTCTTGGCTGAAGGATCTTGGACCCCCCACCTCCTGATAGTGCCTACAGAATGAGCTGTGGGTGGAAGGTGTAAGGGGACCTGTTCTTGTTTCAGTTCAAATGGGTGTGCATTTACGCGAGTGCATAGACTTCCCATTCTCTGCAATAAATATCTACAATATTAATAGAATCATATAATGGTTTGGGTTGGAAGGGACATTAGAGGTCATCTTGTTCCATCTGCCCTGCTATGGGCAAGGACACCTCCCACTAGACCAGGTTGCCCAAAGCCCCATCTAACCTGGCCTTGAACACTTCCAGGAAGGGGGCATCTACTACCTTCCTGGGCAACCTGTTCCAGTGCCTCACCACCCTCATAGTGAAAAATCTACCCCCTTCTAGTTTATAACCATCGCCCCTCATTCTATCACTACATGCCCTTGTAAAAAGTCCCTCCCCAGCTTTCCTATAGGCCCCCTTCAGGTACTGGAAGGCCACTATAAGGTTTCCTCAGAGCCTTCTCTTCTCCAGGCTGAACAACCCCAACTCTTTCAGCCTGTCCTCGTAGGGAAGGTGATTCAGCCCTCTGATCATCTTTGTGGTCCTCCTCTGGACCTGCTCCAACAGTTCAATGTCTTTCTTATGTTGGGGGCCCCAGAACTGGACGCAGTACTCCAGGTGGGGTCTCATAAGAGCAGATTAGAGGAGCAGAATCACTTCCCTCAACCTGCTGGCCACACTTCTCTTGATGCAGTCCAGGATCTGGTTGACATTTTGGGCTGCAAGCACACATTGCTGGCTCATGTTGAGTTTCTCATCAACAGCCCCAAGTCCTTCTCCTCAGGGCTGCTCTCAGTCCATTCTCTGCCCAGCCTGTATTTGTGCTTGGGATTGTGCCAACACAGGTTCAGGATCTTGTACATATTGCATATGGCACCAGGGAAATGCCAGGGCTAGGATGGGGTCATTAATGTCCCTTGGCACAGAGTGTCTTAACCACTGAGCTAGAGTCGTACTCCTGCTGTTTCTTGCTCATTGATCTAATGTGCATCTCAAAAGCCTGGCCACCAAAGGACCACTGTCCCACCCCAGATGGCAAAAAGCACCCTTGTTCTCACCATGAGGTCCTTCAAGGAGGATGAGTCATGGAACAGCTCAACCTGCCTCTGCACCAGAGCATCTGCTGTGTAGAGAATGGAAACATATTTGATAAGACTGGTCCAGGTGACATGCCAAGAAGCAAGGGTTAAACAAAGAACATAAGAGTGTGTGTTGAGCAAGAATCTGGAACAGCAAAATATGCATGAATCTGGGGGTGAACAGGAACTTGGAGGAGACTGTTGAACACCAGCCTGGGAAAAGAGAAGTGTTTAGCTTTGTGCTATTTGGAGACCCGAGTCGAGTGATCATTGAGGAATGAGTGGAGCCTCCCTTTAGAGGAAGGTATTTAAGCAGTAGCATGTGTAATAAATCTGATTCTATGCTTCCACCTGCTGGAGTCCGTGTCTTCCATACCCCCCACTGCTAGTTTTGGTCTTCTCCCTCCACCAAACTTTTTTCATTTCTCAAAGCAGGAACTGAATTCTCCCTCAGATTTCAACTACGTTTTCAGATCTGATTGATGTTGTCACAAGGTTCAGGAGTTATTTGGCATACAGCTGATAGCTAGATAGACGTGTGAGCATTGGAGATTCTTGACTTTCAGAAACCAGTGTGTTTCACAGTCATCACTGGAAGAAATTTGGCAGTTTATGAACCTGGTCCAGTCAGCATGATGAACAGGAAATGTCTTTGGGATTTCCACCAAAGCTGATGACAGGGACCTTGGCTGGTAAATGTGACACAGAGGTGACTTCTCTGTAAACCAAGAGTTACCTGAGCTTCTCAAGTATTTTTGGTTTTGTTTCGTTTCATGTTCAAACCACCCAAAATGTTACATAATGACTCACTGGAGTGCCTAGAGATGTCCCTCTGCCTCCCTTGTCACAAAGTCTGGGCACGGACATCCTCCTGTCAAAGCCCAATGACACAGTAGGATCACAGGGGATAGATGTCTTCTGTCAGTCACTGAAGGGTTAGATCCAATACTGGCCTTGCTGTCATCCCTAGCACAGCACCTCTATTGCTTCTCATGCATAGGCTGCTTGGGGCAAGGTCTTTCTCTTTATAATGCCTGGCCCTAAAAGGCTCAGGACTGTTGAGGGACCACCCATATTGTGGCACTCTATGATGGGGTTACAGTGAAGGTGAATAAGGGAAGAGGGACTGATGTCATCTGCCTGGACTTGTGCAAAGCATTTGACACTGTTCTGCACAACATCCTTGTCTTTAAATTTGAGACACATGGATTCGAGGGATGGGCCACTTGGTGGATAAGGAATTGGCTGGACAGTCACACTCAAAGGGTTGTGGTCAATGGCTCAATGTCCAAGTGGAGATCAGTGAAAATTGGAATTCCGCAGGGTTCAGTACTGGGACCAGCACTGTATAACATCTTTTTCAGAGACGTGGATAATCGGATCAAACGCACCCTCAGCAAGTTTGCTGATGACACTGAGCTGTGTGTTACGGTCGATACACTGGAGGGAAGGGATGCCATTCAGAGGGACCTTGACAGGCTTGAGAAATGAGCCCATGCAAACCGCATGAAGTTCAACAAGGCCAAGTACAAGGTCCTGCATGTGGGTTGGTGCAATCCCAAGCACAACTACAATGCTGGGCAGAGAACAGCCCTGAGGAGAAAGAATTGAGGGGTGTTGACAGATGTAAAGCTTAATATGAGCCACCAATGTGCATTTGCAGCCCAGAAGGCCAACTGCATCCTGGGCTACATCTGAAACAGTGTGGCCAGCGGATCAAAGGAAGTGATTCTGCCCCTCTACTCTGCTCTCATGAGACCCCACCTGTAGTACTGCTTCCAGCTGCGGGGTCCCCAGTCCAAGAAAGATGTTGAGCTGTTGGAGTGAGTCCAGAGGAGACCACAAAGATGATCAGATTTGTGGACCACCTCTCCTATGAAGACAGGCTGAGAGAATTGGGCTTGTTCAGTGTGGAGAAGAGAAGGCTCCAGGGAGAACTTACTGCAGCCTTCCAGTACCTAAAGGGGCCCTACAAGGAAGCTGAAGGGGGGTTCTATCAGGGAGTGTTATTGCCTCTCACTCGGCAATCGACCTCCAGTGTTTGAGGTGGCACGGGAACACACCCCCCGTCCCCGGGCCAAAGAGCACTGACACCAATATGAGGATGCTGCAAATGGCGTTTATTTAAGGGTTAACAACAACTTATATATGCCCTATGCTTCGTTACCGCCCCTTAACCCCGTCACTGCCCACATCATATTCTCCTTTGCACAAGCCTTGCTTTTAGCAGCATAGGGAAGAGCCTTTTCCCTATTCGCTTTCCGTACAGCGCGCGATCTTCCGGTCGCCGTACCCTACATTTCCCCCTCCCCATGCTAAATTGCCGTAGCCTGTATTAGCTGTTGATGCTTAACATTTGGATATTGTGCTATCTGCTGCTTTAGGCTTCATAAGCACATATCTACAAGCGGCATTCTATAACAGGAGATCCTGGGCATTCGTGACCGGTTATTGCTATTATGTTGACGATACTTCTTTCTCTGTGGAGGCAGGGTTCACACCAACGCCATGCTCGTGAGTGTCTTTTCCAGGGTGTCACGCCACACGTTTCACAGTGAGTCTGTATTCACAGGTCACAATTCTCACTCACAGGGCACTTGATCAGCGTCACTGGCGTGCTGACCATCAGAGCCCTCGGAGCACTCCACGGATAGTCACACCCTGTCAAAACAAAACTCACAAATATTGTTAGTTTAACACTTCTTACTTAAATCGGGTCTTACCCAGCGAGCCGGTACCCACTTAATGTGTTCATCCCGTTTCACTGCCGCATACCCTCTTCCTTGTGTTACAAGTTGCCACTCTTTGTGCCACGTCCCTGTGTTAGGGTCGCGAAGAAGGACAAGGGGTCCTTCTTCTACCATCTTTAATGCCCAATGTTTTTCGACTGCTGTTTTATTCTCGTCCTCTCTGATGTGGTGGTTGAGTGCATAGAGCGCGCGCGTTAGAATTTCAGTATGTTTATGCGTGGGAATGCTCCGGGTATAGCCTTCCCCCTCCCCAAGCACTTTAATCTTGTCTTTCAGTGTTTGATTGGCTCGCTCCACGATGGCTTGGCCCTGACTGTTGTATGGGATGCCATGGAGTAGGTGAATATTCCATTGGGCCGTCCAGTCTTTTGATGATTGGGCTGTAAAACAGGAGCCATTATCCGTTTTGATTGTGTGTGGAAGGCCTAACCAGGCTATTGCTGTTGTCCAATGATTCTGGGCTGCATGGGCCGTAACTTTCTTATGTTGCGTCGCAAGAATGATTCCACTGCAGGTATCCACTGTTACTGCCAGCCAGGGTTGTGGTTTCTCTGCCTTCTTACACTTCCTACGCTTCTCCAAGCTTAGCCGAATGCAATAACATTAATAGAACAATCACTGTTAATTCAACGTTATCAAAGCTAAAGCTGATGAACTTTTTAGTATTATTGTTAACTGTTAAAAATGTTTAACACGTTTTACCTAGAGCAACTGTCGGCATTCAACTAGCATAATGTTAACTGAGTTCAAGCGATTCCTAACAAACGAAACTACCTTATTCAGGATACAGGGTCCAACCATTACTATCAAAAGCAACATATAAAATCCTGGGAACAATAAGAACTTGGACACAGAAATCAACAGAGAGATTGAAATGATCAAGATATACGCAAGGGCTAACTCCGGATTGATGGCACACCCACATCCCTGGCTCAGCTGGGATCGCCCATTTGCTCGGGCTTTGGGGTTGTGTGACTTCATCACAAAGGATCTTTTCTTGTCTGGCTGCGTCTGCCCTTCCCAAGCATTTTCCTCGGCCCGTGACCTGACTCAGAGGGATTCCTCGTTGGGGAGCGTCCCATCTACACTGGGGGGGGGGGGGTTCAGTTGCGTTGAATAATTGAAGGAGACATTTAGAGCAACACCTTCATAAAAAGGTGGTTTGGGATCATAACAAAGCCAGCAGGATTTGGTGAGATCTGGATCCGACTGGTTCAGGGACAAAAAGGTAGCATTGAGCATGTCAAAGAATGGGTCATAAGAAACTGACTTGAGCGCCTCAGGGACATGTGGTGTAGGGGTGGGGCTAGGTCCACGCGATCTGTGCGTGGGTTTGGCAGTAGCTATAGCTCTTTCTTTGGTCCTGTTTCCTGCAAGGATGGGGTTGGGTCCAAGGGAAATGGGCGTCATCTGTGGGAGTCTAATAATTTGGATGTTCACCCAGTGGTCGCGAAAGGCGCGAACAAACACTGACCAAACTTTACCGGTGGCCCAACTTTTGTGTGTTGGCTGTAGAACGGTCATGATGTAGCTTTTGCAGGTGTGTTTTACTCCATCTTGGGGTGTGTATATCAGTCCGTCTCGCGCGAATTTAAGTTCACAGCAGCCCTTAGGGGCATAGTCAACTTGTAAAAATTTATCAGGTTGCTGTGGTGACTATCTGTCACTTGTCACAATGGTCTCACACCTCCAGTATTCACAGTAACCATACCCCGGGTAGTTGCAATAACTTTTGCCTGGATTAGAGGCTGGACACCACTAAGTTTGATACAGTGATGACTCCCCAAAGCTGAAAAAAAAAAAACATCTGAAAAGGGAACAAATCTTTTAGTTTAAATTTAAAGGATGGGCTACTTGGCATTATTGTTTCTCTGATTGCCTTATCGCCCAAAAGGTGACGCAAAACCCACTTGAATGGCTGATAAGGGTGATGCTTAGCATTGCACATGCTGACAAAACTTATCAGCAAAATGACACAAAAGTATTGTTGTCATTTCACCTTCGTCCGCACAGAGTTCTTAGGTGTTGTTGGGCTATCTGATGGTTTGCTGTTATTCTCTGCTTCTTGGAGCCCTGAGTGTCGTTGGGATGGTTCTCCTTCTTCCGGCATGTGAGCATAGGAGTTACGAGGATGACCACAGATCCAGTCCTGTAAAAAGGAACTCACAGCTTTCATTAGATTCACTAGATTGATTTCGCCACTCCCAGACTAAGCAGCGTCGCTGTTGTTATGGCTGTTAATAATCTGTTGTCAGCTTCTCTCCAATGGTAGTACATCTCTTCTTCTGAATGGTATAGGACCTTGGGAACAATTAAAACTTGTACACAGAAGTTAGTAGAATCATAACCAACAAGAACTTGTAAGACTTGGATTTGACTGATTCAGAGACTCGAAAGTAGCATTTAACACATTGAAAAAAAATGGCTTGTAGCTTCATTCTGGACCTCTGATGTCTAGAAGTTATCTGCACACCTGCTGTGTTTTGATCCTCTTATTATGGGTAGTATGTTCACTTATTTCCAAATAGTTTCTCACAACTCTTTGCTGTAAGACAGTCTGTCCACCTGCCTTCAAGGCCACTGTGTTTTGAGAATGTGATTACCAAATACCTCTCAGGATGAGTAATTTTCTTGTTGCATGGGAATTCAGGGATACTGTTAGGGCTTATGTCTCTGTGAGGAGAGCCAGACTGCCGGCAAGCCTGCTGTCCTCCCAGACAATTTTTCCTCTTTTTTTTTTTTTTTTTAAAAATCTGCTTGTTAGAGGTCTCTGCAAGGGCCCTTTGCAGAAAGCTCAGCAAGCATGGCAGTAAACGTAAGACAAGTGCCATAATTACCATATTCAATAATCCAAATTCAATAATCCAAATTTGACCATTGACAACATCCATCCTGAAATTCCCCACTCATGAAGCCAATTGTCCAATATGAAGAATATCTTTTGGGCTTAATTTATTAGTTTCCTTTGTGATTGTATTTGTTTGATTCGCCAATCAGGAGTGTCAGGAGTGCAGGTAACATCACATTTACGTGCAGGCATCTGTTATAGTCTGTGATCTTAGGTCCGGTTTAATAGACTTAAGCGGACACCACTTAACTTTGCCATCTTTTCTGACAGCAGCATACCCTCGTCCTGTTAGGACTAGCCTCCGCCTTTGTTCCCATTCTCCCAGCTCGTTTCTTGAATCACACAATTGCGGACCGCTCGTCCCAGCTGGTGTCCGATCTGGAGTTGGAACTCGACTGACTGGTTACTTCCGGGTTCCTGTTCCTTTTTGTCGGGCTCCGGCCCCACCCACCTCCCTTGCGGGCGGGCCGTTCCCCCCTTGGCTCGCCCCGCCTTCTAAACGGCGGGCCGTTCGCCCTATAAGGGCATGCTTTCCGATGGACGGCTCTCCGCCCCTTGCTCACGCTCCTCCCCTGCTCTTCCTTGCGATGGGACTCACGTGGGGCGAAGGAGAGCCGTTTCCGGCCGGCGCCATCTTTTTGTGGCGCAGTTGTTACTTCCTGCCTCTCATCCCCCTCCGGACTAACCGCTCTACGTACAAGAGCACCCGGCAACCAGTCGCGAGGATCATCGACTATCAATGGGCCCCTTGTCGGCAGCGTTGCCTTCTCTGAGGTGACTCCCCGCTCTGTCCACTTCACCGTCTGTTTTTTCCTAGTGCCTGTCGATGTAGCTGGCACTGAACGACAGCTCGCACACACACCCCACCCCCCCCCCCCGTTCTCCCTGCTGGTGTGCCTGTCGCAGCTCGTTCGGGACTAGGTGGTGCAAGTAGGCGTAACGCCTGTCACTCCTGCCGTCCCTGGAGTTCCCTCTGTTGCTGGCTGTACCGGGTACACGCCAAGAGCCTTTTCCTCTCCTTCACTCAAAACATCCTCAGTATTTTGCCCGTCCGTTTCCTCCTCCCGTTTCCCGTGTAAAGGGTTTACGTCACCGCCCCCACTGATCTCCTCAGACTTCTCTTTTGCGGTCTGCGTGGCTGGTGCTTCACTTTTAAAGAGCACCTCCCGAACAGCCTGCCGAGTGCCGCTCTCCTCTCTAGCCCACCTTAGCAAGGTCTGAATTACCCCCCATGTTTTTAATTCTTTACCCATTTTGTTCGCTATCATATACTCCACCAGGCAAGTAGTACAAGCTGGCCAGTTCTGGGGAGATAACACATCTCCCGCAAAACTAATCACCCCATCTTTCAGGAGCCGCTCAGCACACTTCTGTGCCTCTTTCGCTTTCACAGAAAGCCCCCGTTCCTGAGCACCGGTGTGAATCACCTTTAAACCAACACAGAATACCTTACCAACCCAACAATTACAGAGTACTGCACAACACAAGTACCAACTCCACACCCCAGCCACACTCAGACTACCCTGGAAGCACCCCAGAGTACCCTTCCCCAACCAGCCCCTTTTAAGGGGGAGTGATGTCAGGTGGTGTGGAAAACAGCCTGGGCTAACTCAGCTCACCTGTGCTGACTGCTTGGGGAGGTTAACTCTGGCCTGGCCAGAACTGGGACACTAGGACATGTATATACATGTAGACCCAACTGAATTACTGGTTTCAGACTGAGTTATGCTCCACCAGGGCAACTTTACACCAGTAACATTGAAAGCAAAGTACAGCCATCATAAAGCAAATACTTTTCCAAGGATTCAATTTTTGAATTGTGTGGAGCCACCAACCCATAACCACCACATCAACCTGCATGGACAGAAGGGTCCATTGATTTAATGGGCTTGCATGCAAAATTCAAGACAAGAGCCCATAGATGCCTTGGAGTGGATGGGAAACAAGTCAGATGCTGGGCATCACCTAAATGAGACTGGGATCATGGCTCTCTCAAGGAATGTGGGCCTAGCAAAGAGTGGGATCAGGACCCTGAACTTTAGGAGAGCAAACTTCAGGCTGTTTAAGGAATTGTTGGCGAGGGATGTTAAAAACAACAAGAAAGGATTTTACAGGTAGATTGGCCAGAAGAGACAGGCCAAAGAGAGCATACCCCCTTTGGTAAATGAGAAAGGAGAATTGGCTGCAACAGATGTGGAGAATTGGCTGCAACAGATGTGGAGAAGGCTGAGGTACTGAATGAGTTCTTTGCCTCGGTCTTCTCTGGCAGCCAGGATTCTCATAATTCTCAAGTCCCAGAACCTTGCATCCCTGGACCTCTAGGTGGGAACTGGGGGAGTAAATCCCCCCCACTGTAAGGGCAGAGCAAGTCCGAGACCACCTCATGAGACTGAATGTCTACAAGTCTATGGGGCCGGATAACATGCATCCCAGTGTCATTGTAGAGACAGACACGACACACCACTCAGTGATCAGTGTATTTTAATATGCTCCAGCCACTTTATTGCAACTGCACAGACTCTTTATAGTATTAACCAAACAACACATAAGAACGCTATAGGCCAAGGGGTCATTTTATACTTTGTCCATTGGTCATCTTTTTCCGCCTTCTTGACTCCGGACAGTCCGCATCTGGACTTCATTATCACCCTGTTCCATGAGCTTGTTACAAAGGGAGTGATTTCTCTGTCTCAAGGGAATGTAGGAATGTTGTCAAGGTGAATTTGTTTTTGTCATCAGGACCTGCTGGGACACACCACACACACACACCCCATTACAAAAACTGCTTGTAGAGGTTTCTGCAGGGCCCTTTGCAGAAAGCTCAACAAACAAGGCAGTAGGTGTAAGAATACTGTAATCACCAAAACCAATAATCCCATTTTGACCATTGACAACATCCATCCTGGAAATTCCCCACTCACTAAACAAATTGTCCAGTTCAAAGAATCCGTTTTCTTTTTGGATCTTTTGTGTTTGATCTATTAATTTTTGAATGCTTGCATGAATTGACTGAGAGTTTTCTGACAGATTCATGCAGCACATGCCATCAAAATCCTGACATTCATGCCCATGAGCCAGTTACAAAAAGTCAATTGCTGCACGGTTCTGTAAGGTAGCGTGTCTCACAGAATCCACCTCTGTAGCCAGGAAACTTAGTATCTTTGCTATTGCATTTGTTTGCCAACCAACAGGCTACCTTATTTAATTGAGTCAAACCCTTTGCAGTAGTAGCTCCTGAAAGAAACAAGTTGACAGCAATTATCTCCCCTCTATTCAGGTAACACAGGCTTCACATTTTTTGCAGGCATCCATTGTGGTCCATGATCTGTAGAGACACAAGCATAGCCCCTTCCCCAGGTCAAAAGGTCATGTGGACCAGACCATTGGCCTGTGACTAGGTCTTTTATTTGGACCCTAATTCCTTTTTGCAGGGTTGATTTAGAAAAAAGAGAAGAAAAGTAGAAAAAAATTGTAGGAACATCAGAATAATTTCTGCAAGATAAAAAGTTAAGAACATAAAGAGCTTTGTCCAGCCATGCCTGTGAAGCTGACGCTTCAGTGTGCCATGAGCACATTCAACAATTGCTTGTCCCATCGGGGAATGAGGAATACCAGTAATGTGAGAAACACCCCATGTTAGCAGTTGCAATCGCAAAGAACTTATCTACACAGAGCAGATAAGCAGGCACTTCTTTTATTCCAGTGCTGGGGAACATGAGGGATAATTCCACGCAAGACGCATTCACCCAAAGGTACAAAGCAGAACATATTTATACAATTTCTAACAAAGATCATTGCGCAAAAATGCTCACTTCTTAGCTTGACCTTTACAATGATTGGCTTTTGATTGCTTCACTTTATCTATATTCTTATTCTATAAAATTCATTGGTTAACTATACTGATTGTTTTAAATACAAAGAGGGGAGGGTATTGATTAGCATATTCATGTTACTTCCTAGAAATCATTATCATATGTTAATGACCTTTGCACATGCATAGTTATGTTGAGTGGGGGTCCTCTGGTGGTCGTCAATAGTCTTCCTCACTGTGTCCGCGAGTGAACCCCTGTCCTTAAGCAAGCTTATCTCATCTTCATCTGTTGTTATATAACTCCAGTTACTTATTGTTTTAACTCAAGGCCCGTGGCTGGCATCCATTGTTTTAATCCAAGGTCTGTGACTGGCACCCATTGTTTTAATCCAGGGTCTGTAGAGATTCTTCATAGTGATAAAGACACACTGTCCTGTACAGTATATTCTCTTACTCTTACTGTTCCCTTAGAATCAAAGTCATCAAATACAATCAATTATTTATAACATTTCCCCCTTTGAAAGTATTGATAATCATTTTCAATACTTTCACACCTTATATTGTTTATGCTGCCGAATTATCAAAAGCTGGGTTGTCATATGGTGGTGGATTCTGTGTTTGGTTATCACTTTGTCTTGATAGTGCTTTTATGATTTTTCGATTCCGTTCTGTTTTTCTACTTAATTCACTTTTCAAACAGTAATATGCCAAACAAAGCACAAAGAATGTCACTGTTAGAATGAGTAAAGTCTCAATTAATGACTTTATCCAAGAACTCAGTTTCAGGCCTAAGCCATCAAAAATTCTATCTATCCAACTTTCTGACATGTTTTCCTTTATTTTATGTGTTTCTTCTTCAATTTTACCTAACAGTTCCAGGTCATATTCTACATCTTCTGTTACATTTGGGATATGTATACAATGATCTATTTTGCCTCTCAAGAATCCACATACTCCACGTTCCTTCAACAACAGTATATCTATTGCCATCCTATTTTGTATGGCCATTCTTGATGTGGCTTGTAATTGTAAATTCATTTGTCTGAATCCTTTATGTGTTACATTGGCCAATTGTTCAATTTGTCCAGTCAATCGGTATAACCATTCCCTATTCCTGTATGATGCTATAGGATTTAAAAGAGATTCTAGTGCCCAACCAATTTTTACTCCAGTTTCTGGCTCATTCCAAGTATCTTCCTCTATCATCGATCTTTTCACTCGTAACAAATGTAATTTTTCTTGACTTCCTTCAAAGGGAGATTTTTTCCAAATCGGGCATAATGTGGGTAGTCCCAAAGTAATTTGTTTGACTTTTCCATCTATTGGTAGATGAGATGTCCAACTACCATCACTTGTTGCCCAAATCAAATGTCCAAGACTTGGAATCAAGGTTCGGCAGCTAACTTTCCAATATATTGTTACATTTAAAGTGCTTTTTAGTCCTCGACATAAACAGCCAAATTTTAAAGCTGACGCCAATGGGGGTACACGTTGAATTGCTTGGCTTACTGTACTACAATTATATATTTGCTCGCACTGCCACCAGGGGACTATTCTCTCCTTTTCTCGTGTACTGGCACTTTTATCTGTTACTGTAGGATCTACTGTAAGTTCTGACCCATCCCATGTAAAACACCATGGGGCCTTTGCCATATATTGACATTTTAAAAGTATGCTCATAGACCAAATGTTGGTCCACTCTTCTTCATTTTTGGAAGTTTGTTCAGTCTGCCCACATTCACATTCCATAGTTATTTTGGATACATTTCGTCTTACAGGCTTGTCATAGCTGCACCATCCAACATTTTTAAGTCTGCCTATACGAGTGAATTGATAATTCAACAGTTTTTCGCAGTTGGCTCTGCTCCCTGGGGATTTCCATTGTTTTCTAATATACTCTATTCTTTCCTGCCACCCTATCATGGGCTTCTGTTCGCAATGGGCAGTTTCGTTTCTCCTTTCTGCAGTAGTCAGGTTCATTGTCAAAATTCCCCAAGATTCTCCAACTGCTCGGGGTATTGGAAGGCAGGCAGTAATTTGTGACACATTTTGCATGTTTGCAAACTCTTTAATCAACCCTATCATTAAGTTTTCTTCCTGAGTTTTACCTGGCACTGATATTACTTGTTCTGTATCTATGTTCTCACTTGTGTATTGTCTCTTTTTCACTAAGATTTCATTTTTTATTTGTGTTTGTCTATCTATGTTTACTAGCCAATCATTCAAGTTGCAGGTCTGTGAGTGAGTACTGTTTGTTACCTGTGCTTGGTTTGGTGACTGTTTCTCTTTTATCCCTGTTTCCACCACCATAGACTGGCAAAGCAAACAACATAAAAATAACTCTGTTAATCATGTTTCAAAGTTAACTTTAAAGTCTCTGGATTTCCAACCACTCTCCAGCTAGTGGGTGGCGCCCTCTTCACTCTGGTGTGTGGATCCAAGTGTCTGATTAGTGGATCCAAGTGTCTGATTCAGCAATCTTGATTGCAGTGAAGGTGGTTAACAGCACCTGGTAGGTTTCATTCCACTTCCCCAGTAGAGGTTCTTCATTCCAAGACTTTATGTAGACATAGTCCCCCGGTTGAAAGTTGTGTACCGGATTCTCCAGCGTCAAGGGTCAATTCTACACCACCACACTCCAGAGTTTAGCTAGAGTTTTCCCAAGAGACAGTAAATAATTATACACATCTTGTTTTCCTGTTATATGCATATTTGGATTTGGTTCAGGGGTTTCATATGGCTTTCCATCCATTGTCTCATATGGACTCACTGACATTCCACTTCGGGGTTTTACCCTTATTCGTAATAATGCTAGTGGGAGTGCCTGAGGCCACTTCAGTTTGGCTTCTTGACAGATTTTACTAATTTGTCTTTTTAAGGTTTGATTCATCTTCTCTACTTTCCCACTAGACTGCGGCCTCCAAGAGGCATGCAGATCCCAGGAAATTCCTAGGATCTTGCTTACCTCCTGTACTACTGTGGCTACAAAATGTGGTCCTTTGTCAGATGATATCCAGATAATCTCTTGTAGGAGCCACTTAACTGTTTCCTTAGCTTGATTTGTGTGACAGGGAAAGGCTTCCGGCCATCCAGAAAAGGTATCAACCCCAACCAAAATGTACTTATAGCCATTACATCTGGGTAATTCCATAAAATCCATTTGCCAATAATCTCCCGGTTCCACTCCAGTTTTTAACTTACCCATTTGAATTTTCTTTTGTACTACTGGATTGTTTCTTAAACATACCTCACATGTTGCTGTTACTGACTTGGCCGTTTCTAGAATTCGCACTGATTCTAAGTGTTGCAGTTCCTATGTCCCCAAAAATCAATTTAGCTAGGGCTGGAAAGGCAGGATTCTCCACACGCTGGATATGAATGCACACCAATATGGTTAAAAGCAATCACTCCATTTTATTCAGGCAAGCTGAAGCCTTTTATACTTTCCAAGAAGGTAGCAAGCTCACACAGATAGTTCACACATTGATAGGCAATTCTCACACTGATAGTCAGAGGCCCAAGCCAGGGGAGGAAACACAGCTGCACAGTATCAAGTTTCTGTTACCACTTTGGAATGTAAGGAGCTCTTGTTACAGCCCTTTGTTCTCATGCTTGTTAGCTTCTTATCAGAGCTATTGCTCAAAGCTAGTGCTCAGGCTGCTGCAAGGAAAATTGATCAAGCTGTTGCAAGGAAATATGGCCTCGATCATTTAACCAGTCACCCACAACTAAGTGCCTTTTTAGAAACTTTACAAGGGTGTCTGCACCCCAATGACGTTCTTGATGTTTCATTTGCAATGTTTCTCTCATTATTAAGGGAGGTAATATTACTTGACCCTTGATAGTTGTCCACCATCCTTCTGAATTTTTCTTTGCATTCAACAATCTTGCTAATTTCTCATCCTCTGAATATTTTGGGGATTCCTTAGGGAGTGTTACAGTCCTACTAGGAATTACTGCCATTTGTAACACCTGTTTTTGAGCTGCATTCTTAGCAGCTTGGTCTGCTAGTCTGTTTCCCTCTATTATCTTTGTATTTCCTGTCTGATGTGCTTTACAGTGCATGATTGCTACTTGGACCGGCTCTTGCACTGCCAGCAATAACTGTAAGATTTCCTTTTGATGCTTAATATTTGCCCCCTGGGAGGACAACAGTCCTCTTTCTTTCCATAGGGCTCCATGGACATGGACTACTCCAAAGGCATATTTTGAGTCTGTCCATATATTTACTCTCTTTCCTTTACTTAATTCCAGTGCTCGTGTCAATGCAATCAATTCTGCTTTTTGTGGGGAAGTTGTATTGGGTAATGCTTTTGCTTTCATTACCGTGTTCTCAGTTGTTACCGCATATCCAGCATAGCGAACTCCATTCTGAACAAAACTACTGTCATCTATGAACAGCTCCCATTCAGGATTTTCAAGGGGAATGTCCTTCAAGTCCTCTCAGCTGGAATATGTATGTTCAATAGTCACAATGCAGTCATGTTCGAGTTGTTCTTCCTCCTGTGAAGCACTCAAGAAAACTGCAGGATTCACAAGGTTAGTTGTTTTCAGGATTACATCATCTTGTTTGGTAAGAATTACCTGGTATTTCATCATCCTGCTAGGAGATAACCAATGTCCCCCTTTTTGTTCCAACACTGTAGCCACCATATGTGGAACATAGACTGTGATTGTTTTTCCCAAAGTAAGTTTTCTAGCTTCTTGTATCAATATTACTGTTGCTGCTACTGCTCTCAGACAAGAAGGCCATCCTTTGCTCACTGAGTCCAATTGTTTGGAGAAGTATCCCACTGGTCTTTTCCAGCTTCCCATTCTCTGGGTTAGGACCCCCAAAGCAATATGTTGTCGTTTATGGACAAACAATTGGAAGTCTTTAGTTAGGTCTGGTAATCCCAAGGCTGGTGCTGTCTTCAAGGCTAATTTAAATTTTTGAAAAGCCTCTTGTTGTTGTTTAGTCCATATAAAAGGGATAGACTTCTGGGCTTCGTACAATGGTTTGGCTATTAGACCATAATCCATGAGCTTTGGGTCACCCAAAGCTGACACCGTCCTGTCATTCCCAGAAATGCCCTTAGTTCATGTACAGTTCGAGGCTCTGGAATAGCACAAATTGCCTCTTTTCAGTTTGTCCCCAGCCTTCGTTGTCCTTGTGAAATTTCAAAACCCAGATAGATTACAGTTTGGTTTGCTATTTGAGCTTTTTCCTTGGATACCTTGTACCCGTTAAGTCCCAAAAAGTTTAAAAGTTCAATGGTTACCTGTATACAGGCCTATTTTTCTTCAGTAGCTATTAGAATATCATCCACGTATTGTAAGAGCAAATGCTCCGGTCGGGTTGTGGAGTCAATGTCTTCTCGTTTGTACAGATCTCCAATTCTTTTGCTAATTGGCTGCCAAAGATGGTCGGACAGTTTTTAAACCCTTGGGGTAGCCGTGTCCATGTCAGCTGTACTTTGCACCCTGTTTGTGGACTTTCCCACTCAAAAGCAAATAATTTACGACTTTCCTTTCCAGGGGCATGCAAAAGAAAGCATCTTTTAGATCAAGCACTGTAAACCATTGGTAACTTTCTTTCAGAGCAGTTAACAATGTATAAGGATTTTCCACTACTTTCACATGTATGTCTTTCACAATTTGATTTATACCTCTTAAGTCCTGCACCAATCTATACTCACCATTCGGCTTTTGTACTGGAAAAATAGGTGCATTATATTCTGATTCACACTCTTCTAAAATCTTATATTCCAAAAATTTATCGATCAACTTTTTAATTCCCTGTTTAGCCTCAGGTTTAATTGGGTATTGTTTAATTCTAACTGGCTTTGCACTTTCCTTCAATTTAATTTTTACTGGCTGTGCTAATTTAGATTTTCCTGGGATGTCAGTTTCCCATACTATAGGGACCACTGCATAGCTTACCTCTGGGGGAATTTCTTGTACCTTTGGTTTTTCCTTCAATATTAAAATTTCACCTGTTTTTGATTCAGGTATTTTTAACAATAATTCTCCATCTTCAAAAACAATTTGTGCATTCAATTTAGATAATAGATCCCTTCCCATTAAGAGTATAGGACATTCTGGAACGTACAAAAATTCATGTGTTATACTTTTGCTTCCGAATCGCAAATTCAGGGGTTATAAGAATGGCTGGTTTTCCTCTTTCCCTGTGGCTCCCACAATATTTGCTGGTTTAGTTCCTATTTTCCCTTTTTCTTCAATTAATACCAAAAACGTTGCTCCTGTATCTACCAAAAATGTGACCTCTTTTTCTCCCAGCTTTATTGTAACCAGAGGCTCAGCTGGGTTTGCCTCCAGTTCTAGTCAATTTCTGATTGACTAGATTCACTGTGATGGATGAGCCTTTGTTCAGTAAACCACCGGTACCTTGAAACAGGCTGCAACATCCTGTTTTTTAAAGAATGGTTGTAAGTTGTTAATGAATCATAGATTTAAATCATAGGTAACTTAGAAGAAGAAATCGCAGAAATTGAGTAGCCAATAAGTGAGCTTGATGTTAAAAGATGACCAAATACAGAAGAGGGGTCAACTAAGGGACAAATGAGGAAGACAAGCGACTTCATCCCGCCGACTACCAGGAGGTAGAAGACGACCCCCTAGCAACAACTGGCGCACGTGCAGAAAACTACGAGGAAGTTTCAGTGAAAGTTCGAGACCCAGAACTAGAACATTATAAAAACCACAACTCAGATGGTAACCGCGCGCGCCGCTGGTAGAGCTGAGACTCCCCGGCCGCCCAGCGCTGCTTTGCCTATTGTCGCCTGCTGTTTAATAAACACAAGTTTGTATTTGGATTACTTTGTTTCCGGCTAATTATTGGGAAACACACACAATCACAATTTGGTGCCGTGACTCGGATGGAGAACAAGCGGACGTGAGCCTCTGAGAAGGGAGGCGCCCCGCTGTATCAGCAGCCCTGCCTGAGTATCTGCTTGGCTCTCCACCGACGAACAGAAATTTTCAACAATTAGGCAAAGGAAAGCCAGCAAAAGCCCCTTGATCTTTGTGCACGAAACCCCGGACGAAGACGCAGGATGCATGAGTATAGGCCTGTTACCTGTTCAGTTGGGGCTGGGAATCCCGGGGTGGGAAAGGCACGAACCCCAAAAGGCGGGTAAAGTACGAACCCCGGAAGATGGGACAGAGGAAAAGCAGGCCCACTGTCGCCATGGGTGGGGGAGATCCTGGGAAACTTCCCCCAATACCCCTGAGTAGTCCATTGGGATTGATAATTAAACATTGGGATGATTACCCTTCTAGGCAGGGTAAGAGTAAAGTAAAAATGATACATTATTGTATGGAAGTCTGGGCAGGACAACCCATAAGGGGTGAATCTGTTCGTTGGCCCAGGTTTGGATCCTTTGAGGATTGGGTTTGTCAAGCTCTGAATTTGTATGTGAATGCAAAAGAACCGTTTAGTTTGGATGAAAGTGAATATGCGGCCCTTTGGATAATTTCTGAAACAAGAGCAAATCTATACCCCTTAAGTGAAAAGGAACGAGCTCGAAGGAGAAGGGTACAAGAGGAGGATGAGATACTAACATCGCCCCCCTTACCTACCATCTCCCCCTCCTACGGCCCCCTTAGCACCAGATTCGTTAGATCAGGCTGGGGGAGCGGGTCCGAGCTCTGGGACTCCTCCAGAACATCATAGAATTACACGGAGTCAGTCCCGAAGGAAATTAGAGCAGGAAGGACTATACCCCTTACGAGAAGTGGTGATGGGGGGACAAGCACCGGGTGTGGGATATGTGGCTGTACCTCTCAATTCAGGGGACGTGAGAGAGTTTAAAAAGAAATGGGACACCTATTGGAGGACCCCCTTGGGGTGGCAGATCCCATATAAAATTTGGATCACATATAAAATCCATTGTTGATATCTTTTCAATCTCTGCATATGTTCGTCTCTATTTGGGTCCCATTGAGGATCTCCTGTGGGAAAATTTTGATCTATTGTACCAGCTACTGTCCAAGTGTGGACATCCTCCTCTGCTCGCATTCTTGCAGTTCTCAAAACCATCTGTTTCTCTGTGGAATCCATAAGGATGTCCAAAATCACTTGTATATCATCCCAATCCGGGTTTTGTATTTTAATTATCATTCCCATAATTCATGTGACTTTACCAGGATCCATCCTATAGGGACCAGCTGATTCCTTCCATATAACCAAATCAGAAGGAGAAAAGGGTTTCTACATAAAATGGCCCATTTTGCCCAACAACTTGTCTCAAGGGGGCTATTACTTGTTTCCCTATTTTTGACCTTAAGGGAGTTATTATATGGGTACGCTGCTTTGTCCTTCTGGATATTGGTGGAGAGAGTTCCAATTCGGATTCTCCTTCCTCCTCTTCTAATCCACTACTGTCTGGATGGGGACGAGGTTGAGGATCCCTTATTTCAGGTTCTGGCACTGATTGCCTTATTGGACAGTTGACGTGCGGAAAATAGACTCTATAACTCGGAAGTTATAAAGTAGGTATGTTTATTCAGCACTGGGTGCGCGGGGGATCGTTCCGCCACAAACACGCACACCCCACACAGCAAGCCGTCCGTTTATTTATACAACATGATAATGAATATTTATTTTATGCATATACATATTAATTACCTGTACCCGCCTACTCTCGCCTTGTATGCTAATTAGCTTATCATCCTTCACGTTTATGCAGATCCTTCCAGGAATTGTGGGCGAGGGTCAACTTTTCGTCTGGAATCCGAGGGTCTTGCAAGCTTGCACTGTTCTTATCAGTTTGGGCTAACTTATGTCCAATAGGAAGGCCTATGGATGTATTCTGGCCATCTGTTCCTTCATTGATATCTGTGATGAATATCATCTTGTTTCGTCCTGTTTCCTAAATCCTGAATTCCTGTTTTCCTACAATGCTTCCTTGAGATACTAGAAGGTCTAAAGCCAGTTCCTGTGGGCCTCTTTTTCTTAATTGTTTCAGGCTACACAATTACTTGTCTTAAATCCTGTGAGCTATTCTTTCTATTTCTATATGGCCTCCCTATATCACAGTCAGTGCCAGAATCAGGTCTTTGTTCCGGAGAGGGTAAGGGAATAGGAGGATAAATAGGAACAGCAGGAACTGCCGGGGCAGTTGGAGCAATATCTAATTCTGGACCTATGTCAGTATGTGTTGCAGTTTTGCATAGTTGGCTACTGAGAGAGAGGGCCAGGTGCTACAGAAAATGGCTGCTAGAGTCTTCTGCAGGCCTGCTTACAGCGCCTCTGAGAATCACATATAGGAGACAAAGACTCCACCAGAACACAGAGTGCCAGGAAGATCACAATTTTGGCCCGTTAAGGGCATTGGGATGTCTATTTGCATATAAATGTAAGCAGTTGACAGGCACAAAAGGCCGGGAAGGCTGGGGGAGGAGTAGGCGCCCAGGTACCCAGGCTATTGACCCTGCAGCCCGAGCTGAAGCACCTGGGGTAGCCGGAGGGAAGGACCCATGGAGGAGGCAGAGACCCGACCTGCAGCCCGTGGAGAGGCTCCACGCTGGATGGAGCCGGTGGAGACATAGAGAAGATGCCATGACTTACGTTGGGATGAGCCCCTGCCAGCACAAGTGACCTACAGAGATGAGCAAAACAGGTTTGCTGGAGGAGGCATCATAGCCCGGTGGAGGACTGGGACTGAGAGACATTGCAATTTATTGCTGCCTGCCATGGAAGAGATGAAGCCCGGTGGGGAAGGATTTACGTTGGAGAAAGTTCGTGGAGGACTGTCTCTCATGGGTGGGACCCTACGGTGCAGCAGGGGGAGGGTGTGTGGAATGAATGCCCCCTGCCTCCAAGAAGGAAACCAACTTGCAAGGGACTGACCAAAGCCCCCATCTCCTAGTCCCTGCCCCCTCCCTTGTACTGAAAGCAGGAGAGGGGAAGAAGGGAGCAAAATTATGGCTAAAGGGCAGTCTGCTTTAGAATGGAGGGGTGGGGGGAAGGTGTTACCGAGACCGCCATTTTCCCCAGTCCCTGCCCCTCCTGGGCTGTGACCGGGAGGGAAGAAGGGAGCAAACTTCTAACTAAAGCCTGCTAAGGAGCCAGCAGTGGGGGAAAAGTGTTTGCCTGGTTGCATTTGTTTCAAGATTGTTGGTTGCACTCCTGACTCTGGTTCTTTTTTTCACTGCTTTCTCTTAAGCATAGGGTAATAAATTAGATAACTTTCTCTTCAGCACTTTGTGTTGAGTCTGTTTTGCCCGCGGCATTAACGAGTTTGCCTCTTGAGCCGCCCAATTATATTATTTCTCCCCTGTCCAACTAAGAAGGGGAGTAACAGACTGATTTTGGTGGGCATCTGGCCTTTGGCCAGGGCTCAACCACCACAGTATGTCCTTTCCCTTTTAATGCCAGATGCTTATAACAGCTTTTGGTGGAGGTACATGCAGGGCAGCGTTCTTGAACCTTTTTGTCTTTTATCATAAGAGACATTTCTTGGTTATTTGATTTACATTCCTCTTGCCACTCTGGTTTCTCTCTTAAGTAGAAGAATAAATCTACATATGGGACCTCATCCCATTTTCCTTCCCTCTTACAAAACAAGATTAACTGTAAAATAGTATCATAGTTCAAAGTTCCATTCAGAGGCCACTTTTCTTCATTACAAATTTATACAGTGGCTGCTCATGATTACAATACTCAATGAGCTGATTTCTACAAAAATCACTTTGTAATTCCTTCCAATGTGCCAAAAGGCAGCCTAAGGGAGAAGCCCTTGGTACTGGACCTTGTCTCCCCCCAAATAGATTTGAAAATTTTAGTGCCATAGCAAATGAATGTGATTGTTTGCTTTTTTTATTTGCCAACTACAAATTTAGCAGGAGTTAACCTCCTTGCATTCCAGCCAAACCTTAGATTACACTGGGCAGCTGAGCTTAACTCCTGAGTGATGCCCAATTATACTTCACATTAAATACGTAAGTCATATTTCAGCAATTGTTTCATTCTTTTGCTTCACATCTCACCACAGATCAAAGCTCCACACACTCTTTGTACTTAATTGCCCATCTTATTCACTGACATTTATACATAACCCCCAACATACAACATAAAATTCAATATACCATTTAACCAATACCTTATTTCTGTATACTTAGAACTTAGATTTGAACCTTTACCAGTAAGGTACCTTATTTCCTTTACACAAGCTCCCCACAGGGGTTCTTGGGTTCCGTTGATTTTTTTGTTGTTGGTTTTTTGGTTTTTTTAATGCAGGCCTGTTTTCTACCTTTTTACCTTTTCCTCTGTTGCCAACCCTGCAATTGCTTTCGCATTCGCCTTACGGGCGGCGCTTAGGCTTCCACACTCCAGAATTCCCTGCCCAACCATGCGGAACTTTCGCTCGTCTAACTGGCAGGCTTGATCTCACCCAGAAATCATTATCATATGTTAATGTCCTTTGCACATGCGTAGTTATGTTGAGCGGGGGTCCTCTGGTGGTCATCAATAGTCTTCCTCACTGTGTCCACGAGTGAACCCCTGTCCTTAAGCAAGCTTATCTCATCTTCATCTGTTGTTATATAACTCCAGTTACTTATTGTTTTAACTCAAGGCCCGTGGCTGGCATCCATTGTTTTAATCCAAGGTCTGTGACTGGCACCCATTGTTTTAATCCAGGGTCTGTAGAGATTCTTCATAGTGATAAAGACACACTGTCCTGTACAGTATATTCTCTTACTCTCACTGTTCCCTTAGAATCAAAGCCATCAAATAAAATCAATTATTTATAATACCCTGTGGTGGTTTTGGCCCTGGCTAGAGGCCAAATGTCCACCAAGCCGCTCGCTCACTCCAGAGGAGAAACAGGCAGAGCCTCCATGGGTTGGGATAAGCACAGTTTACTGCCAAATATCAAAGTGAATACAGAACAATAATGGGTAGTTACACTTACACCCAGTGCTAACACAGAGTACCTTATTGACCCGACGATTACAGAGGGCTGCCCGACAGTAAGGACTGACTGACCCAACATCCCAACCACACTCCAACTGTCCTAGAGGCACAAAAACCAGCCCCTGCCCTTCCCCAACCTGCTGCTTTTATGGGGAAGTGGTGTCAGGTGGTGTGGAAAACAGTCCCAGCTAACTCAGTGCACCTGAGCTGACTCAGCTCACCTGTGTTGGCTGATTGGGGAGGTTAACCCTGGCCTGGCCAGAACCAGGACATTATCCACCCCTTTTTCCACACCATCTACATCATTTATCTATTATGTAGAATCATCTGCCATGGACTGATTTATACACCAAGAACTCAATGGCTATCCTCACCTAGAATTAAATCCTCTTGGGGTACACACTGGATTTTATCCTTTTGCATCACCCACCAAGTGCACCCAGGTCCTTGAGCAAAAGCAATCCCATGAATGGGTTTGCCTTTGCCTGAAGCAGGAACAACCCAGACTGTTTTCCCCAACAGGTTTCTCATGTGCACTACAGGGAGTTTTGATTGGGCAGGGCCAGCTCAATTGGTAGATCCCCTGGAATTAACCAGCCATGTGGCTTTGGCTAAATGCATATCCCAGTTTTTTAGGGTTCCACCACCCATTGCTTTAAGAGTAGTTTTTAACAGTCCATTCTACCTCTCAATCTTCCCGGAGGCTGGTGCATGGTAGGGTATATGATATACCCATTCAATGCCATGCTCTTTGGCCCAGGTATCTATGAGATTATTCTGGAAATGGGTTCCATTATCTGACTCAATTCTCTCTGGAGTGCCGTGTCGCCAGAGGACTTGCTTCTCAAGACCCAGGATGGTGTTCTGGGCAGTGGCATGGGACACAGGATAAGTTTCTAGCCAGCCAGTGGTTGCTTCTACCATTGTGAGCACATAGCGCTTCCCTTGGCGTGTCTTCGGGAGTATGATATAAATGATCTACCAGGCCTCTCCATATTTGTATTTCAGCCATCGTCCTCCATACCACAGAGGTTTTAACCGCTTGGCTTGCTTGATTGAGGCACATGTTTCACATTCATGGATGACCTGTGAGATGGTGTCCATGGTCAAATCCACCCCTCGATCACGAGCCCATCTGTATGTGGCATCTCTTCCTTGATGGCCTGAGGTGTCATGGGCCCAGCGAGCTATAAATAATTTGCCCTTACGTTGCCAATCGAGGTCTATTTGAGCCACTTCAATCTTAGCAGCCTGATCAACTTGCTGGTTGTTACGATGTTCTTCAGTGGCTCCACTCTTGGGTACGTGTGCATCTACATGATGTACTTTTACAGCTAGGTTCTCCAGCTGGGCAGAGATATCTTGCCACAATGAAGCAGCCCAGACAGGTTTGCCTCTGCGCTGCCAGTTTCTTTGTTTCCATCGCTGCAACCACCCCCACAGGGCATTGGCCACCATCCAGGAGTCAGTATAGAGGTACAATTTCGGCCACTTTTCTCATTTAGCAATGTTTAAAGCCAGCTGGATGGCTTTAACTTCTGCAAACTGACTGGACTCGCCTTCTCCTTCAGCAGTCTCTGCAACTTGTTGTGTGGGGCTCCATACAGCAGCTTTCCATCTCCTATGTTTGCCAACAAGATGACAGGACCCATCAGTGAACAAGGCATATTTTTTTCTCATTTTTCTGGCAGTTCATTATACAGAGGGGCCTCTTCAGCACGTGTCACCTCCTCCTCTGGTGATATTCCGAAATCTTTGCCTTCTGGTCAATCTGTGATGACTTCCAGGATTCCTGGCCGATTGGGGTTTCCTATTCAGGCCCGCTGCGTGATAAGTGCAACCCATTTGCTCCATGTAGCATCAGTGGCATGGTGCGTGGATGGGGCTTTTCCTTTGAACATCCAGCCCAGCACTGGCAGTCGAGGTGCCAGGAGGAGCTGGGCTTCAGTCCCAATCACTTCTGAAGCGGCTCAAACCCCTTCACATGCAGCCAGTATTTCCTTTTCTGTTGTTGTGTAACGGGCCTCGGATCCTCTGTAGCCCTGACTCCAAAACCCCAGCGGTCTACCTCGAGTCTCCTCTGATGTTTTCTGCCAAAGACTCCAAGTAGGGCCATTCTCCCCAGCTGCAGTGTAGAGCACATTTTTTACACCTGGCCCTGTCCAGACAGGCCCAAGGGGTACTGCATCGACTATGTCTTGTTTGATCTGTTCAAAAGCTTGTCATTGTTCAGGGCCCCACTGGAAATCATTCTTCTTTCGGGTTACATGATAGAGAGGACTGACAATGAGACTGTAGTTGGGGATATGCATTTGCCAGAAACCCACAGTGCCTAAGAAAGCCTGTGTCTCCTTTTTGTTGGTTGGAGGAGACATTTCTGTTATTAATAACATCCATGATCGCGCCATCTTGCATTTATTTAAAACTGAATTTCCTGAGCAGGTCCCTTAACCTTACTTTGTTTAACAGCAAAACCAGCTTTTAACAGTATCTCGATTATTTTCTTTCCTTTCCCAAAAACTTCATCTGCAGTGTTGCCCCATACAATGATGTCATCAATGTACTGTAGATGCTCTGGGGCTTCACCCTGCTCTAATGTAGACTGTATCAGTCCATGGCAGATGGTAGGGCTATGTTTCCACCCCTGGGGCAGTCGATTCCAGGTGTACTGGATTCCCTTCCAAGTGAAGGCAAACTGTGGCCTGCACTCCGCCACCAAAGGAATCGAGAAAAAAGCGTTTGCAATGTCAATTGTGCCATACCACTTGGTTGCTTTTGACTCCAGTTCATACTGGAGTTCCAACATATCCGGCACCGCAGCACTCATAGGCGACGTGACTTCATTCAGGCCACGATAATCCACTGTCAGCCTCCACTCTCCATTGGACTTCTTCACTGGCCAGATTGGACTATTGAAGGGTGAGTGGGTTCTACCAATCACTCCCTGACTCTCCAGTTGATGAATCAGTTTCTGAATGGGAATCAGGGAGTCTCTGTTGGTGCGATACTGTCTTCTGTGCACCGTCATGGTAGCAATTGGTACCTGCTGTTCCTCAACTTTTAGCAGCCCCACAACAGAAGAATCTTCTGACAATCCAGGCAGAAGAGACAGTTGTACAGCTTCTTCTGTCTCTAAAGCCGCTATTCCAAAAGCCCACCGGTACCCTTTTGGGTCTTTAAAGTACCCTCTCTGGAGGAAGCCTATGCCCAGGATGCACGGAGCCTCTGGGCCAGTCACAATGGGGTGCTTTTCCCAGTTATTCCCAGTTAGACTCACTTCAGCTTCCAGTAGAGTCAACTGCTGGGTTCCCCCTGTCACTCTGGAAATTTGGATAGGCTCTGACCCTTGATGGTTCGATGGCATTAAAGTACACTGGGCACCGGTGTCTACTAACGCTTGGTACTCTTGTGGATCTGATGTGCCAGGCCATCGGATCCACACAGTCCAATAGATCCGGTTATCCCTTTCCTCCACCTGGCTGGAGGCAGGGCCCCTCTAATCTTGCTTATCATATTTGCTGTTTACTTCTTGCAAGAAAGACTCAGAGGTCCCTTCAAGAGGGTCACAAATACAATGACAGTTACACACTCCAGTGGGCCGTCTACTGGAAACTGGTGCAGCATTTTTCTTGAAGGAATCTTTAACTGTTTTACCTCGTAATTCATCCACTCTGGCTTGGAGGGCTGAGGTGGGTTTCCCATCACACCTCCTCATATCTTCACCATGATCACGCAGGTAGAACCAAAGGATGACTCGTGGTGTGTAGTTTTTATTAGCTCTTCCTGAAACATAAGAACGTCTACTTCTGATGGCTGAAATTGGAGTCTGTACAGGTGGGCAGTAGGACATATCCTCTTTGAGTTGCTGGACCTCTTGAGATAACTTCTCCACAGTTGAAACAAGGGAAGAAGTGAGACTTTCCTCAAATACGCGGAGTCGGCCAGCCACCTCACCCACTGTTGGTGCATCTGCCTTTTCCCAGTCTAGTATGGCCAGTGTGTTAGCATATGATGTTGGTGCACTTCGCACAAACTTGTGCCACATGGGTCAGGAACTGACCAGATCTGTTCTGCCCATGACGCTGATTGCAGAATGATCTCTCTCTGTCCTTATCTTGACTCCTAAGCCTCTCAATATATATTTTCTCCCCTGTCCAGATGAAAAGGGGAGTGATAGAGTGGCTTTGGTGGGCATCTGGCCTACAGCCAGGTCAAACCACCACAAAAAGCCATTATTAAGACCATTTAAGTTGAGCCAGGTTTGGGGGATTCCCATGCTGCTTCAGTGACTAGCACTGGTTGAAGTTATGGGTCCTAAATCACCAGATCTACCTTCAAGAAGTGGCTTGAGACCCACCAGCAGCACCCACGGAGCAGCCGTCGCCTCCCCAAACCATCACTAGGACCACCTTTGGTGCCAACAGGAAAGATGAGATGCTCCAGCCAGCTGCATCCAGCAATACCAAACACCCTTTATTTGCACCCACCAGGTGATGGATCCAGTTCCATAAATATCTACTGTGCATAGAGGCCAAAAAAAAAAAAAAAAAAAAAAAGAGGTGCTACAATGAAAAGCACATTGATGGTCACCCCATGCAATCAGAAGGGACAAGGACTCGCCTGCTTTTTCCTGCCCATAGGCAGAGCCTGGGTGACAAGAGGATGGAGACATTGCATGAAACCCTGACCTGCAGGCAAGGATCGGGTTACAACCTCTGGGATCCCTTCTTCTTCAGGTTCTCCTGATGGTCCTGGTTCATCATCATCCTTCACAATGCGGACTGATTTCTTTGTGTATTTCTTTTTCTGTACAGGGACAACCGATACTGGTAGTGGTTTGTTTCCTGACTCAACTACATAATCGCTTTCTGAGCTTTGAGTAGCTGCAGTGCTTGTCATGGGGACTGGAGAAACTGCAGTCTCTGAAGTTGGAGGAGCTGCTCTCTGATGTCTGAGTGGCTGCAGTCATGGTTGTAGGGGTTCTTTCTGGCTCAGCTATAGTCTCAGTTTTTGAGGTTTGGGTAACCACAGATTTCTTTTCCTTACCTAGATATTTGCTTGTACTATCCCACGAACCATGCCATCCCTGAAACTCCAGACCCATGGAAAATCTCCTGGCAATATTCTTAAACCATTTTCTTGCAATACTTAGAACTTGAAGAACATTCAGGAGAGCAAGCAACAAATACATGCTAGTCTGAACATCTCAGGGAAAATCAAACTTCTCAAAGGCTGTTGCAACAAGCCTGAGTGAAAAAGGGAATGAGGAAGCATCCCCCCTTTCTCCCCCATGAATTGAGTAACCTTATTAAATGAAGTTGGAAGTGACAGAAATCATAGAATCATAGAATTGTAGGGGTTGGAAGGGACCTCGAGAGATCATCGGGTCCAACCCCCTGCCAAAGCAGGCTCCCTAGGACATTTCACTGAGATAGGCATCCAGATGGGTCTTGAATATCTCCAGAGAAGGAGACTCCACCACCTCCCTGGGCAGCCTATTCCAGTGCTCTGTCACCCTCACTGGGGAAAAGTTCTTCCGCATGTTGGTGCGGAACTTCCTATGCTGCAACTTGCAGCCATTGCCCCTTGTCCTGTCACCACAGACCACTGAAAAGGGGCTGGCTGATTCCCCCTGCATCCCATGCTTAAGATAATTATAAACATTAATTAGGTCCCCCTTAGTCTTCTCTTCTCAAGGCTGAACAGTCCCAATCTTCTCAGCCTTTCCTCATAGGGGAGATGCTCCAGGCCCTTAATCATCTTCGTAGCCCTTCTTTGGACTCTTTTCAGGAGATCCCTGTCCTTTTTATACCAGGGAGCCCAGAACTGGACACAATACTCCAGGTGGGGCCTGACCAGGGCACAGTAGAGGGGGAGGTTCACCTCCTTTGACCTGCTGGCCACACTCCTCCTGACGCACCCCAGGATCCCATTGGCTCTCTTAGCCACCGAGGCACACTGCTGGCTCATGGCCAACCTGTCATCCACCAGGACCCCCAGGTCCTTCTCCACTGAGCTCTTCTCCAGCAGGTCATCCCCCAGCCTGTACTGATAGAAACGGTTGTTCCTTCCCAGGTGCAAGACTTTACACTTGCTTTTGTTGAACCTCATCTGGTTTCTTACTGCCCAGCTCTCCAGCCTGTCCAGGTCTCGCTGGATGGCAGCGCAGTGTTCCTGCGTGTCAGCCACTCCTCCCAGCTTTGTATCATCGGCGTACTTGCTGAGGGTCGATGCTATTCCCTCATCAAGGTCGTCAATGAAGATGTTAAACAGGACTGGACCCAACACCGAGCCCTGGGGAACACCGCTAGTCACAGGCCTCCAGTCAGATTCCGCTCCACGAATCACGACCCTCTGGGCTCGGTCCGACAGCCAATTCTCAACCCACCTCACTGTCCACTCATCAATCCCATGCTTTCTCAGCTTTGCTATCAGGATGTCATGGGAGACGGTATCAAAAGCCTTGCTGAAGTCAAGGTAGATGACATCCACTGTTCTCCCTCCATCTACCCAGCTGGTGATGAGATCGTAGAAGGCTATGAGATTGGTCGAGCACGATTTCCCCTTGGTGAATCCATGCTGACTGCTCCTCATGACCTTCTTCTCTTCCAATTGCTTGGAGATGGCATCCAGAACAAGCTGTTCCATTACCTTTCCAGGGACAGAGGTGAGGCTGACTGGCCTATAGTTGCTGGGATCCTCCTTCTTGCCCTTTTTAAAGACTGGAGTGACATTGGCTATCCTCCAGTCCTCAGGCACTTCTCCTGTTCTCCAGGACCTCTTGAAGATGATAGAGAGCGGCTCAGCAATCACCTCCGCCAGCTCCCTCAGCACACGTGGATGTATCCCATCCGAGCCCATGGATTTGTGTGCATTTATCCCTTTGAGCCGCTCCCTGGACCTCCCCTACCTCAACCAGATGGAAATTCTTCATATCCCAAACACTCCTATTTACATCCAGTGCCTGTGGGTCCCGGGGGCCTTTGAGGTGAAGACCGAAGCAAAGAAGGCATTCAGTATCTCCACCTTCTCAGTATCCCCCGTTACCAGGACACCCTCCTCATTCAGCAAGGGACCTACATTATCCCTGGTCATCCTCTTACTATTCACGTATCTAAAAAAACCCTTTTTATTGTCCTTTATGTCCCTTGCCAGCTTCGTTTCCAAGAGGGCTTTAGCCTTCCTAGTTGCGACCCTACAGGCCCTGACTACATTCCTGTATTCTCCCCATGTGCTCAGACCCTTCTTCCACAATTCATAGGTCTTCCTCTTCTCTTTGAGTTTACTCAACAGCTCCGTGTTCATCCACGCAGGTCTTCTGCCTCTCCTTCCCGATTTCCTGCACAAAGGGATGCATCGTTCCTGTGCTTGGAAGAAGTGCTGTTTGAATGCTAGCCAGCACTCACAGGCTCCCATTCCTTCAAACAGCGTAGCCCACGGGATAGCCCCTATTAAGTCACAGAGGAGATCAAAGTTAGCTTTTCCAAAATGCTACATATAGATACTCTCCAATGATGACAAGCACAGATAGTATCTTGTCATAAATTAGTATGGCACAGTATAACAGAATTAAGAGCCTAACTACCCTTCCAGAGGTGATAAACAGCTGGGCAGGGATTACATAAAGTGGGTGTGGGTTCACAAACCAAAGCCATGTGAATAGACAAAACATCATTGTTAGCATCACCTCTTTAAATAATGTGATAAACATTTTATCACAGCTTTTGAACACAACTAAATCAGACCTTATTGTTATCCCAACCCTTCAAGCCCCACGTTGGGCACCAAAAAGGACTGTGGTGGTTTTGGCCCTGGCTAGAGGCCAAATGCCCACCAAGCTGCTCGCTCACTCCAGAGGAGAAACAGGCAGAGCCTCCATGGGCTGGGATAAGCACAATTTACTACCAAATATCAAAGTGAATACAGAACAATAGTGAGTAGTTACACTTACACCCAGTGCTAACACAGAGTACCTTATTGACCCGACAACTACAGAGGGCTGCTCAACATCCCAACCACACTCCAACTGTCCCAGAGGCAAAAAAACCAGCCCCTACCCTTCCCCAACCTGCTGCTTTTATGGGGAAGTGGTGTCAGGTGGTGTGGAAAACAGTCCCAGCTAACTCAGTGTACCTGAGCTGACTCAGCTCACCTGTGTTGGCTGATTGGGGAGGTTAACCCTGGCCTGGCCAGAACCAGGACACACCCACAAAGCAAAAAACCACTGGACTTTCCATGAAACATAAGCCAGACCATTGTCTGTTTTCACTTTCTCTGGCACCCCCAAAATGGAAAATGCCTTTTGGAAGTGTCGAATAATATTCTTTCCAGCTTCCCCTACGTGGGCCGTAGCTACCAGTGCATGAGAGTACATATCCACAGTTACATGCATATATTTCAAGTGACCAAATTCATTAACGTGTAACATCCGATTGCCAAAGCTGCAATGTTTGTAGTTTGTAGGGGTTGGTACCATAGAAAACTGGTATATGATTCCCTTGATGTTCTGGACAGGCAGCCACAATGGAGCGTGCTTCTGAATGTGATAATCTGAACTGTTTCCTCAAGGCTGGAAAACCTTGGTGAAAAAACTGATAAGAAAGGATAGCTTGTTGATAAATGTTAGGGACAGGCCCTAGTGCAAGAGCAGAAACCAGTGCGTCTGCCTGGGCATTTCCTTCAACGTAAAACCCTGGTAAATTTGTGTGATTGCGAATGTGCATGACAAAATACAGTTCTTGTCTTTGCTGTATCAACTTCCATAGAGCAAGCAACACTGCAAACAGTAGTCAGTTGTCCAATGTGGTAAGAACCACCTTATCCAACCGTTTCACTAAATTTGCTACATAGGCTGAATCTGTGACAATATTTACAGGGCCTGGAAACAGTTCAAAGGCTAAAACCATAGCACACAATTCTACTACTTGGGGGTTTTGATTTTCATGTTCAGCTTGATAGGCTGCAGCTTTACCTGCCTTGCAGCCACAATCATGCCCACGCATTTCCATGGGGGTATTTTTTGAACTTTCTCTGGGGCAATGACCAGACCAAATTGTTGCAGGCTACAAATGGCTGCTTGTTCCATGTTTTGCAACTGCTCTGCAGTTTCTGCAGCCAGCAAGGTGTCATCCATATAGTGATACCAATACCCTGTAGGGTAGGCCTCACGTACTGGGGATAATGCTTGAGCAACAAACCATTGACAAATGGTAGGCGAGTTCTTCATACCTTGAGGCAGAACTTTCCAATGATACCTTTTTGCAGGCTCATTATGATTTACAGTTGGTACAGTAAAGGCAAATTTCTCCTTGTCTGGAGGGCCCAAGGGTATAGTAAAGAAGCAGTCTTTTAAATCCATAACTACTATATCCCAATCCATAGGTATCATTGCTGGCGAGGGAAGTCCTGGTTGCAAGGCTCCCATAGTTGCCATGACTGCATTTACTTGCCTTAGGTCATGTAGAAGTCATCATTTCCCTGATTTTTTCTTTACCACAAACACAGGCATATTCCAAGGACTGTTAGATGGTTCAATATGTCCCGCAGCCAATTGCTCATTCACTAAGTTTTGCAGGGCCTGCAATTTTTCCAGAGGCAGGGGTCAGTGATCCACCCACACAGGTTTCTCAGTTAACCATGTCAAGGTTAAGGTGGGCTGTTTAACGCCCTGCAACACAGTGGCCCCTGTCAAAAATCTGCTGTGATTTTTACTCCCCATTGTGATAAACAATCTCTGCCCCATAAGGTCAAGGGGGCATGTGTCACATATGGGTGGACCATAGCTGTTTGGCCCTCAGAATTAGTAATGAGAATTGGTTTGGCTGACACCCTGCCTTGTGCTGCCCCCCCAAGCCAACCACTCCAATACCCACATTTACAAGTGGCCATGCACTGGGCCAAATAAGGTATGAGATAATAGTTATGTCTGCTCCAGTGTTCAAAAGTCCCTGGACTCGAATGGACGATGGTGAGTGTTCTCTGTTGACAAGTATGCAGGACAGCTGGGGCCACTGATCGGTCACCTGCTGTGACCACAGAACATGAGGAGGTCCAGTCGACCCAAATCCTCCATCTTGATGCTCCAGTGGCTCTATCCGGAGAACACAACTCACAAAGGGAATAAGTTGAGCAATACACGAACCTTTTGGGATGGTTACCGGTGGGTGAAGGGTAGAAACCATTGCATTAATTTGTCCTGTATAGTCAGTGTCAATGACTCCTGTATGTACAAAAATTCCATTAATAGTACTACTGGATTTTCCTATCAAAAAAGCACTCAGTCCTCTTCCTATTGGTCTCCAGGCATCAGGGGGAACTTTGTTAACATCGCAATTCAGTATGGTTACCGTGTCAGCAGTGGACACATCCATGCCAGCAGATCTGCTGTTTTTTCCTGTAATCTGGTCACATAGGGTGTGCTGCTCTATGTTCCCAGGAAGGGGTTGTTTGAGGGTACTTGTGTCTGGGTGCGCCCCTTTGCTCTCCCCCTGCCGTTTCCCTGCAAGGGCTGTCCATTCACATGAAATTCTGACCTGCACTGTTTTGCAAAGTGTCACGACTTTTCACAGTGTTTACAGGTTATATATTTTTTGCAGCAGCACCAGTCCCTTTCATTTTGGACGCTTTTACTGGTCTGTTGGCTTTCATATTGTCGTGGTTTCACCCCGGCTGTGGGCCGAGATCCACGCAGCTGCCTGCTCCTTAAAGTAAAAGAGCAGGGGAAAAGGGAAAAAGGGGAAAGGGAAACAAGGGAAGGGAAAAGGAAGGGGCAAATAACTCCAAAACCAAGAAACTAAGAGGCCCGTGGGTTGGGATAAGGATAGTTTACTAAGAGAACAGAAAGATAAACTATAACAATGCTAACAGGACTTTAGAACAAAAGAATATGAAACTATTGATACACAATGCAGTTTCTCACCGAACCACACAACTCAGGCCGTACCACCCAGAGCTGTCCCGGAACCCGACCGTCCCCCCAAGAAGCACGCGTCCCGAGACCGCCCCTCTTCTTCCTCCCAACAGCCCCCCGTTTTCCTAGGCAGGACGTAATTGGCATGGAATACTCTCTTTGGCCCATCTGGGTCACCTGTCCTGGCTTCCCCCTCCTTTCTCAAGAATAGAGGAATAGAAGAAGCTAAGAAAGTCCTTGACTGTCTGACTGCAACTAAGAACATCAGGGTGTTATCAGCACTGCTTTCATTTTAACTCCCAAACACAGCATTCCATCAGCTGCTACAAATGAAATTAACTCTATCCTGACTGAAACCAGGACACATATGTTCCTCCTGCCTGCATCCATAACATCTCGGTGCCGATTTACTTCTCAGCATGGCAGATAGAGTGGCCATTTTATTGCTCTACAGTGCAAATCTTCGAGCAGGCAGTCACCATTTCCTCTATAGAGGGATCCCCGGGTAAAGCTTCTATGATCTTATGGCAATCATCGTTAGCATTATCTTTTGCCCATTGTTTACACAGGAGGTGCCGCAGTCTTTCATCCTCAACTTGCTTTTTAAGCGTGGCAGCTACTTTCTCCACAAATTGTAGGAACGGCTCTTTTGGCTCTTGCCTTATGGTTACATAGCACTGAGGAGGGGCAGCCATCTCCATGGTTTTAATCAGAGCAGATACGCCAGTTCTTTGAGCTTGTTCTAAAAGGAATTCACCCCACTGCGCTTGTACTTGTGGATTAGAATAAGGACCCATGCCCATGAGGGCATCAACCCCAGCCCCGTACCTGGGGTTGCCTTGTTGTAGCCCCATATTATTCACGGCTGCTTTCTCAGCCAGCTGCTTCCAGGCTGATTGGAATACCATTGTCTGAATCAGCTCAAACAACACTTGTGTCAAATGCATTATATCAAACGGAGCAAGCAAGTCAGTATTGATAACACGAATGAGTTGCCTTACTTCACAAAAATTAAGTCCAAATTTCTGAGCTTTGCTTTGCAAATCCTGCACCACCCTCCACAACAAGGCATTATGCTCATCTCACTGCCCGGTACCCAGTGCGGATTTAAAAACGGGGTAAGCCATTACATCAGCCTCGGGGAGCTCGGCGGCAACTTCCATCTGGGTGATATCTCAGGGCAAATCGAGTTTTTCCACCAAGTCCCAGTCCCCCACTTCAGCTGCTTTCTTTCGTACTTGCTTCCAAAAGCGCTCCAGCTGCCGTGGCAGCACGGTTACCATAACCGGAGACAGCGCCCTTGCCGAACCCCCTTTCAGAATGTCTGCCCATTTAACAGATCCTTCTTCCTCATCATCACTGTCCCCACTATCAGGTGGACACAGAGGCACAGAGTGGCGTGAAACCTCCTCCCCAGGAGGTGCAGACTTTTGCAGCAGCTGCAAAAGTGAGAGTGGTACCACCAGATGAAACCTCCAGCTGGACAACGTGCCAGCAGGACCACATCGGTACAGGTTTATACCAGGTCAGCACTTTGCTTTATGTGTCTGCAGTTTTTCTGAGCCCATAGATTTATATGTGGATGGGTCTACCTGTCATGCCCTCAACTCCCACTTGAAGGACAAGACACAAGAGCTTGGATATTGAAACTCCCATACAAATCTCACGCATGATCAAAAGTCATTTTGAAGCTGGTTCATGGGCTCACTGACATGAAACCAACTGCAGGAACAAACCATTCAGAGCAAACTAAATACTGTGTCTCAATAAATACCTCTTGATTGGGAACATCTCTGTTGAACAGAAAGGCGTAGTGTTGAGCAAACCTGGTCCAGATACTTGCAAAGCCTGATCTAATGCTATGGCTATCAACCGTGTGAAGGACAGCAGAGGCTAAAAATCACATTCTTGGGGTTGTGAGGGAGCTTACAAGCCCATATGGACCTTGCACCCCTCCAAATCCTTCAGTTTCCAGAACTTTTGTGGTGTCCACTCAAGGTCCCTTTCCACAAAAGGCAGGAACCTGTCGGAGCCAAAGTTTTGCGGGCTCAACTCAGATCAATGTGATCAATGCTGAGCTCGTTTATTGAAACACACACACAGCTTATATAGGTTTCTATATCAGTACATGAGTTACATTATATTGCTATTGGTTAGATGCTCTGTTCACCCACCTTACATGCGTCTCTGGCAGGCGGGGCATGAATTCACAATCCCCCGCACATCTGCAAGGGATATGTGAAATTGTCGAGCCAGCATCTTCGCTGACCGGTGGACAGCACTTTAGGTGTTTGACAAAGCAGTAAGGTAGGATCTTCATCAATATACTCACAGATGGGTGATACTAATTCAGAAAGACTCTAAAAAGCCAACAGTCAAGAGTCTAAAAAGGGAAACACACTTGTCTAGAGCAAATTAATTTCATCAGAAAAAACCCAAGCAAGAAGATCTATGGACAGACAGTTCAGGAAATAAATTCTCAAAGAATTAGGTGACAGGCTCTTTCCTAGTGCTATTTCAAATGAGAAGCTAAGAAGCAAGGCTCAATCTGAGGTACAGTATTTCCCAAGACTGTAAGAACAGTCCCTGCTTCAGAAAACAAATGTATCTGGCAACATGCATTTGGCCTTTACATCAGAAGATGTCCCTTTCTTAAAAATAAACCAATAAATAATAATACTAAACTGTTGCCTTTCATCCGGCAATCGACCTCCTTCGGTTGAGGTGGCACGGAGACACACCCCGGTCCCCGGGCCAGAGAGCACTGACACCAATATGAGGATGCTGCAAATGGCGTTTATTTATGGTTTAGCAACAACTTATATATGCCCTATGCCTCGTTACCGCCCCTTAACCTGTGTCACTGCCCGTATCATCCTCTCCTGTGCAGAAGCCTTATCTCTAGCAGCATAGTGAGGACCCCTTTTCCCTATTCGCTTTCCGTACAGCTCGTGATCTTCCGGTCGCCATTCCCTGCATATCCCCCTCCCCATGCTAACTAGCCGTAGGCTGCGTCGGCTGCTGATACTTAACTTTAGGATATTGTGCCATCCGCTGCTTTGAGCTTCACAAGCACATACCCACAAGTGGCATTTTACAACAGGAGATTCTGGGCATTCGTGACTGGTTATTGCTATTATATTGATGATACTTCTTTCTCTGTGGAGGCAGGGTTCACACCAACACCGTGCTCGTGAGTGTCTTCTCCAGGGTATCATGCCACACGTTTCACACTGAGCCCGCATTCACGGATCTCAATTCTCACACATAGGGCACTTCATCAGCGTCACTGGCGTGCTGATCACCAGAGCCCTCAGGGTACTCCACGAATAGTCACACCTTCTTAAGACACAACTCAGAAATGTGATTAGTCTAACTCTACTTATCTAGGTCGGGTCTAACCCAGCGAGCTGGTACCCATTTAATGTGCTCATTACGTTTTACTGCCGCATACCCTCTCCCTTGTGTTACAAGTTGCCATCCTCTGTCCCACATCCCTGTGTTAGGATCGCGAAGAAGGACAAAAGGTCCTTCGTCTACCATCTTTAATGCCCAGTGTTTTTCGACTGCTGTTTTATTCTCGTCCCCTCTGATGTGGTGGTTGAGTGCATAAAGCGCGCGCGTTAGAATTTCAGTATGTTTATGCGTGGGAATGCTCTGGGTATAGCCTTCCCCCTCCCCAAGCACTTTAATCTTATCTTTCAATGTTTGATTGGCTCGCTCCACGATGGCTTGGCCCTGACTGTTGTATGGGATGCCCTGGAGTAGGTGAATATTCCATTGGGCCGTCCAGTCTTTTGATGATTGGGCTGTAAAACATGAGCCATTATCCGTTTTGATGGTGTGCGGAAGGCCTAACCAGGCCATTGCTGTTGTCCAATGATTCTGGGCTGTACGGGCCATAACTTTCTTATGTTGTGTCGCAAGAATGATTCCGCTGCAAGTATCCACTGTTACTGCCAGCCATGGTTGTGGTTTTAATAAGGAACAAAGAGTAAAATCAGTCTGCCATACTTGATTGGGATTCAATCCACGTGGATTCACACCGGCTCCCCATAACGTTGATTTTTTCATTGGTACCCAGATCGCTGCCGGTTCTTTTCCAAAATGTCGTATGCAGCTAGCTCTTCCTTTTGTTATCAGCTTTGCCAGAGCCGTTATGTGGGACATGTAAGCTGTTGAAATTTGATTAGAAAGAATCCACCAGAGTACTTTGGGCCGTTCCGGAGGCCCTTGTCCTATCGCTCCTACTGCTCCGGCTTTAGTAACCGTCAAAAAAAATTTTCTACGGATTGTTGGGGGTTCCACCTATGAAGCTTACTTTGGGTTATTAAGGATTCAATACGTTGTACGGCCTCCTGGGCTTTAGGTGTCAATTGACGTGGCTCCCATGGACACTTGCCTTTTAACAGCTCAAAAAGTGGAATCATCATTTCTTGAGGGATACCTATCATGTCGCGCAGCCATTGTATAGTGCCCACTAACTTTTGTATGTCATGTAAAGTGGCAATCTTTAGGTTAAAGGTTACTGGTTGTGGGAGCACTGTTTTAGAAGAGATTTGTGTTCCCAAGTAATTTATGCCTTCTCCTCGCTGCGTCTTTGCTTCTTGAATAACTAGCCCCGCATTACCCAGTTGTTGGGCAACCTCTTGTTCTACCAAGTCTGTGTCCTGTTGTGTCGCGGTGGCCACCAACAAGTCGTCCATATAGTGAATTATCAAGGCCTGGGGGTATTTCTGTCGCACAGGTTCCAAAACTTTTGCCACCACTGTCTGACAGATGGTCGGGGAATTTTTCATGCCCTGCGGTAACACCCTCCATTGATATCTTTTAGCAGGCTCACTTAAATTTACGGAGGGGACGGTAAATGCAAACCGGACACAGTCCTGTGGGGCCAAAGGAATTGAAAAAAAGCAATCTTTAATACCCATTACAACCACTGGCCAATTCTCTGGAATTGCTGTTGCTAGTGGAAGGCCAGGTTGCAAGGCACCCGTATCGTTCATACACTTATTAACTGCTCTAAGATCATGTAATAGGCGAAATTTTTTCTTATCTTTCTTCTGGATTACAAAAATGGGCGTATTCCAGGGGCTATAGCTTTCCTCTAAATGGCTTTGTTCCAATTCCCATTGAATAATTTGCTGTGCTGCTAACAATGTTTCTTTGGTTAGGGGCCACTGTTCTACCCAAACTGGCTCATCAGTTTTCCAGACAAGGGAAATTGCAGATTCACTGTTTAGAAGCTAAGAAGTGGCCCTTACTCTAAATTTGTCAAACAAAGTCCTGGTTGCGCCCTTACGTGGCCTGATTTCCCACACCTAAAACATTTATCCCTAGGCCTCACAGCTGATTGCGCGGCTACAGCGGCCTGTACTATCTGTGCTACCATATTCCGAGGAATGCTGTTCTGTTGCTCCAGTATGTACCTGATCGTCTGACCGACACTTGCCCCAATAGGAAGGGTTCTAAGCAGTTCCTTGGTCTGCTCATTGGATTGTTGTTTAATACAATCCTGCATGATAGGTGCTTTGGCCTCTGCTGGCAGGTTACTGGCTGCGTCTAAGGCATTCTGCAGACGGTCGCAAAATTGCATAAAGGACTCTCCTGTCGCTGCTTACCAAGATGTCTCTGCTAGTTTCGCTAGGCCTGATTATATGCGGGTCAGAAATGAATCTGGGTGGGCCATAGAACCCACTCCTCTCAAACATTGCTACAATTTCCCCTTCTTGTTTATGGATGAGCAAGATTTTGCAAAAGCATAATCCATCCTGCAAGAGAAACATGGTGACATACACAGCAACAATAACACTAAGGCAAAAATTTTAACTAACAAAAACCTAAGTCCTTATTTAACTAAATCTAAAGGCCATCCAGTAAACTAAAAGCCATACTGTAAAACGTGGTAAGCTAAAACCTGCTAATTGGCTACACACACTGTTCACACCAAAGTGAGTAATTCGTAATTATAACGAGTTTTGATAAGCATCTCTTATAGCTAAACATTGTTAGTTTACCTTTGATGTCTAAAAGTTATCTGCACACCTGTTGTGTTTTTAACTCTCTTATTATTGATAGTTCATGGCATGTTCACTTACTTCCAAATACCTTCTCACAACTCTTTCTTGGTTTACAGCAGTCTGCACCTCTATCTTCAGGGTCGCTATGTTTTGAAAATGTGATTACCAAATATCTCTCAGCATGAGTAATTTTCCTGTTGCATGGGAATTCAAGGATACTGTCAGGCCTTGTGTCTTTGTGAGGAGAGCCAGACTGCCAGCAAGCCTGCTGTCCTCCCAGACAATTTTCCTTTTTAGTATCTGCTTGTTAGAGGTCTCCGCAAGGGCCCTTTGCAGAAAGCTCAGCAAGCATGGCAGTAAATGTAAGACAAGTGCCATAACTACCATATTCAATAATCCAAATTTGACCATTGACAACATCCATCCTGAAATTCCCACTCATGAAACCAATTGTCCAATATGAAGAATATCTTTTGGGCTTAATTTATTAGTTTCCTTTGTGATTGTATTTGCTTGCTTCGCCAATCAGGAGTGTCAGGAGTGCAGGTAACATCAGCCTCACATTTATGTACAGGCATCTATTGTAGTCTGTGATCTTAGGCTGTGCAGAAATCATCATTTCCCTAATTTTCATTTACCACAAACACATGCATATTTCAAAAACTGTTAGACGGTTCAAAATGTCCCGCAGCAAAACTCATAGTCCGCCGTGGCTGCAGTTGCAAAACTTGACTTCAGTTACTGTGATCAGGATCCCGAGTTGGTTCATGCGGCTCGATTTCTTCTGGATCCACAGCTTTATCCACTTGGTTCCCATATCTGTAATGACATAGGCAGATCTCCTTCCCCAAGTTAGTACCTGTAACTTCATTTCTTACTAACACCTGAAATTGACTTTTTTTGACAGAAACCAAAACACAACGTTATGTATTTAATTTGACAGTGCAAACAAATGAGAAACTGTTTAGAGTAGGAGTCCACTGTGTCAAACAGCAGTAATAAGAGCTGAACAGTTCCTGGAACACAAAAAGGTAGAACATCTGCTGCACTGGAGAGAGGGGTTTTTATCTAGTGCTTGTAATGCCTGCTTTTGCTGTTGTACCTGCAATTCAATGGTTCGTAGGAGGTGGAACAACTCTTGCAACGCCCCCTCAGAGGAGCCAGAGCTGCTCTGAGGCACTTCCGATTTCTTCTGCCTTTTCGTCTCCGCTGGCTGCCACGCCTCTTGCAACGCCCTCACTAGCTCGTCATCGGTATCCGCCTCTTTCTCCTCCCCACTCTCATCAGACTCCTCCTCCACCCCCGGCAGGATCTCACAAGGGGCGGAGGCGTGCCGTTTCCGGGCGGCGCCATCTTTTTGTGGCGCGGTTTGTATTTCTTGCCTCCCAGCCCCCTCCGGACTAGGCGGTTTACGCAAAAAAGCACCCGGCAACCAGTCGCGAGGATCATCAGCTATTAATGGACCCCCTGTCCGCAGTGTTGCTTTCTCTGAGGCGACTCCCCGCTCTGTCCCCTTCACCGCTTGTTTTTTCCTAGCGCCTGCCGATGTGGCCGGCCCCGAGAGACCGCCCGCACCCCCGGTTCTCCCTCCTGGTGCGCCTGTCGCAGCTCGTTCCACGGATACTGTGGAGGTGGTATGTCGGGACTAGGTGGTGCAGTAGGCGTAACGCCTGTTGCTCCTGCAGTCCCTGGAGCTCCCTTTTTTGCTGGCTGCACCGGGTACACGCCAAGAGCTTTTTCCTCCCCTTACTCAAAACGTTTTCGGTATCTTGCTCGTCCATTTCCTCCTCCCCACTCCCGTGCAAGGGGTCTGCATCACCGCCCCCGCTAAACTCCTCAGACCCTTCTACTTCGGTCTGAGTGGCTGCCGCTCCCCCTTTAAAGAGCGCCTCCCTGGCCGCCTGCCAGATCTCTCTCTCTTCCTTAACCCGCTTTAACAAAGCCTGAATTACTCCCCACGTCTTTAACTCTTTCCCCGACTTATTCGCCATCGTGTACTCTGCTAGGCAAGCAGTACAAGCTGGCCAGTTCTGAGGAGATAATAAATCTCCCGCTGAACTAATCGCTCCATCTTTCAGGAGCCGCTCGGCGCACTTCCGTGCCTTTTTCGCTTTCACAGAAAGCCCCCGTTCCCGAGCACCGGTGCACATCACCCTTACAGCACTTTCCATGATCCGGATCCCTCGAACGACCGCCCGCGGTCCGCCACCTCAAAGTATCACGTCGGGGTCACCACTTGTTGCCTTTCGACCGGCAATCGACCTCCTTCGGTTGAGGTGGCACGGAGACACACCCCGGTCCCCGGGCCAGAGAGCACTGACACCAATATGAGGATGCTGCAAATGGCGTTTATTTATGGTTTAACAACAACTTATATATGCCCCATGCCTCGTTACCGCCCCTTAACCTGTGTCACTGCCCGTATCATCCTCTCCTGTGCAGAAGCCTTATCTCTAGCAGCATAGTGAGGACCCCTTTTCCCTATTCGCTTTCCGTACAGCTCGTGATCTTCCGGTCGCCATTCCCTGCACTAAACAGAGAATCTAAGTCTTCTGTCCCTACAGACAGTATTTCAAAATTTGAGAATTTTTATCTGCCTGCAATTCCCAAATCAAAGGCGCTACTGGCAGCGAGCATAAAGTCACTTCACTCATCTTAACACAAGTTTAGAAGCTTGATTTTAAAGAAACCTCAGAGTGACGTGCCCTTGTCAGGCCTGTAGGATATGACAAGCATATGCTGCAGTTACAGGGTCAGCCATCTCCCCTTGCAAAAGGGATGTGTGGTGATTTCCCTTGTCCAAAATCCAGGATCAAAAGAAAGATTGTATTTCACAGGGTCTTTGGAAGTGCAGAACGGCACTAGGAAATGAATGCACACCAATATGGTTAAAAGCACGCAGTTCAGTTTATCAAGCAAGCTGCTGTTTTTATACCTTCTGTGCTTCACACAGATAGTTAGGGGCCAATTGAACCAAACAAGGCACTATTATGAGCATAGACAATATTATCAGTAGGATGACAAGTCCAGCCTTAATAATATCTCTGAACCAGCCAGCAATTCCCAAGTTATTAAACCATCCATCCAGCCAACTATTCTCATATTTTAGCTTCATCATTTGTTGCTGCAACAAATCAATGCTCTTATGAATCGATTCCAAGTGGTCTGATAAGTTCATACAGGACATACCCTCAAAATCTTTACATGACCATCTGCCAAAAGTAAGAAATCGATAGCAGCCCTGTTCTGTAGTGTAGCATGCTTCACGCTGTCAACATCGGTAAGTAGCCCACTGAGAGCAATAGATGTTTACATTGCTATTGGTTAGATGCTCTGTTCACCCGCCTTACATGCCTCTCACTATTGCTAATAATTGGTTGAGGCTACACAGTCACTTTGTTCCTTTTTAAGGCAGTTGTTAACATTCTTGCAGTTTGTTATCTCATGGATTTTCTTACAAGCTCCTGTTCTCACAGAAATCTGCTCTCCTGTTACTGCATACCAACATGTCTCTGCTAGCTTCCCCAGGCCTGATTATATGGGGGTCAGGAATAAATCTGGGTGGGCCACAGAACCCACTCCTCTCATACATTGCTACAATTCCCCCTTCTTGTTTATGGACCAGCCAGATTTTTGCGAAAAGCATTATCCATCCTGCAAGAAAAACACTGTGACATACACGGCAAAAATAACACTAAGGCAAAAATAACTAGCAAAAACATAAGTCCTTATATAACTAAATTTAAAAGCCATCCCGTAAACAGAAAGCCATACTGTAAAACGTGGCAAGCTAAAAACTGCTAATTGGCTACACACACTGTTCACACCAAAGTGATTAATTAGTAATTATAATGAGTTTTGATAAGCATATCTTATAGCTAAACATTGTTCATTTACCTTTGATGTCTAAAAGTTATCTGCACACCTGCTGTGTTTTGGCCATCTTATTATGGATAGTTCATGACATGTTCACTTACTTCCCAATACCTTCTCACAGCTCCTTCTTGGTTTAAGGCAGTCTGTCCACCTGCCTTCAAGGCCGCTGTGTTTTGAAAATGTGATTACCAAATACCTCTCAGCATAAATAATTTTCCTGTTTCATGGGAAATTCAAGGATATTTTCAGAGCCTATGTCTTTTGTGAGGAGAGCCAGGCTGCTAGCAGGCCTGCTGTCCTTCCCGACAATTTTTCCTTTTTAGTATTTTGTGCATGTTACAAAAACTGCTTTTAGAGGTCTCTGCAAGGGCCCTTTGCAGAAAGCTCAATAAGCATGGCAATAAGATGTAAGACAAGTACTATAATTACCAAATCCAATAATCCAAATTTGACCATTGACAATATCCATCCTGAAATTCCCCACTCATGAAACCAATTGTCCAATCCAATCCAGATAATTCCTTTTCTTTTTTTCTTCTTTTTTTTTTTTTTTTGTTTGTTTGTTTTTGTAGTATCTTTTGTGTTTGATTTATTAATTTCTGAATGCTGAGTGGTCAGACAGATTCATGCAGCATATACCATGAACCAGCAACAAAAATCAATTGCTGCACAAGTCTGTAGCTAAGTGCCTTGATACCTTTGCTATTGTATTTGTTTGCTTCGCCAATCAGGAGTGTCAGGAGTGCAGGTAACACCAGCCTCACATTTATGTGCAGGCACCCATTGTAGTCTGTGTTCCCTAATTTTCATTTACCACAAACACATGCATATTTCAAAGACTGTTAGATGGTTCAAAATGTCCCGCAGCAAAATTCATAGTCCACTGTGGCTGCAGTTGGAACACTTGATTTCAGTTACTGCGATCAGGATCCTGTCCTGGTTCATGCAAGCTTGATTTCTTCTGGATCCATGGCTTTATCCACTTGGTTCCCATATCTTTAATGACATAGGCAGATCTCCTTCCCCAAGTTAATATCTGTAACTTCATTTCTTACTAACACCTGACATTGACTTTTTTCTCTTTTTTTTTCTTTTTTTCTTTTTTTTTGTATTTTTTTTGTTTAAATTTCTTTTAGTTATTTTTTGTTCCCTTTTAAACGTACTGCATGTTTCACCATTGGAGGTACCAAACTGTCCTGTGGCAGACATAAATAGTTCAAAACATAAAGAGCTTTGTTTAATCAATCAGCTGGAGAGATGTCCTTCTCTCCCCTTTTTGTTTGTGAAGCAAATGCTTGAGAGTTTGATCCATATGTTCCACCATGGCCTGGCCTGCAGGCAAATGTGGTGTCCCTGTAACATAGGTAATGTCATAGGTAATGTCCCATAATTGGTAAAGAAAAAGGTTTGTATTGTTTGTGCTATATATTCTGGGCTGTTGTCGTTGGTTTTGATTTCACAGGGTATTCAAGTGCTGCTATGGCAGAGCACACGTGGTACTGAATGTTTACTAGATTCCCCCGTTTGTGCAGTAGCTCACACTGCCAGAAAAAAAAAGAACCCTTTTTTTCTTTTTTTCTTCTGAAAGACTCCTAGTGTGCCTGTGCCACAAGGAATCACGCCAGGGTTAAGGGCACTGGTGAATTGCTGACAATCCAGGCAGGACTGTACAATCCCTTTAGCCTCAGCAACCAGCAAGTGGTATTGTCATTGAAATACCTTAGCAAATTGGTAAAAAATAAATTTATGTGACGTCTGAGCTTGTGCATAGCAGCAGCCCATGTCGGTGCTACCAGCCTGCCTGAGCTCTGGTTTCTCCCTGCTAGACCTTGAGTTAGTCAGTTAATTCAGTGTGGCTGCAAATATGGGTAATAAAATACTGATGCATAATACCACACAATGATCTAATTCAGTTAATATCTCTAAGCAACTTTTGAACATCATTTATCAATCTGTCAGTCCAAATATTTCCACACTGGCTTCCTTTGAATTTTTTCTGGAGTAATCTGTAATCCCTTGCACTGTTAACTCATGAATCAAACTTTCAATGTTCAAGTTTTTTCCCCACAATCAATATATCAACCATGTAATGATAAAAGATTAGACAAGGATTGCATTTTTCATACTGGAGCAAGTGCCCAGGCTACATAAGTCTGGCACATAGTTGGTGAATTTTTTATGCCTTGTTGGAGTGCACACAGTGATACCTTTTTCATGGGTTCACTTTTGTTTATAGTAGGGACTGAAAAAGCAAATTTTTCCTAATCAGAGTGTAAAGGCATAGTGAAAAAAAAAACCAAACCAAATCTTTCAAGAATTTGGCATGTTCCACAGGATTGTGGAAGGCTTGATATGACCCTTAGTCAGTTGCTCCCGTATTAAATCTTGTATACTGATGAACCCAAATGTGGATTTCTGTTTTCCAGGTTAAATTTTTAAAGTAAGCTGCCCAGTTTCAATGGTCGCTATCAAAAATCCTTTTTCTTAGTAAACAGCCTTGCTCTCAGTAGGAGAAATGCATCTCTGACCCTATGTCATACACAAACACACACTGGAAACCAATTTATCAGACAAATAACATTGCAAGACACGAATTATCACATCCACTCTGTTTGGGGGGGGGGGAAGGGGGTACTGAGTGCCAGGACCCGCCGCGCCTACTCCATGCTTCCTCCGCCTCCCACTTTATCCACCACCGACTCATCCCCACATAAATTTTCCCTGGTAATTGCCACGATTGTGTAGGAATCAAAATACCCTGATTTAACTGTTTTTCCCGTTCTGACGCCACCTTACGTGCCCAGGCTCCGACGAGCAGCCTCTGTGTCCCTGATCTGATGGTTGTTGAAGCTGATACTTGTCCCTCTCCGTAGGATTGTTGTCCCTGTCCTTAGGTTTCTTGTCCAGTGGTTTAGTCAATGATTCTTCATATCGGTACTTTTCGTGTGGGTGGGTGGGAAATTCTGTAAATCCCTTTAACAGCAGGGCATGTCGTTGCCTGCTCCACTTTTATGTTTTCCAGCTTTTCAAGGACAAGCCAAAGTTGCTCATGGTGGTTAACATTTTCAACTGCTTTATGGGGTGTTTTAGGCTCAGTAAAAGTTAGAGGTGAACAGATATTAAAGGCAGTTGGTTGTACGTTTTTTTCCACATTTTTTCCTTCCAAAGGTATAATAGTGGGGGGAGATGCAGACCATGGTGGCAGATTTATGCACACTACTCCCCTTCATGGTTGGTTCCAACAGATTTACCACTTTGCTCTGATAACACAGCATTATTACTTAGCATAGTAACTGGGGTGGGTGAAAGGGCACCCAGAAACAAAAACATATTCTCCGTAGTAGATTTTTTCCCTTTTTGAATCTGTTCTGTAGAACCCAGAACTGGCATTAAGGCTGCAAAGGCTGAAGTGGCAGCAATGCGTTCCGTCTCCATTTTGGTTAGAGTCCTTTTACTTAATTTCCAGAGAGTTATTAACGACTTAGCTTCTTTCACCCCAACTGAGGGTTTGTCAAGGATTTGAGCTCCAATAGCTTCCCAAGTAGGTAAATCAAATGCCCTGTTAACGCTTGTTATCAGTTCTCTTTCTTGGCTCCACAAAAGTGTTATAAGTGGTGAAAAATTGTTCACTCTAATTTAGAGTTTCCAAATCGAATTTATTTGAGCAAGCGATAAACAGGAAAAACAGCGTTGGGCGGCCGGGGAGTCTCCTGCTCCACCAACCACGCACTCACCCCCGCCAGAGTCCCCTTTTTATAGCCTGGTTGTTCCGGGTGTACGTGGCATATCTAGGGGGTCGGCTCGGGCCCTCTGGTGGTCGTGAGGATGAAGGCCGTAGTCTTCTGTGTGGAAAATGCTGAATTGTTGCTTTTGCAGATTGAAATTTTGTATTGTATAAAGCATACTGTTGCTAAAAGAAAGAGTTAAAACCGTGACTGAGGCCACGGGTTGGAACTCAAAAGAAATGTGGCTCAAAACTGACAGACGTGTGGAGTCTTGATGTCATCTAAACAAAAGCCTGTATGAGCTTTTGAATTCCTTCAACCCTAGGCCCAAGACAGTTACCGGGAAAGTTAAGATAAAATCAAGTACCTGCCAGTAAGCGATTATCCCAGACAAAAAGAGACGTTTAAGTGTTAAAAGGCTCATACATACTAACCTTTCTCACTAACGGGAAGCAGGAATTTGCCGGCCGTGCAATATGTATTCCATTATGTCATAAATGGGGTACTTTGGTTGAGCCAGTAAACTTTTGAAATTGTTAATCTATAGTTAAACGGTGGGAGGGATTTCGGACTGGAAAATGGTATAAAAATGCTACGTATTTTGACCAAAAGTGTGCCTACTTTTGGGTCACCCGCTCTTGCAAGAACGTATAATAAATTAATTACTGCTTCACTAACGTGTCTACCTCGAGTCCTTTTTAGGACCTTTTTGCATTTCTAACAGTTTGGGGGCTCGTCCGGGATCAACATCATCGCCGTGTGGGGCTCCTGCCGCCGAAGGACGGGAAGACGCGTCCCGTTGATTTCAACGGTCTCGTGTATCGCCGACGGGAGTTCCAGCGGCCGACTGACTAGATCCCGAGACTAATTTTTGAGGTAGACCTAGTGAACCAGAGGGAAGGATAGTAGGCACCGCGGTAACGACCAGGCAACTCCGTGCACGGACCAAGGTAAGAAAATCGGACGTTAAGTATTGCCTTGGTGGTCAGGACATTTGGGGAGACGTGTGTGTGTGTGTGAAAGACACGTACAGTCAAGTACGAAGTGAGTGCGGAGCCCGGATCCGCGGGTCCGTTTTTCCGCGAGGGAAGCGGCCGGAGAAGGGCGAAGCGAAAGGCGGATTTTGGTGTTAAAAAGTCTCCAAGGGACCGAATGAGGAATAAGGGTAGCCGGCTTAAAAGGAAAATAGGGGTTGGAGAGAGAACCCCTGGAAACATACCTCCATACAGTCCCTTTGGGAGGATGTTGGTAAATAGGAAAGACATGTCTTGTACTATAAGGAAAAGATGATACAGTACTGTTGTTTTATTTGGACAAAGGAGAGTATTAATTCTCCAGCTGTGTTTAGGCCAAAATTTGGGGCAGAAGAGGATTGGATATGTCAATCCTTAAATTTGTATGTTAATAAGAAAAAGCCTCTTTCTCAAGAAGAAGTAGACTATGCTTCCTGCTGGAAAGGGGGCTCAATTGATTAAGAGACCTACATCGTTGTGGTTACGCTTTGTGCATGCAATAAGTTTTTGTGCCCAGTACCGTGTATTGGATGAGTACTTTGAGTGAGAGTTGTGAGTGAACAAGCCGCAGTCTGACTGCAGGGTGAGTGCTGAGTCTCCACGAGGAGAGTGGCTGGAGACGGACACAGTGTATGGCAGGTTTAAACTGTTTGTCTGAGTGAAATGTGAGTGTCTCTGTATGCGGATCAAAGGATCATTGTGTGTGTGTGTAAACCGTTGTGTGATTTGTATGTAAGCAGCAAGTTATGGTGCAGTTCGGAAGCAATTTTTGGTGTGATGAATGGGAGGAAGGAACGGTCTGATTGGGATGGCGTTTCTGGTTTGGGACAGTTTAAGCGGATGGTGTGTGGAGATTTGAAAACTGAATTTAACTAAATAAATCGGTGGCGTATGGGAGGAGGACTCTTTGACAGCTTTCGGGGCTCCCGGTCAGGAGCAGGAATGGGCCTTTGCCCGTTTTGTGAACAGTGTGGTTTGTGTATGATGTTGCCCTTTGAGTTTTGTAACGTGAACTGTGTAACTACGATGTGACCTCCTGAGAATGAATAGGGGAAATTTGGCTACTAAAGCATGGTCCTCTCAGGATGTTTTGCCCCTGTGAATTCTGTACGTAAACTGTGTAATTAATTATAGGATGGCCGTCCTTAAGGCAGCCAATATCTATAATAATGTCTCTTCGATGGTCGGAGGGATAGATAAGTTATACGATCTTCTTGAGATGCACTGATCTCGTCCCTCACCCCAGGGACAGGATTGGGTGAAAAACTGCTGTTTTCACTGAGTTATCTGGGCTGGCTGAATCAGTGTCAAAAGGCTGTGTGTATTCAAGCCAGGTATGAGTGTTAGAGGCAGGCTGCTGCTCTGGGAGATCCGATCCACCTTAAACCACTGATTAGGTGTCTCCCTGAAGCCTTGAAAAGCCTAAAGGAAAAGATTCTGTGAGCAATTGATCATAATACTCATTACCCCAACCAGCAGGAACAGCCTGTTTTAACATGGGGAGAACTATTACAAGAAATTGTTATTTATGGCACAAAGGTGGGATGCTTAGAGGAAGGTCTGGATTTGCCAGGCTCGGTTTTTGTTTTGGTTTGGTTTTTGAAGTATCCCCACCCCCTCGGCAAACCGGTCCTCAGCACAATGGTCTGTGGAGAAAGGATACCTCGCCCAGCGCTAAGTGGGCAATTCACAGATTATTCGCACATTGGTAAACTCGGTGGAGCGGCCAATTAGCAAGTTTATGGAATTTTCTGATACCACCAAAACACAGGAGGGGGATGTCATCTGTGCCTGTCAGTGAGTCCTTGCTCAGACCTGAGGAAGGACCTGATGGATTTAAACTAGAAAACGTGGGGGGAAATTTCAGGCTGACCCACTCCCTTAGAATGGCCTGACCAGCATCCTAACCCACATGTTATGTGAACCGCTGATCCCAGGCGCAGACCTGTAAATTTCACAATTGATACGGGAGCTCAAATAAGTGTTATCAGCCAAAAGGTTAGGACTGACCCCTACCCAGGAGAAAATAAATGTAATTAGGAGTAACTGGAGTCCCTGAAACCAGACCAATTAGTACTGTGTGTGTTTGGTCTCCAGGTGAAAACTCAGTATCTAAGATAAAGGTTGTCCTTGGTCCATACTGAAATAATATTCTAGGATTTGATGTCCTAGCAAAGTCTGGAAACTACCTAATGGTGGAACAGTGTGGAGCTTTGGAGCCCCACTGTGTGAGGTTCGAGTGCTCGAGGAAGCTGTTAAGTCACCTCCTTCCAGAATAAGGAACATTAATCAATATCCTTTACCATCTGCTGCTAAGGAGGGGATTACAGAGGTGCTCAAAAACTTAACCTATCCAGAGCTCCAGTGTGGTCAGTACGCACAATAGACAGGAGGGGACGGCTGGCAGTGGCAGCGGCCCGCAGGGGGTCAAACAGTAACAGGGTGCCACTCAGCCGCTGGTGCTGACACTGCTGAACCAGTCGGCCAGGCGCAAGCTAAATATGGTGATTCCTCTTCGAGAGGAGGGTAAACATCAATCTGTGTTCACTTGGGAAGGAGTACAATATACCTTCAACCAACTTCCCCAAGGATGCAAACGCTCCTGCCATTGCCCATAGTGCACTGGCAAGAATATTGAAGAAAAATATTATCCTAAAAGGTGAATTAGACCGGATCTCTAACCCATTCACTGTCGAGCGTATGTACGTTCGTGCAGTTCTCTTCTCTTTTAATCACAGGACTGCTCCAGTAAGAAAAAGAAAAGGGACAGCTGAGAAGAAGTGGGGTGGAGACCTCACAGGTATAAGCCTGAAATACGAACTGTACCTGGAAGAAGTTGAAGAAATACTGAAACCTGAAGCACAGGCTGGGAGTTTTGATTTTCTGGTCTTAGTTTTGTCTGTCTGTTTGTCTATTTGTTTCAATAGGAGTGATTGTTTGTAACTCAAGTTTTAATAATAAGAGCTACGTCATGGCTGTAGTTGTAAAAAAATCTAGTATATGGAATATATACAGCCTCGAGCTTTTGAACATGTTGATGGTTCTCTGATTATCAATCACACTGAACCAGACAATGTGATCTATATAATGATATAAGGTTTTGCTCGTATGCTTAAGTTTTCTCATGTGATTACCTGTTTGCCTTTACCACGTACCCCTACTCAAGGGACCCCTATAACAGCTCTCCCTGTAGACATGGGTAAAAATTTAGATTGGCTCTGGAACCAGAATAAGTCAATAATTTGGGGAGATTTTTTTGAATGGAAGTGGCCATTTAATAATGCATTAAATTGAACCTCCATTTGGAGCCTAAATTGTTCTTATTTTCCCTTTGTTGGGACAATAAGACTTTGGGGTGCAGAGGCAAACAACTCTGATCCAGACACCCATGGGCAGATACACGAAATGGGAATAAGCCATACTGGGGAAAGCACTTGGTCCTGAGGTATGTGGAACCAGCAAACACACGGTGGTGTTTTGAATTTCCTTCAACACCCAGTAATTCATGTACATGGTTTATGTAATGCAAGGGCCACCTGTCAATTGTTTATGGTCTCAAGCCTGTGAGGAGAGGAGAAATGACAGGAGGGATTGCTACCCCTGGTAGCCTCGACACAGGGTGTCAACACAGCCTTATGTGAAAACACCTGTGGAATTGCACAAACATTATAACTTGTACCACTAGTGAGAACCTAGAAAACAATTGTGGTTAATTCCTTCATTGCAGCATTTAGTCAATGCTGCCTGCTTGTGTCAAAATTACAGAAATGAGAGGGAATAGTAGCAGAAACTATAAAGATTTAGAATATACTAAGAAATCTTCCTGTCGGATCCCTCGATCTATGGGCGATTGTGATTATGATGATATAACTATTTGTGTTCCACATCAGTTAACTTGGATATGCTCAGATGGGACTATTACAGATAGGTTACTTGGGGAATGAAAGAATCATGAAGATTACCTAACAATTGGTCTGCCCAGACATGTGCATTATGTTTTACAGTTGTTAAATGGGACAGAAGGGACAATTTATATTGATTCAAGAAGTAAAGGACTCCTTGCACAAACTCCACCACTGGAATTTGCAGTCCATACTATCCAACCTGGAGAATGGGTTCTGATTAGGTCATGGAAGGAATCCAAGCTGCAGCCTGAATGGGAAGGCCCTTTCCAGGTTCTACTGACAACTGAAACTGCTGTGAGGACTGCTGAGAAGGGTTGGACTCATTACACCCTGCTCAAAGGACCAGTGGAACATCCATCTGAGGACCAACGTTGGTGTATGCAGCCTACCAAGAATCCTCTTCTCATCAAACTGAAGAAACAGTAACGTTAAAGACTTAAGTTAAAGACTATTTGTGATACTGTTTTTGTAATAGAGATTTTGGTTAACTATTGTGTTTGGAGGGGTAAAAGAGTTGAAGATGTTCAAATTAATGTTTATATGGTGCTTATACTTCACTATAATGAAAATAGGAATGTTGGGTCTTGCTAGAAAACCCCTTAATCAAATGAACTTGCAATTCAGTATTCCAGACCGGACTCCAGAGCATCATGTTTGATGCTTGTCAGATTTTGGATTGTGGGAGTTTAAAAAAACCAAAAACACAACAACCAAAGGGCACTGAGTAGTGCGGAAAAATATATGTGTCCTGAACCAGTACAAAGTCAGACACTTCATGGGGAGGGTCCTCCTTGCCCCTCTTGGAGCAATGTTTGGTGGACTACTAAGGTTAATGGATGGACAGCAGATGTGAATCAAGAAAGTTGGTATTGGAAACCCCTAAAACAGATGATAAAAATCTCAAAAGGACACACTACCCATAATTGTCAGGAAAGGGGAGTGTAATCCTATAATAATTAATATTAATAATGCTAATAATACTGTCACTCGATCCTATGGACTAGGGATAGAGGTCACGGGAAAAGATCCATTAGGGTGATTCAGAATAATAGTAGAAAAATTCGAAAATAAGAGTTCAAAGAAAAATGAAGAAGGGAAAGACACTCAGAAACCTAGGACAGAGATAGGAAGATTTTTTTAATGATCCCACCGTAGTAAAAGTAGTTAGAATTGAGGATTTTAGACAGACATTTGAAGTAGAAATAGGATATAGAGACACGAATGCCTGGGTGGAATGGATAAAATACACTGTGAAGAGTTTAAACAAGAGTGATTGCTATGCATGTGCCTCAGGTCGACCTAAACCACAAGTTGTACCTTTTCCCCTAGGATGGTCCAATGATCACACAGGAATGGAGTGCATCATTGCACTATACCAGGACAAAACAGCCTGGGGAAATGCTACCTGTAAAACACTTTCACTTCTGTTCCCAGCCCTGCTGAACAAGGACATTCAAACACCCCCCACCTGTCACAGGTGTAGTTGGAAACCACAGGGCTTGTCTCTCACGACAGGGCGGAGTGGCTACACAATTTTTAGGGGAGTTCTCAGAATGCAAGAGAACATTGAATGTGACAAATGATAAAGGTGGGAACTATTCTTCATTACAGGTTCCAAGAGCTGACTTGTGGTGGTATTGTGGAGGAAGAGTTCTTAAGAATATTCTTCCATCCAACTGGAAAGGCACTTGTGCTATTGTACAATTGGCTATCCCACTCACCCTGGCATTCCGAGAAGATAAGGCTTCTAGAGAAAAAGAGATCAGGGCCAAAAGAAGCATATTGGGAACTTCCTTTGATGATAAAATATATATAGACTCAATTGGAGTTCTTCAAGGAGTTCCTGATGAATTTAAAACTAGGAATCAGATTGCTGCAGGTTTTGAATCACTATTTTTTTTTAGGTGGGTCACAATAAACAAAAATGTAGATTGGATCAATTATATCTATTATAATCAACAAAGATTACTAGGGATGCTGTTAACGGAATATCAGAACAATTGGATGCCGCTAGCAAAATGACCTGGGAAAATCGGATGGTCCTAGATATGATGTTAGCAGAAAAAGGAGGAGTGTGTGTTATGTTGGGGGAACAGTATTGATACCAAATAATACTGCTCCTGATAGAACGATTAGATTTACAAGGTCTTACAACTTTGGCCAATGAACTAGCAGAGAATTCAGGAGTAGATACTTCTCTTACTGGTTGGTTGGAATCTTGGTTTGGAAAATGGAAGGGAACGGTGGTATCAATTTTCACTTCTCTGATAGTGGTAACAGGGATACTAGTTGCCATAGGGTGCTGTATAATCCCTTGTGTTAGGGGTCTTATACAGAGATTAATAGAAACCGCACCTGGGACCACCACCTTATAATATGCTTCTCCTAGAAGAACATGAAACAGGCAATAAAGAATCTCGGGAAAAAGAATGTGAAGCAATGCTGGCCAGGTTAGAAGCTTCATATAGGATAGGACTTTGAAAATATGCAAAAGACAACAGTGAGTGTAAAGAAAAGAAGGGGGGAATTGTGGAAAATGCTGAATTGTTGCTTTTGCAGATTGAAATTTTGTATTGTATAAAGCATACTGTTGCTAAAAGAAAGAGTTAAAACCGTGACTGAGGCCACGGGTTGGAACTCAAAAGAAATGTGGCTCAAAACTGACAGACGGTGTGGAGTCTTGATGTCATCTAAACAAAAGCCTGTATGAGCTTTTGAATTCCTTCAACCCTAGGCCCAAGACAGTTACCGGGAAAGTTAAGATAAAATCAAGTACCTGCCAGTAAGCGATTATCCCAGACAAAAAGAGACGTTTAAGTGTTAAAAGGCTCATACATACTAACCTTTCTCACTAACGGGAAGCAGGAATTTGCCGGCCGTGCAATATGTATTCCATTATGTCATAAATGGGGTACTTTGGTTGAGCCAGTAAACTTTTGAAATTGTTAATCTATAGTTAAACGGTGGGAGGGATTTCGGGCTGGAAAATGGTATAAAAATGCTACGTATTTTGACCAAAAGTGTGCCTACTTTTGGGTCACCCGCTCTTGCAAGAACGTATAATAAATTAATTACTGCTTCACTAACGTGTCTACCTCGAGTCCTTTTTAGGACCTTTTTGCATTTCTAACATCTGCGTTGCAGGTTGTGATCTTGCTGAGCAAACACTACACATGTTTTTATCTGGACATTTCAGTTGCTGCAATTGTTCGCTTAACAGGAAGATACCACAGTTGTCTGCTCAGCAGGATGTAGCGGTTTGAGGTGTTCCAGTCACAAGGTTACAAATGTAGAAACAGTCTAGCAAGTTGCTCCACCGGTTTGATTAACAAATTCAGTATACAATGTTTATTACAAAAGGAGCTGTCTTAGAGACTTTTCATCATTTTTAATTCCTCTCTTAGAGAGCATATTGTGGAGGAGTTTCACTACTGCCTCTTCTTTATCAGGCGTGTTCCCCATTCCTCCCCAACCACTCACCTTTTAGGCAAGATTCAATTACCTGCAGCGCTGCTTCAATTTAAGCTTTTGGAGACGCTTAGTGAGCTCCTGTATTTCTTCCTCTGTTCCCTCCAAATCAGAGGAGTCACTGGGTGCTTCACTGGGACAATCTGGGGCTGAAGGGGCTGCACTTTCAGTACACTTTGTAGATTCTCGCTAGTCGGTAGACCCCGCTGAGGTCAAAGTGCCATCCTTTTTCGCTCCCTCCACTGAATCTCGCAATTCGGTGGCTGTAGAGCACACAGGGTGTACTAGGCCACCTACGAGACTCTCAAACACTGTCTCTGATGGAGCTGGAGACCCTAATAGTGCCTGTACCGCAGCAGCGGCTACTTGACACTCAGCTTGCATGGCTTTTAAGGTGTTAATTACTATGTGCCAAATTGATCCTAAGGAAAGTAGTAATTTCTCCTCCTTGCCCCCTGTAATGACTGCATCCCAGAGGTAATCACCAATCTCTCACCATTCTGCAACACTAAATATTAGTGCTACTTCCGTTAGGTGTCCCGAGCGGCGAGCCCATTTAATTAAGTCCGTTATGCCTTTAGGAGAAACTTGCTCATCTCTCTTAGAGAGAATACTAAGGAGCAATTTCTCTGCAGCTTCCCACTGGAGACAGAGGGCAGGGAGCGACCCCACTTCCAGCTACTGCAACACTTACTCTTTTAGCAGTGCCAGTCCATCTGCCGCAACCGTCTCTGCAACTGTCTTCCCGGTCCCTGTTCCGAGCGTCAATTGTGGTGATTTCCCTTGTCCAAAATCCAGGATCAAAAGAAAGATTATATTTCACAGGGTTTTTGGAAGCGCAGAACGGCACTAGGAAATGAATGCACACCAATATGGTTAAAAGCACGCAGTTCAGTTTATTCAAGCCAGCTGCTGTTTTTATACCTTCAAGGAAGATAGCTAGTGCTTCACACAGATAGCTAGGGACCAGAAAGGGGGGAGAGCCATCTGCACAGGGTCAAGTTTCTATTGCCTCATGCTTTAGCTTCTTATCAATGCCCACACTGAAGAGGAATATAGCAATGGCCTTGGTCAGCTAGCCAGGCGCCCACAAGGATGCAGCTTCAGTTCTATCACTGTAATTGTTATAAATTGAGACTACAATGGATCATAATCCAATTAAAATTTTATTAATTATAGCAAGTAGAATATGAGCAAATACAGCGCTGGACGGCAGGGGAGTCTGCACTCCGCCAACTGCCGTGCTGAGCAGTTCAAACAGTCCCTTTTTATACATCTTTACTTCCGTGTTCATGAAGTAGTGGAGATACTCTGCGCATGCTTCAGTTGTTGCTAGGGGGTCGTTTTCTGCCTCTTGGTGGTGGTCATCAGGGGTCTCAGTGAGGAAGGCTCGAAGTCTTCCTCAGGTTGAACTTTTCACCTTCTTTCCCTGGCACATGCGTAGTTGTGATTGTTCCAGATATGCACAGTCATCATTGGGATGCTTCCTCCTTATCAGTCCTGGGTTTACTTATTTAAAATACAAAGTTATCTTATACAACACCAAACTGTTGCATATCCCTCTTGTCTGTGCCCTTTGAACATGCAGATGTCCTGGCAATTGAGTAGTGGGGCAGAGGCCCCACTACTTGTTGGAGGAAGTTAAAGCTCCATACAGGGTTAATTTTGAAATCTGGCAGCCTCAGTGTCACCAAAGTTACAGGCATTGTCCCAGAGAGATGGTATCAAGACCCCACAGCTTTGCCTGTTTGCCTTGATATGGTAATTTTGTGCCCAGTATCAGTTGGCCTGTTTGCTGAGCCGCATTTCCTTAGGTTCCAACCCATGACCTCAGTCACTTTTTAACTCCTTCCAGGATCATCTTTATCTTTTAGCAGAGCTATGTATTTGAATTGAACCCTTATTTGAGAGAGAGATTTTGCAATAATTCTTTTAACACAACTAACAGCAAAAACTATATTAACAATATCCCATCTTATTTGATGTACTATCCTAAATTCCCTACAAAGTATTTCTGATAAGGCAGTCTTAATTCCCAAGTCAGAAAAATATACAATACAAAATATACAATACAAAATTTCAATTTGCAAAAGCAACAATTCAGCATTTTCCACAGTAATACAAAGGAAAACAGAAAACTTAATAGTGAATTAATTAGGGGGGCATTTGCTCACAATGATCTGTTCACTCAGCATCTTTCTTTTATTAATACTGCTAGTGCTACAAATGCTGCTAATGAGCCTCTAACATGGCTTGTTAGCAGCATAGGACCTAAAACTACATTTTACTAGGTTTAATGGATGCTTAAGTTGTACTGAAACCAGTAAATTCTTATCCTTCACAAACCTAAAACTACCAGAAAGATCATTCTGTTCAGAAAAAGGGCTAGTATTAAACAGTGTAGTACAAAACTAAGATTTAATTGTTTTTGTACCATTCAGGGTAAGATTTTATCTGCACTACTGAAGCTGTCTATACATATAATGAAGAATGAATAGGCTAAAACACAGAAAACACTAACACTGAAGTGGTTACAGTTAAACCCGGTGGTGGATCGAAGACAACTTTAATAACAACTGAGCAAACTTTTATATCCTCTCATGGCTGATGCAGCGGCCTCATGTCAGGTTTCAGAAACTAGAACCACAACATTCCTATACAAAAGGTTATTCCACCCTGGGGGACTCCCACTGTGCAGGTGTCTTTCTGTCTGCACCTTCCTTAACATAACAAAGCACACCCTGCTAAAGGAGGAACAAATTTACATCTCTATATGGCATAAAATGCTGGTAATTAACAGAGAGCTGAAGCAAAGCATCCTGCCACAAGCAATGAGTGATGTACCTGCAATGCCACTGCAAACAAAGCTAATCAAGCCCAAACCCAAATTTCTCCCTTGATGACTCAAGACTTTACAGCTGAATTTGCCAGAAGCCACAAGAAGTTTCATTTTTCCAATCTGAATGAAGGGTTAAAAGGGAGCTGCAATAGAAGTAGTGCTGCTTAATAGTTGCTGTGATGTTTTACCAACCATTATACAAATTAACCAAAGCATAGGGTCCTGCATTGTTTATTGCTTAAACTAACCAAAGCATAGGGTCTTGATAAAGGTTAGCTGTTGCGAACTGTTGCAGCTGTAATATTAAACATACAGGAGGCCCGAAAATTTACCCTGGGCTAGAAGGTGACTGTCCTGGTGTCTTATACAGTATTGATGTGCAGGTATAGGAGCAGGTATAGGATTACAATCAGATATGAAGCATAGAGCTTGAAATTCAGCTAGATGGTCGTGTGGAATGGTCTGTGGAGGGGGGTCTGTCTTTCTCTCATAGCAGAGGGCTTACTTGTGATAACTTCATGCTAACTCGAAGAAAAGGTAAAAGGCAAGAATTCGAGGACAGAATGGTATCACCCCATGCCTGATCCCTTGGTCAAGCAGAGCTGAGGTGCGTTGCATATCTCCTCGTCAAAGAAAAACAGATGGCTGAAATACGTCCATGGGCCCCTCACAAGGACATAAATTAGCACAGACTGATAGAGACACTGCAAGCTTGCAAGATCCTCGCATTCCAGGCAAGAGGTGAAAGTACATCACGAGGAAGACAAATAGCCTTCCTCCCAGACACCCCTGCCTTCGATCCTTGCAAGGATCTGCGCAAGTGCCAAGGACTGATAAGCTAATTAGCATGAGAAGCGAGAGTAGGTGGGTTCAGGTACTTACTATGTATAGGCGTTGATAGAATATTCATTGTTTTACTGTATAAATGTAAGGTCGGTCTGCTGCCTCGGGATGCATGCTTGTGGTGGAGAGATCCCCCGTGCATCTGCGCGCAATAAACATACCTACTTTATAACTTTCAAGTTATAACAATTTCCATACATCAGTATCTGCAGTGCTAGAAGCAAAATGAGGACATTGGCTTTCTCCACAAAGATTCCTAAGATATCAGACTGTACTGGTGGAACAGGATCATGTGGAAATCATAGTTACTAACATTGTCAGCCCAGCTTCCTTCCTCAGTGGAAACACCAGAGAACCAGTGCATCATGACTGCTTGGAAACCATCGAAGCAACTCATACAAGCTGCCTGGATCTGAGAGACAGCTCTATGGAAAATGGAAAAGACTGGTTCACAGATGGAAGCAGCTATGTCCTGAGTGGTAAGAGACATGCAGAGATACGCCATTACCACCAGTCAAGAGGTCATAGAGTGGGGACCCTTGCCTGTAAACACCTCTGCACAGAAGACAGAGATAATTGCCTTAACCCGCACCTTGGAAATTGGCCCGAGGCAAAATTTGAATATATACAGACTTGAAGTATGCTTTCGGGGTTGTGCATGCACATGGAGCAATCTGGAAGGAAAGAGGACTATTGAACTCTCTGGGAAACATGCAGAAGAAATTCTGAAATTGTTGGAAGCAGTTCAACTTCCTGAGAAAATAGCACACCAAAAAGTGAGCTCAGAATTGGAAAGAGGAAATGAGCTGGCAGACAGAGAGGCAAAACAAGCAGCCAAAACAGAAGTAAAAACTGAAGGGACTTTAGTCCCTGATGGATGAATCTCCTTAGAAGGTAAGCCAGAATATACAAGGGAAGATCAAAAACTCATCACAGATTTGGAAGGGTCATATAATGAGGAAGGGTGGGCTCAAACTCCACAGGGAAAACTAATCATTTACTCTGGCCTGATATGGCATCTGGTAAGAGAAGAAAATAGGAAAAGACACTGGGGGACAGAGGCCCTATATAAACATTTGATTAGAGAAATTGTGGCTAGAAATCTATACACTACAGTAAGGCAGGTAACTCAGCAGTGTGATCTTTGTCTCCAGACTAATCCAAAAAAAAAAAAAACTAAACTAGAAATGGGCCAGATTGGAAAAGGTAATGTGGAAAATGCTGAATTGTTGCTTTTGCAGATTGAAATTTTGTATTGTATATTTTTGTATTGTATATTTTTCTGACTTGGGAATTAAGGTTGCCTCATTAGGAATTCTTTATAAAGCATATTGTTGCTAAAAGATAATCCTGGAAAGAGTTAAAACCGTGACTGAGGCCACGGGTTGGAACTCAAAAGAAATGTGGCTCAAAACTGACAGACGGTGTGGAGTCTTGATGTCATCTAAACAAAAGCCTGTATGAGCTTTTGAATTCCTTCAACCCTAGGCCCATGGCAGTTACCGGGAAAGTTAAGATAAAATCAAGTACCTGCCAGTAAGCGATTATCCCAGACAAAAGAGATGTTTAAGTGTTAAAGGCTCATACATACTAACTTTTCTCACTAAAGGGAAGCAGGAATTTGCCGGACGTGCAATATGTATTCCATTATGTCATAAATGGGGTACTTTGGTTGAGCCAGTAAACTTTTGAAATTGTTAATCTATAGTTAAACGGTGGGAGGGATTTCGGACTGGAAAATGGTATAAAAATGCTACGTATTTTGACCAAAAGTGTGCCTACTTTTAGGTTACCCTAAAAGTAATTAAAGTAATTAATTTATTATACGTTCTTGCAAGAACGTATAATAAATTAATTACTGCTTCACTAACGTGTCTACCTTGAGTCCTTTTTAGGACCCTTTTTGCATTTCTAACAGTATAAAGGTAGAGCATTGGCCACTTTTCTCTCTCAGCAACAAATTGATTTCATGGAACTCCCAAGAAAAGGGGGAGTATCGATATTTACTAGTATTAACTGATACCTTTTCAGGTCAGCCTAACTAGTTAGTGTTCCTAACTAGAACGGCTAAGGCTCAAGAGGTGACTAAAATTTTAATCAACCATACACAGCCAAAGGGTCGACAACAGGTGAAAATGGACATTAGGCACAATGGATGACACTTCATGGGGGTTTACTGGATTATGGGAAAAATTAACCTTGTGGTTACCAAACTTAGATTGGTTAAAACAATTGTTTGTAACAGTAATAAGAATCATCCTGCTGTCTATAGTTCTCTGCATAGTGGTCCAACATGGTTTATGGTGTTTTAAGAGTACTGGAGACTCTTACAGTGAATGGAAAAGGAACCAGTTATGATAAAAGATTGAGTCCAATAAATATTTTGAGAAAATGTTGAATAACGATGTATTATAGTAAAGGTAAGTATAGTAAAAGAATTTACTAACTTTTTAGAAAAGGGGGGACTGAATGAAGGGTTAAAAGGGAGCTGCAATAGTAGTTCTGCTTAATAGTTGCTGTGATGTTTTACCAACCATTTACATTTTACCAACCAATACAAATTAACCGAAGCATAGGGTCCTGCATTGTTTATTGCTTAAGCTAACCAAAGCATAGGGTCTTGATAAAGGTTAGCTCCTGGAAGTTGCTTTGCGAGCCAGCAAGAACCGACCCTGCAGTTTGGATAAGAACCAAGAGACAACTGAGCCTGTGCAGGAACAAAAGGTTACTAGTGGTGATGAAGAGGAGCTATCAGCCTTCATCCTGATGGCCACCAATGACCACCACAAGGAGGCAATGCGCAAGCACAATCAAGAGGAACTTATGGACATGAGTTCTTGGAACTAATTTTAATACAAAGCGGGGATAGGTCATGCATATGTATAGGCATTTGGTGAAATCACATGAATATGTAACACTTGATACCATAAGCTGCGATGGTGAGTTGCTACCTGGTGCGCACAACTTTGGAGGGGTTACCCCACCGTGCTGCCCAGCGCCAAATAAACATACCTACTTTACAATCTTACAGATTGTGGAGTCTGTTTTTCCACAAATCACAAACAACTCCCTAGCAAACCTCTTTAAACCTGACAAAAATGGCATTGTGGCTGGTAAGATTTTATTTCCAGCCCGTTTATCCCAAACCAATTTTTCCCATCTCACCAAGACATTGTACTTGGATCTAGTTGTGACTGTGGAAAACTCAAAGAAGTCTGAGAAGTATCAAAAGAGACTTCAGGGGTTTAGGGAGCCTGATTATGGGGAGGGGGAGTGCAAGTGGTGTTTTCTTCTATCCCATTTGGGGCAGTGAAGAACACAAAGTGGGCCAAGAAAGCAGAGGTGTTGAATAGGTGGCTGAAGAGCTGGTGCTGCCTTATGAACTTCGGGTTTTTCAATCATGGGGCGATTTACTCAGCACCTGGCCTAATAGCAGCAGACGGGTGCCACCTGTCTCCAAGAGGGAAAAGAATCCTAGCTCAAGAGCTGGCAGGCCTCATTGACAGGGCTTTAAACTAGGTAGGAAGGGGGAGGGGATATAGGGAGGCTTGCTAGGGTAGAGCAAGTAGCCTCTAGCTTTATACTAGATTCGAAGGGTGAAGAGGGTGAAATTCAATGAGATAGAATGAGGCTTGGGGATGCTGAAATTCTACAAGATTGTAGGGAAATACCTCTAAAGTGTCCCATAGGAACTTCTGGGGACTCCTCAGAGGAGGTAGTATTGCTGACCCCCCTTCCAGAACCTTCTAATGTCCCTCTAGGAAGCAGTGGGGGAAAACTTCAGATTCCTCCCAGAGGGTTGAGGGAGGGCTCCTCAAAAAAGGTAGTGAGCCAGAAAGCCCAGCTGAAGTGTCTTTACATGAACGCTCGCAGCATGGGTAATAAGCAGGAGGAGTTGGAAACCGTGATGTCATGAAAAATTATGATCTAGTTGCAATCATGGAAACATGGTGGAATGATTCCCATAACTGAAATACCCCTGTAGAAGGGTATCGCCTTTTTAGAAGGGATAGGCTAGGTAGGAAGGGTGGGGGAGTTGCCCTCTATGTTAAAAAGTAGATAGACTGTGAGGAGCTCTCTCTGAGAAGTGGTCAGGAGCATGTTGAGAGCCTGTGGGTCAGAATTAGGGGTGGGACTAATAAAGGACAGCTGGTGATAGGGGTCTACTACAGGCCACCTGATCAAGGAGAGACTACTGATGAGGCCTTCCTCCTTCAGCTGCAGGAGGCATTGAGTTCACAGGCACTCATCCTGATGGGGGACTTTAACCACCCTGACATCTGCTGGGAAAACCACACGGTGAGCTGCAAGAGATCCAGGAGACTCCTTGAGTCTATAGATGACAACTTTCTGGTTCAGGTATTGGACAGACCGACCAGAGGCGAACTGCTGCCGGACCTGGTGCTCACCAATGTGGGGAAGATCATTAAAGGTGTTAAGACTGGAGACAGCCTGGGCTGCGGTGACCATGCCCTGGTTGAGTTTTCCATCTCAAGGAATGTGGGCCTGGCAAAGAGTGGGATCAGGACCCTGAACTTTAGGAGAGCAAACTTTAGGCTGTTTAAGGAATTGCTGGCCGAGATCTCCTGGGAGGTGGTTCTTAGAGACAGAAATGTTGAGGAAAGTTGGCTACTCTTTAAGGATGCCTTTCTGAGAGCTCAAGGGCTCTCTGTCCCTCTGAATAAGAAAGTGGGCAGGAGGGGCAGGAAACCAGCATGGCTAGGCAAGGACCTGCTGGTCAAACTGAAGGAAAAAGAAAGGCAAGTACAAGCTCTGGAAACAAGGGTGTGTTGCCTGGAAAGAATACAGGGATGCTGTTTGGACTTGCAGAGATGGGATCAGGAAAGCCAAGGCGCAGATGGAACTGAACTTGGCGAGGGATGTTAAAAACAACAAGAAGGGATTTTACAGGTACATTGGCCAGAAGAGACAGGCCAAAGAGAGCATGCCCCATTTGGTAAATGAGAAAGGAGAATTGGCTGCAACAGATGTGGAGAAGGCTGAGGTCCTGAATGAGTTCTTTGCCTCAGTCTTCTCTGGCAGCCAGGATTCTCATAATTCTCAAGTCCCAGAACCTTGCATCCCTGGACCTCTAGGTGGGAACTGGGGGAGTAAATCCCCCCCCACTCTAAGGGCAGAGCAAGTCCGAGACCGCCTCATGAGACTGAATGTCTACAAGTCTATGGGGCCGGATGACATGCATCCCAGGGTCCTGAAGGAGCTGGCTGATGTGGTTGCCGAGCCACTCTCCATCATATTTGAAAAGTCGTGGCTGCCAGGCGACGTCCCTGGGGACTGGAAAATGGGTCATGTCACTCCCATTTATAAGAAAGGGAGCAAGAAAGACCCAGGGAATTACAGGCCAGTGACCCTCACCTCTGTGCCTGGGAAGATCATGGAACAGATCCTCCTGGATGACATGTTGGAGCACATGATCTGGGACAGCCAGCACGGCTTCACCAAGGGAAGGTCATGCCTTACCAATCTGGTGACCTTCTATGATGGAGTGACAGCATTGGTAGATAAAGGGAAGGCAACCGATGTCATTTACCTGGACTTGTGCAAGGCCTTTGACACAGTCCCCCACCACATCCTTATCTCTAAATTGGAGAGATGTGGATTTGATGGGTGGACCATCCAGTGGATAAGAAACTGGTTGACCAAACGTAGACAAAGGGTGGTGGTCAATGGCTCTATGTCCAGGTGGAGGCTGGTGACAAGCAGGGTAACTCAGGGGTCTGTCTTGGGACCAGTGCTTGTAATAAACATTGTGTAATGAATTTGTTAATCAAACCGGTGGAGCAACTTGCTAGACTGTTTCTACATTTGTAACCTTGTGACTGGAACACCTCAAATCACTACATCCTGCTGAGCAGACAACTGTAGTATCTTCCTGTTAAGCGAACAATAGCAGCAACTGAAATGCCCAGATAAGAACATGTGTAGTGTTTGCTCAGCAAGATCACAACCCACAAGACAGAAGAAGACTACAGCCTTCATCCTCACAACCACTAGAGGGGTGGAGCCGACCCCCTAGATATGTCATTGTGGTGGTTGAGCCCTGGCCAAAGGCCAGATGCCCACCAAAATCAGTCTGTTACTCCCCCTTCTTAGTTGGACAGGGGAGAAATGACATAATTGGGTGGCTCAAGAGGCAAACTCGTTAATGACACGGGCAAAACAGACTCAACACAGAGTGCTGAAGAGAAAATTATCTAATTTATTACACTAAAGAGAAAAACAGTGAAAAAGAACCAGTCAGGAGTGCAACCAACAATCTTAAAACAAATGCAACCAGGCAAACACTTTTTCCCCCACCACTCCTTCCTTAGCAGACTTTAGTCAGAAATTTGCTCCCTTCTTCCCTCCCGGTCGCAGCCCAGGAAAGGGGCAGGGACTGGGGAAAATGGGGGTCTTGGTAACACCTTCCCCCACCCCTCCATTCTAAAGCAGACTGCCCTTTCAGCCATGATTTTGCTCCCTTCTCCCCCTCTCCTGCTCGCAGCACAGGACGGGGGGGCAGGGACTAGGAGATGGGGGCTTTGGTCAGTCCCTTGCAAGATGGTTTCCTTCTCAGCCGGGATGGGGGCATTCATTCCACACACCCTCCCCCTGCTGCACTGTAGGATCTCACCCGTAAGAGCCAGTCCTCCACGAACTTTCTCCAAGGCAAATCTCTTCCCACCGGGCTTCATCTCTGCTATGGCTGGCAGCCATAAACCACAGTGTCTCTCAGTCCCAGTCCTCCACGGGGCTATGATGCCTCCTCCAGCAAACCTGTTTGGCTCATCTCTGTAGGTCGCTTGTGCTGGCAGGGGCTCATCCTAAGTAAGTCACACGGCATCTTCTCTATGTCTCCACCGGCTCCATCCAGCGTGGAGCCTCTCCACTGGGCAGGTCGGGTGTCTGCCTCCTCCATGGGTCCTTCCCTCCGGCTACTCCAGGTGCTTCAGCTCGGGCTGCAGGGTCAATAGCCTGGGTACCTGGGCGCCTACTCCTCCCCCAGCCTTCCTGGCCTTTTGTGCCTGTCAACTGCTTACATTTATATGCAAATAGACATCTCAATGCCCTTAAGGGGCCAAACTTTGCAGCCTTCCTGGCACTCCATGTTCTGGTGGAGTCTTTGTCTCCTATATGTGATTCTCAGAGGCGCTGTAAGCAGGCCTGCAGAAGACTCTAGCAGCCATTTTCTGTAGCACCTGGCCCTCTCTCTCAGTAGCCAACTATGCAAAACTGCAACAGTCACGGAGACCTGGAACAACCGGGCTATAAAAAGGGGACTCTGGCAGGTGTGAGTGCGCGCCGTTGGTGGAGCAGGAGTCTCCCCAGCCACCCAGCGCTGTTTTGCCTGTTTATCGCTTGCTCAAATAAATTCGATGTGGAAACTCTAATTTAGAGTGAGCAATTTGTCACTGTCGTTTATAACAATTTGGTGCCGTGACTCGGATACAGGACAATTTGGTCTGGAATCTGAGCTAGAGAGAGCTCGGATGGCCCTTGGGTGTCTAATTCCTTGTCTAAAATCCTGTACATCCGAACTTTAAATTCGGGTAAGCAGGCAAAAGAATCCGCGGTACCCCATAATTTTTGTGCACAAAGATCCGAACGAAGACTCAGGATTGAGTAAGTATTGCGTTGTTCCGTTCGGTCGGGGTGGGTTTTCCAAGGTGAGACTGACTGAGACATCCATCGGACTTAGTAGTCCACCGGGTGAAGCAAGTGTGGACCCTCTTGTAGTGCGGTTCCCATTGCCCGCAACGGCGTGGGCTGACGTGCGGAAAATAGACTCTATAACTCGGAAGTTATAAAGTAGGTATGTTTATTCAGCGCTGGGTGTGCGGGGGATCGCTCCGCCACAAACACGCACACCCCACGCAGCAAGCCGTCAGTTTATTTATACAACATGATAATGAATATTTATTTTACACCTATACATATTAATTACCTGTACCCGCCTACTCTCGCCTTGTATGCTAATTAGCTTATCATCCTTCACGTTTATGCAGATCCTTCCAGGAACTGTGGGCGAGGGTCAACTTTTCGTCTGGAATCCGAGGGTCTTGCAAGCTTGCACTGTTCTTATCAGTTTGGGCTAACTGATAAGGAGGCCTATGGACGTATTCTGGCCATCTGTTTCTTCATTGACATCTCTGTGATCGATATCATCTTGTTTTGTCCTGTTTCCTAAATCCTGAATTCCTGTTTTCCTACAATGCTTCCTTGAGATACCAGAAGGTCTAAAGCCAGTTCCTGTGGGCCTCTTTTCCTTAATTGTTTCAGGCTACACAATTACTTGTCTTAAATCCTGTGAGCTATTCTTTCTATTTCTATATGGCCTCCCTATATCAATCCCCCCTTTTTCTATTATACTAAGTAAATTCTTTTACTTAAACTACAGGAATATTAATCACTCACTATGGCACTTCAGATCATTTTGTTAGTAAGCACCCTTTAATCCTTTGTAAGCATCTCTTTATTAGAGATTGTCTTGTTAGAAAACTCTATCTCAATTCCCCTTTTTCTAAAGTTTATTAAAATGATTTTTCCGAGTGATATAAGGCATCATACATGCATGTTAGTCTTTTAAACATTCTCCAAACCCATAAGTACAATACAATGGTTAATATCAATAAGATTCTTAAGCTAACTAATAGCACCACAATGGGGTGTACTATGGTATTAAGGAATCAATTGATGATCTTTTACATTCATTTGTTCTCACCTTGGAAGTATTTTGATATTAACCATTGCTGTGCCTCTAGTGCTAGTAATGAAGATCTCAATGGTTGTTCTAGTTTTGATATATCTACTGTGGTAGCGGCCAATTTATTCATTATTACTTCTGAATTTATTGAATTTAACACTCCAAGTCCTGTTCTTAATACTCCAGTTACATTTCTTGTTTTCTGATTCCTATAAATATTTCCCCCCTTCTCAACCAAGTTGTCCATCCCTCGTATGAGGTTTTTAAAAAGGGACAACAGGATGGTTTTATCTCTGAAACATTAAATTGCATTTGTAGTTTTATCTTTTAAGGGACCATTCTGGATTAAACACCACTTGTTGTTTCACATTTTTGATTACATATGGGCCAATTTTATAGACTTTGGGCTCAAAGTTCATCCTATTTCTAAACTGCGTCTCAGAACGTTCAGTAGTTGTCACAGTTACGGTGGGTAATGGTGGTAGTATGTAACAACAATACCTGCCCTTCTGTCTCTTGCCATAGACAGGTTAGGATGACCTGTTAGAGTGTGGTTGAACCAACAGATTGATTTTCTTTGACATGATTCTCCAACTTTATATGAGGATGGTAATCTTTTTACTCCAATCATAGTGTCTCCTGAGACCATGGCCTTCTTTTCCTCATGGTATGCCCGACATCCTATTGTTATTCTCTCTCCTATTCTTCCCCATATTTGGGTCTATTCATTTTCATCTTTATCTCATTTCCCTTGATACACGTCACTTTCTGTAAAGATTACTGTGGCTATTTTTGTTCTGGGATCTACATTTTCCCCATCACAGTGAAGTCTTTCTGAGCATAGTTCCAAGGCCAATCTGTAAGCGTTTGGTTATAAGCTATAGAAAAGATGCTGAAGCAGATTAATATTTTCAACTTAGTGCAGCTTATTCTGAGCCTGGATTGGTTACTGACTTAAACTTTCTTTGGTAGCTCAAACTTCTAACTTCTGGTTCACTTACTTGTTACCCACATTGTTTCTGCTCTTATTTGCCCGAACGAGTTTAAGTTTCAGTCCCTCGTTATCTGAAGTCACTTTCCAGGTCCTTTTGATCTGGGTGTGGTGAATCCAGGAGCTCAGTCCCTCAACCTTGACCGCCGTGTAAGTTGTAAGAAGGACTTGATAAGGTCCGGTCCACTGTGGTTCCAAGGTTCTTTCTGTAAAAGACTTAACATATACATAGTCTCCTGGTTGTATGTTATGAACAGGCCCATCCAAACCTCTACTACGTGTCCCCATTACATGCTTTTCAATTTTCTTTAGTTGTTTGTTCAGTGCCACCATATAGGAAGTCATTGTTTCTTCACCAATTTGTGAAGACATTCCTTTTTGCACCCCATATGGTCATCCGTACAAAATTTCGAAGGGACTAAGCCCCTCTCTCGCTCTGGGTCTGGTTCGTATTCGGATAAGGGCTAGTGACAACGACTGCGGCCAGGCTAAATCTGTTTCCTGTTCTAATTTAACAATCTGTTGTTTGATTAAATGATTCATTTTCTCCACCTGGCCGCTTGATTGTGGTCGGTATGGGGTATGCAATTGCCAATCTATTCCTAGATGGTGACTAGTCTGTTTTATTTTAGATACAAAATGTGGTCCCCTATCTGAAGATATTATTGCAGGAACTCCAAACCTGGGTATTATCTCTTGGAACAATACTTTGGTTACCTCCCGGGCTTTAGCAGTTCTGCACAGGAAGGCTTCAGGCCAGCCTGAGAAGGTATCCGTTAGTACCAACAGGTATCTATACCCCCCTTTTCTAGGGAATTCTGTGAAATCGGTTTGCCAATGCTGTCCTGGGCCATTCCCTTTTCCAATTTTTCCTAATTTCAATCCTTTCACAGTTTTGGGATTAGTCTGGAGGCAAAGATCACATTGTTGAGTTACCTGTTTGACCGTAGTGTATAAGTTTCATGCAATTATGTTTTTAATGAGGTCTTTATATAAAGCCTCTGCCCCCCCAGTGCCTTTTTCTATGTTCTTCATGAACTACTGACCATATCATGCAGGAAAGAATCACCATCTTTCCACGAGAAGTGATAACCCACTCTTCTTCATTATATGATTCCCTCATGTCATTAATAAGCTTACGATCTTTCTTTTGTATACTCTGGTTTACCTTCTAAAGACACTTGCCCATCAGGTATTAACACACCCTCTACTGTACCAGTTCTTTTGGCTGCTTGTTTTGCCTCCCTGTCTGCCAGCTCATTCCCTTTTTCCAATTCTGTGCCCACCTTCTGGTGTGCCTTGATGTGCATAATTGCTACCCTTTCAGGGAGTAGGACTGCGTTCAAGAGCTTCAAGATTTCTTCTGCATGCTTAATGGTTTTTCCCTGTGAACTTAACAATCCTCTTTCTTTCCAGATTGCCCCATGAGCATGCACCACTCCGAAGGCATATTTAGAGTCAGTCCAGATGTTTATAACTTTTCCTTGAGCTCTTTCCAGTGCTCTGGTAAGAGCTATAATCTCAGCCTTCTGGGCTGAGACATCAGCTGGTAGAAGTTCAGATTCTATTACCCTTTCAGAGGTGGTGATATCATATCCAGAATATCGTTCTTCATTTAGCATGTAGCTGCTTCCATCGGTGAACCAATGTTCGGCTCCTTTGATGGGAATATCTTTAGTTATAATCTTGACATCATCTTGTTCAACCATTATAGCTTGATATTTCAGGAATCTCTGTGGAGAGCCCAGAGCCGGTGCTGACATCAAGGCTGTCTTTAGCTGGTGAAAAGCTTGATCCGACTCATAATCCCACTGGAGACCCTTTTGGTTGGTTGTCATTAAAGAATATAATGGCTTAACAAGCAGACCGTAGTCACATATCCAGAGTCGACACCACCCCGTCATGCCTAAGAATGTCCTTAGTTCCTTTGGTGTTTGTGGTTGGGGGTCTGGCATATGGCCTCTTTCCGAGCCTGTCCTAGGACCCGCTGTCCAGTGCTGATCTCGTACCCTAGGTATGTGACCTGTTGTAACACAACCTGTGCCTTTTTCTTAGAAACTCGGTACCCCTGCAATCCCAGGAAATTTAACAGACTCACAGTCCAGATGACACAGGATTCTTCAGTTTTGGTGGCGATGAGAAGATCATCTACGTACTGTAGAACTTTCCCTTCCTCCGATGGTGGTTCCCATGACTCCAGGTCCTTGGCTAACTGATTCCTGAAAAGTGTGGGGCTGTTTCTGAACCCCTGTGGCAACACCGTCCATGTAAGCTGGGTCTTTCGACCGCTTTTAGGATTTTCCCACTCAAACGCAAAAATTTTCTGGCTGGCTTCATGTAGAGGGAGGCAAAAGAAAGCATCCTTCAAATCCAAGACTGTGAACCAGGCTAAATCTGGGGTTAATGTGGTTAGTAGGGTATCTTCAGTTATTTTGTTGATGGCTCTTAAATCTTGGACTATTCTATAGGACCCATCGGGTTTCCTAACTGGGAGGATAGGTGTATTGAATTCCGATTCACACTCCCTTAGTAGTCCAAGTTCTATGAATCGTTCTATAATTAGACCAATTCCTTCCCTGTCCTCCCTTTTCAATGGGTATTGTTTAATTCTTACTGCCCTCTGTCCTTCCTTTAATTTGATCAGTATTGGTGATGCTCTCTTTGCCCGCCCTGGTACATCAGTTGCCCAGACTCCAGGGTACACTTGATCATCAACTCTTGTGTCAATTTCTCTATCTACAGAAATGTCCATTAAGGATAAACTCATGACTTGAACATATTGGTGATCATTTACCTCCAGAGTAACTTCCCCTTGCTTAAATTTAATTATTGCTTCCAATTGTTCTAACAAGTCCCTACCAAGGAGGGGCTTTGGAGAATTTGGCATATATAAAAATCTGTGGACCCCTATTTGTTTACCCAATTTATATTTTAAAGGTTTACGAAAGTAGGCCTTCTCAGCCTGGCCAGTTGCACCCTTCACTGAAACATAAATATTTTCCAAAGGCATTAAGGCTTGATTCAAAATCGAGTAAGTTGCTCTTGTATCTATGAGAAATTCAACTTCCCCAAGCTCTATTTTTATCAGGGGATCGCTCAGGTCGGTTAGTCATTTTTCTGTTTCTACCTGAGCTATCGTTTTCCTTGGGTTGTTGTACCTTCTAGTATCCTTTTAGTGCTCAGGGCACTCGTTCTTCCAATGTCCTTTTTCCTGCATATCACACACTGATCTCTACTCAGAGGTGTTAACCCCTGAAGTGGTTTGGTTTTAAATCTTTGGAGTTCATTATTTCTTACTACTGCTAGTACCCTCTTCTGGTTTTGTTTGCAATCTTCCTCTCTGTTACTAAATATTCTCCACGCTTCTTCCAGCAAAACCTCCAGATCACGACTTTCTGTGGGACGTAATTTTTGAAGTTTGCGCCTGATATCCCCTGCGGACTGCCCCAGAAGTAGAGACACTAAATGTTGTATTCCTACCTCTGGTCCAGGATCCAATGGCGTGCTGCGGCGCATCACATCCCTCAGTCGGTCCAGGAATTCGGACGGGGACTCGGAAGGGCCCTGTTTTACTGCATATAGAGCTGACCAGTTTATAGTTTTGGGGATAGCTCTTTCCATCCCCTTAGCAATCCACTCCTGGAATGCCTTTAACCTTTCCATATGTGCTGATCTATTAACATCCCATTTTGGGTCTTGAAGAGGGAGGAATTCCTTAGCGTCATCTCCCCTAATTTTATAGTAATCTTCAGCCAAATCTCCTGCAACCTTCAAAATTAATTGTCTTTCTGTCTCAGTCAAATGTTCTAATAACAATTGAATGTCATTCCAATCAGGGTTATATTGTCGTCTTATAAATTTAAAGTGTTCCGTGACACCAACTGGATCAGATCGATATTCCCGGGCTACCTTCTTCCAAACCTCTAAATCCATAGTGGAAAAAGGTACCTTAATTAACATGGTTCCACCGTCCGGTCCTACTGCCTCTCAAAGAGGTGCTTGTAAGATGGGTTTCTTTCAAGTTCTTGAGGATACAGGGCTGTCCTGAGAAGTATAAGCTCCATCCGAGTCCTCATCCTGTTCCTGCAGCCAAGGGGGAGGCTTAAAAATATCGTTTAGATCCTGTTCTGGTACCTGGTAAATTTTATCAGGTCTGGTACACCTCTGCCCTATACTGCACGCTGAGCAACACTTCTTCAGTTTACCTTTGTTGGGTTTTTTTTGTTTTGTTTGTTTGTTTTCCCTCTCGAGTGCGAGTACCATAGGATCTTGTGGTGGGACTAATCCGCACTCCCTTTGCCACTCTGGATAGTTTTGGAGGGTATAAAACATATCTAGATATGTAACTTCATCCCATTTTCCTTCTCTTCTTAGAAATAACAGCAATTGTAATAGGGTGTTATAATTTAGAGTTCCATTCAACGGCCATTTTCCCCCGCTGTTTAGTTTATAAAGCAGACACCACTGATTACAATATTTGATGAGAGTCTTTTTGCTCTCCTTTTTCCACAATATCTTTCCAATGTGCTAAGATGAGTCATCAACCCTGTTCAACAATCTCTCTCCCACCTATCCTCTGATATTTCCCACAAGGTTGTTATCCCTAATTTCCAGCCACAAAATAGTGATGCACGCAGGACACTGACACTCGTACGTAAAGTGCCGGCTACTGTGGCAGCCGTGTACTTGATGACAGGTTAAGCACTCAAACTTCACCCAGGCTCTGTGTCTGTGGGGATGACCGGCTAATTGATCAAGGCCATTTTTACATTTCCTAACAGCAGCTTGAGCACAAGCACTGATAAGAAGCTAATAAGCACGGGAATCAAGGCTCTTACATTCCAAAGTAGTAACCGGATTTTGATACTGTGCAGCTGGTTCCCCCCTTTTCTTGGCCCCTACCTATCTGTATGAGAACTAGCTATCCGTGTGAATCAGCTGTCTTCCTTGAAGGTGTAAAAGGCTGCAGCTTGCTTGAATAAAATGGAGTGTTTGCTTTTAACCATACTGGTGCCCAAGCACCTCCTGCCCTTCCAAAGCCCTGGAAATTTTTATCTCTCCACTGATCCTGGATTTTGGGACAGGGGAGCAACAACATATGTAATGCTTGATTTTTACTATAATTTGAAACCACCAGTTTAGCTTTTTCCACCTCTAATATTCTTTCTACTTTACAAATCACAAGTTAAGCTTTCTCCAGCAATACTAATGAGAATTATATGGGGTTGGTTTTTTGGGGTTTTTTTGGGTTTTTTTTTTGTTTTTTTTCTAATATATTCTCAGTTCAAAACTGATTACACCAAACAAAACAAACCGTAAGTTTCTAGTGGGTATTTTTCTCCTTCTCACACAGACATGCTGCGGCTCAGTCACTCACTCCTCACACCAGAGTTAACTCATTTCACTCCCACAAACAGTTTGTCAAATTCAAATCAATTTTCAAAACACAGTTCCTTGTAACAATATCCAAAGTCAATACCAATAAATCAGTGCCCCTTAGAGCAGTGACGCCCTTTGTGAATCAAACCCATCTCCTGTGTGACAGACAGGAGTTCTCCCACTCAGTTTTTCTCACACTGACCACACCAAACACAAATGATGGTTTGCACAGAAAGTTTTCACAAGCAGTTTAAATTTGTCATACGCTTCGTCCGTCTCCGGCCGGTCTCCTCGCAGAGATTCGGAACCGCAGATTGGGACCCCGCACTCCCTTCGCAGTCGAACTGCATCTCACTCACTCAAACACTCAAATCATTCAAACAACACACGGTAATAAATCTCTAAGTCCTTTACAAAGTTACCGATCCCAGCCTTCATCTAACATTCACCAGAACTTTTTTTAATGTCTTCCGTCTGTTTCCAACCAGTCTCCTGGTGGAGACGTGAGACCACGGATTGGGATTCTTCACTCAGTTTACGATAAACTTAGTTGCACAATCACTCATACACACAGCATACACACAGCACCAAGTTTCTATGACAGATATACCATAACAACAAAACAACAAATGACACTGTACAATAACTCAATTTCACAATCCCTCATTCATGCATCATGCACACCACACCAAACACCAAGATTTATGCCAGAGAGCAAGTTTTACGACAAACACAGACACTATAGCAGCAGGACAACAAAACAGTGATTCTATTCTACACGTGCACGTCAAGCTCTGTCTGAACAGCTTTGTAAGTAACAGCTGCGAAAAAAGATAAAACCAACCAGACGTAATTACGTGAGGGCCGCTTACCCGTTCCTGTCCCCTATACCCTCTGTGGACAGGTCCGTTATGGCTCCCGATAGGGATACAGCGGTTACCCCGGATTTGTTCGATCTACTCCCAAGATCGCTAGCGGCCACCCCTATTGGTCAGCAATTCCCCCCTACCATACCAGGGTACCCTTCCCCAGGGACTGTGCTGCACGCCAGACGTCTCTGCGCGATTTACCAGCTGCCCCAGCCATGCGTACGACTTACAGGCTCCCTTGGACCCCCTTGGTCCCTTTATTAAACATACCGTTTATATCCGCAGCTTCAGGAGGTTGTTGTCTGTTCTCCAGGTGAGCGGCCGGGAGCGGAGGCTCCTCCGAGGAAAATACCTGGGGTGCACCTAGGAGAGTCCACTCCACGGCTGCTCCCTCGGTCGAGCAGAGATCTCCTGCCTGGCTCGCCAAAATGACGTGCGGAAAATAGACTCTATAACTCGGAAGTTATAAAGTAGGTATGTTTATTCAGCGCTGGGTGCCCGGGGGATCGCTCCGCCACAAACACGCACACCCCACGCAGCAAGCCGTCCGTTTATTTATACAACATGATAATGAATATTTATTTTACGCCTATACATATTAATTACCTGTACCCGCCTACTCTCGCCTTGTATGCTAATTAGCTTATCATCCTTCATGTTTATGCAGATCCTTCCAGGAATTGTGGGCGAGGGTCAACTTTTCGTCTGGAATCCGAGGGTCTTGCAAGCTTGCACTGTTCTTATCAGTTTGGGCTAACTGATAAGGAGGCCTATGGATGTATTCTGGCCATCTGTTTCTTCATTGACATCTCTGTGATCGATATCATCTTGTTTTGTCCTGTTTCCTAAATCCTGAATTCCTGTTTTCCTACAATGCTTCCTTGAGATACCAGAAGGTCTAAAGCCAGTTCCTGTGGGCCTCTTTTCCTTAATTGTTTCAGGCTACACAATTACTTGTCTTAAATTCTGTGAGCTATTCTTTCTATTTCTATATGGCCTCCCTATATCAGGGCCACAAATGAGGGGAGCATGTGTATGAGTGTACATGGGCACCTCGGAAGATGGGACAGAAGACAAGCAAGCCTTCTGATCCCATGGGTGGTCCAAGGATAGAGCTACCCGGTATACCGCCAGACAGTCCTTTGGGGTTAATGATTGCCCAATGGGAGGACTGGCAATGACTGATCTGAAAGGTTAGATCAGGGAGGGAGCCCTAAGGTAGTGTTGCCCAGTATACCGCCAAAGAGTCCTTTAGGGTTAATGTTCACCCACTGGGAGGACTGGCGATGACTGTCCATCTAGCAATTTGGAAAAATCGGTGGTGTATGGGAGGAGGACTGTTTGAGAGCTTTCGAGTCTCTGGGTCAGGAGCAGGAACGGGTCTTTGCCCGTTTTGTGAACAGTGTGGTTTGTGTATGATGTTGCCCTTTGAGTTTTGTAACTACGTGTAAATACGATATGACCCCCTGAGAGTGAATAGGGGAAATTTGGATACTAAAGCATGGTCCTCTCAGGATGTTTTGTCCCTCTGAATTCTGTACATAAACTGTGTAATTAATTATAGAATGGCCGCCCCTAAGGCAGCCAATATCTATAATAATGTCTCTTCGCTGGCCAAGAGAATAGATAAGTATGGAAAATGCTGGGAAATGTTGCTTTTGCAAACTGCCCTTTTCGGGAATTGAGGACAATGAGTGGTTAAATTGTGACTCAGGACATGGGGTGGAATGTGAGAATTGTGGTCCCAGGAACAGTTGTCAGTAATCAACAAACAATCAAGCCCCACTATTCAGGCTTCAATGCCCCCCACCCCCAACCAGATTGGCAACAGATAAGGGCTATGTAAGATAACTTAGTAAGCTCATGAATATTAATTTTCTTCACCAATGGGAAGCGGGAACCTGCCAGACATGCAATGTGTATTATATTATGTACTATTGTGAATAAGGTGCCTTGGTTGAACCTGTAAACATTTGAACTAGCAAATCCATACATAAACGGGATGATTTCGGATGGGAATATGGTATAAAAATGCTACAAACTCTGACCAAAATCGTGCCTACTTTGATTAGGCAAGAACGTATAATAAATTAATTACTGCTTCACTAACGTGTCTACCTCGAGTCCTTTCTTAGGACTATTTGGCATTTCTAATGTAAGTTATACAATATTCTTGAGATGCACCAATCTCATCCCTCACCCCAGGGACAGGATTGGGTAAAAAAACCAAAACCAAAACCAAAAAAACTGCTGTTTTCACTGAATTATCTGGGCTGGCTGAATCAGTGCAAAAAGGCTGTGTGTATTCAAGTATGAGTGACTGGAGGCAGGGCATTCCCCTTGCACTCCAGGAGATCCGGTCCGCCTTAAACCACTGATTAGGGGTCTCCCTGAAGCCTTTGAAAATCGATGTGCAAAGCCTAAAGGAAAAGATTCTGCGAACAATTGATCATAATACTCGCTACCCCAACCAGCAGGAACAGCCTGTTTTAACATGGGGGGAACTATTACAAGAAATTGTTATTTATGGCACAAAGGTGGGATGCTTAGAGGAAGGTTTAAATTCGCAGGTCTGGATTTGCTGGGCACGGTTTGGGTTTTTTTGAAGTATCCCCCCCCCTCGTCAAACCAGTTCTCAGCGGGATGGTCTGTGGAGAAAGGATAACTCTGCCAGCTCTAAGTGGGCAATTCACAGATTATTCGCACACTGGTAAACTCGGTGGAGCAGCCAATTAGCAAGTTTATGGAATTTTCTGATACCATCAAAACACAGGAGGGGGAAGTCTTCTGTGCCTGTCTGTCAGTCCTTGCTCAGACCTGAGGAAGGACCTGATGGATTTAAACTAGAAAACACGGGGGGGGGGGAATCTCAGGCCGACCCACTCGCATAATATCCACCTTAGAATGGCCTGACCAGCATCCTAACCCACATGTTATGTGAACCGCTGGTCCCAGGTGCAGACCTGTAAATTTCACAATTGATACGGGAGCTCAAATAAGTGTTATCAGCCAAAAGGTTAGGACTGATGCCTACCCAGGAGAAAATAAATGTAATAGGAGTAACTGGAGTCCCTGAAAACAGACCAATTAGTACTGTGTGTGTTTGGTCTCCAGGGGAAAACTGAATGTCTAAGATAAAGGTTGTCATTGGTCCATACTGAAATAATATACTAGGATTTGATGTCCTAGCAAAGTCTGGAAACTACCTAATGGAACAGTGTGGAGCTTTGGAGCCCCACTGTGTGAGGTTCCAGTGCTTAAGGAAGCTGTTAAGTCATCTCCTTCCAGAATAACGAACGTTAATCAATATCCTTTACCATCTGCTGCTAAGGAGGGGATCACAGAGGTGATCAAAGACTTGGAAACCTATCCAGAGCTCCAGTGTGGTCAGTACACACAATAGATGGGAGGGGACGGCTGGCAGGGGCAGCGGCCCGCAAGGGGTCAAACAGTAACACAGTGCCACTCAGCCGCTGGTGCTGACACTGCTGAACCAGTCGGCCAAATGCAAGCTAAATATGATGATTCCTCTTCGAGAGAAGGGTAAACATCAATCTGTGTTCACTTGGGAGGGAGTACAATATACCTTCAACCAACTTCCCCAAGGATGCAAACACTCCTGCCATTGCCCATAGTGTACTGGCAAGAATATTGAAGAAAAATGGTATTCTAAAGGGTTAATTAGACCAGTATTCTAACCAATTCACTGTCGAGCGTATGTACGTTTGTGCAGTTCTCTTCTGTTTTAATCACAGGACTGCTCCAGTAAGAAAAAGAAAAGGGACAGCTGAGAAGAAGTGGGGTGGAGACCTCATAGGTATAAGTCTGAAATATGACCTGTACCTGGAAGAAATTGAAGAAATACTGAAACCTGAAGCACAGACTGGGAGTTTTGGTTTTCTGGTCTTAGTTTTGTCTGTCTGTTTGTCTGTTTGTTTCAATAGGAGTGATTGTTTGTAACTCAAGTTGTAATAATAAGAGCTACATCATGGCTGTAGTTGTAAAAAAAATCTAGTATATGGAATATACAGCCTTGAGCTTTTGAACAACATGTCAATGGTTCTCTGATTATAAATCACACTGAACCAGACAATGTGATCTATAAAATGATACAAGGTTTTGCTCATATGCTTAAGTTTTCTCATGTGAGAAAACTGTTTGCCTTTACCACATACCCCTACTCAAGGGATCCCTATAATAGTTCTCCCTGTGGACATGGGTAAAAGTTTAGATTGGCTCTGGAACCAGAATAAGTCAATAATTTGGGGAGATTTTTGAATGGAAGTGGCCATTTAATAATACATTAAATCAAACCTCCATTTGAAGCCTAAATTGTTCTTATGTTCCCTTTGTTGGGACAATAAGACTTTGGGGTGCAGAGGCAAACAACCCTGATCCAGACACCCATGGGCAGATACACGAAATGGGAATAAGCCATACTGGGGAAAGCACTTGGTCCTGAGGTATGTGGAACTAGTAAACACACGGTGGTGTTTTGAACTTCCTTCAATACCCAGTAATTCATGTACATGGTTCATGTAATGCAAGGGCCACCTGTCAATTGTTTATGGTCTCAAGCCCATGAGGAGAGGAGAAATGACAGGAGGGATTGCTACCCCTGGTGGCCTCGACACAGGGTGTCAACAGCCTTATGTGAAAACACCTGTGGAATTGCACAAACATTATAAATTGTACCACTAGTGAGAACCTAGAAAACGATTGTGGTTAATTCCTTCATCACGACATTTAGTCAATGCTGCCTGCTTGTGTCAAAATTACAGAAATGAGAGGTAATAGTAGCAGAAACTATAAAGATTTAGAATATACTAATAAATCTACAGTCGTGGTTTCACCCCGGCTGTGGGCTGAGATCCACGCAGCTGCCTGCTTCTTAAAGTAAAAGAGCAGGGAAGAGGGAAAAAGGGGGGAAACAAGGGAAGGGAAAAGGAAAGGCAAATAACTCCAAAACCAAGAAACTAAGAGGCCCGTGGGTTGGGATAAGGATAGTTTACTAAGAGAACAGAAAGATAAAATATAACAATGCTAACAGGACTTTAGAGCAAAAGAATATGAAACTCTTGATCCCCAATGCAGTTTCTCACTGAACCACACAACTCAGGCCGTACCACCCAGAGCTGTCCCGGAACCCGACCGTCCCCCCAAGAAGCACGCGTCCCGAGACCGCCCCACTTCTTCTTCCCAACAGCCCCCCGTTATATTGGGCAGGACGTAATTGGCATGGAATACACTCTTTGGCCCATCTGGGTCACCTGTCCTGGCTTCGCCCCTCCTTTCTCAAGAATAGAGAAATACGAAGAAGCTGAGAAAAGTCCTTGACTGTCTGACTGCAACTAAGAACATTAGGGTGTTATCAGCACTGCTTTCATTTTAACTCCCAAACACAGCACTCCATCAGCTGCTACAAATGAAGCCAACTCTATCCTGACTGAAACCAGGACATTCCACCCCTTATTCCATACCATTTATGTCATGACCAGGTCCAACCATTTCTTTTGGGTACAACCAATGTTTCAGACACACATATATGTATTATTCCCTTAGTCTATGGACCATTCATCTGAGTTTTGTTGAGTAAATGATTTAGTCCATGATTTTCAGGCTCCATTCGTTGTAACAGTCTCTCATGGTGTCGCCATTGGATCGTTGCATGCTGCATCTCGGGCTCTCGACCGATGCATCTGACATGGTCCATGGTCATAGTCTGTGAATCAAAAGTGTTCATTTTCAAAGGGGAAGAGGAAAAAGTTCTTATGATGGCAGGTCTTGGTCCCATCATCGTGGCAGTCTTCCTTCATTGATGTGTATGATTCCAGCTGTAACTCCATTGGTACAACACACAACAACATACAGCAATTATAGTAATAATGAATATACAGTAATGGGTTATTTAGCACTTATTATAATACAATTTCTACCTTACTAATTACATTGGCTATTCTCACCTAAAATCAAATCCCTTTGAGGTACACATCGAACTTCTCCATCCTTCTGCATTACCCACCAAGTACAACCAGGTCCTTGAGCAAAAACAATTCCCGACATAGGTTTACCTTTACCTGAAGCAGGGATGACCCAAACCGTCTTCCCTAATATACTCTTCATATGCACCACTGGGACTCTGTCTCCTTCTACAGTACCTGGAAATTTTGACTGGGCAGGGCCAGCCCGATTGGTAGAACCCCTAGAGTTAACTAACCACGTGGCTTTGGCCAAATGTGTATCCCAGTGTTTGAATGTTCCACCACCCAGTGCTTTTAGGGTAGTCTTTAAGAGTCCATTATATCGTTCAATTTTCCCAGAGGCCGGTGCATGATAAGGAATGTGGTACACCCAGTCAATGCCATGCTCTTTGGCCCAGGTGTCTATGAGAGCATTTCGGAAATGAGTCCCGTTGTCTGACTCGATTCTTTCTGGGGTGCCATGTCGCCATAGGACTTGCCTTTCAAGGCCCAGGATTGTATTCCGGGCAGTAGCATGGGATACAGGATATGTTTCTAGCCAGCCAGTGGTTGCCTCCACCATTGTAAGCACGTAGCGTTTGCCATGGCGGGTTTGTGGGAGGGTGATGTAATCGATCTGCCAGGCCTCCCCATATTTATATTTCATCCACCGTCCTCCATACCAAAGCGGCTTCAACCGCTTCGCTTGCTTAATTGCGGCACACGTCTCACATTCATGGATAACTTGTGCAATAGCATCCATGGTTAAGTCCACCCCTCGATCTCGAGCCCATCTATATGTTGCATCTCTCCCTTGATGACCTGAGGAATCATGAGCCCATCGAGCTATGAATAATTCACCTTTATGTTGCCAGTCTAGATCTACCTGAGCCACTTCAATCCTAGCAGCCTTATCTACCTGATGGTTGTTTTGATGTTCCTCCATGGCTCGACTCTTAGGTACATGGGCATCAACGTGACGTACCTTTACAACAAGCTTCTCTAATCGGGCAGCAATGTCTTGCCATAAGTCAGCAGCCCATATGGGTTTGCCTCTACGCTGCCAGTTGTTCTTTTTCCACTGTTGCAACCAACCCCACAGGGTTCATCCATGAGTCAGTATAGAGGTAGAGCATTGGCCACTTTTCTCTCTCAGCAATGTCCAAAGCTAACTGGATGGCCTTCACCTCAGCAAATTGGCTTGATTCACCTTTTCCTTCAGGGGCTTCTGCTACTTGTCTTGTAGGACTCCATACAGCAGCTTTCCATCTTCGGTGCCTTCCCACAAGGCGACAGGAGCCATCGGTGAACAGGGCATATCGCTTCTCATTCTCTGGCAGTTTGTTGTAAGGTGGGGCTTCTTCAGCACGTGTCACCTCCTCATCCTCTGGTGACATCCCAAAATCTTTGCCTTCTGGCCAGTCTGTGATCACTTCCACGATTCCTGGGCGATTAGGGTTTCCTATTCGAGCCCGCTGAGTAATTAGTGCAACCCACTTGCTCCACGTAGCATCAGTGGCATGATGTGTAGAAGGGACCTTCCCTTTGAACATCCAGCCCAGCACTGGCAGTCGGGGTGCCAGGAGGAGCTGGGCTTCAGTTCCAATCACTTCTGAAGCGGCTCGAACCCCTTCATAGGCGGCCAGTATTTCCTTTTCTGTTGGAGTATAATTGGCCTCAGATCCTTTGTAGGCCCGACTCCAAAACCCCAGCGGTCGACCTCTAGTCTCCCCTTGTGCTTTCTGCCAGAGGCTCCAGGTAGGGCCATTCTCCCCGGCTGCAGTGTAAAGCACATTTTTAACATCTGTCCCTGTCCGGACAGGCCCAAGGGCCACTGCATGGACTATCTCGCGTTTGATCTGCTCAAAGGCTTGCTGCTGCTCAGGGCCCCACTGGAAATCATTCTTCTTCCGAGTTACGTGGTAGAGTGGGCTCACAATGAGACTGTAGTTTGGGACATGCATTCGCCAAAAACCTATAACACCTAAGAAAGCTTGTGTTTCTTTTTTGTTGCTTGGTGGAGACATAGCTGCTATTTTATTGATAATGTCCATTGGGATCTGACGACGCCCATCCTGCCATTTTATTCCTAAAAACTGGATTTCTCATGTAGGCCCCTTGACTTTACTTTGCTTTATAGCAAAACCAGCTTCCAAAAGGATTTGAATTATCCTTTTTCCTTTCTCAAATACTTCCTCTGCTGTATTGCCCCATACAATGATGTCATCAATGTACTGCAGGTGCTCTGGGGCTCCACCCTTTTCCAGTGTGGTCTGGATTAGTCCATGGCAAATGGCGGGGCTGTGTTTCCACCCCTGGGGCAGACGATTCCACGTGTATTGGATGCCCCTCCAAGTGAAAGCAAACTGTGGCCTGCACTCTGGCGCCAGTGGTATTGAGAAGAAAGCATTTGCAATGTCAATTGTGGCATACCACCTGGCTGCCTTTGACTCCAATTCATATTGGAGTTCCAGCATGTCTGGTACAGCAGCACTCATACCTGGAGTGATTTCGTTTAGGCCACGATAATCCACTGTCAGCCTCCACTCTCCATCGGACTTCCACACTGGCCATATGGGACTGTTAAAGGGTGAGTGGGTTCGGCTGATCACCCCTTGACTCTCCAATTGACGAATCAGCTTATGGATGGGGATCAGGGAATCCCGGTTAGTACGGTATTGTCTTCTGTGCACCGTCGTAGCAAATGGCCCTTGTTGTTCTTCAACTTTCAACAACCCCACAACAGAAGGATCACCTGAGAGTCCAGGCAAGGCACGCAATTGCTCAATGTCTTCTGTCTCCAAAGCAGCTATTCCAAAAGCCCACCGGTACCCTTTCGGGTCTTTAAAATAACCTCTACGGATGTAATCTATACCTAAAATGCATGGAGCTTCTGGGACAGTCACAATTGGGTGTTTCTCCCAGTCCTTCCCAGTTAAGCTCACTTCAGCCTCTAACACAGTCAATTGTTGGGACCCCCCTGTCACTCCAGAAATGCTGACAGGTTCTGTCCCTACATGATTCGATGGCATTAGAGTACACTGGGCACCAGTATCCACCAGAGCCTTGTACTCCTGTGGGTCTGACGTACCAGGCCATCGGATCCACACCGTCCAATAAACACTGTTATCCCTCTCCTCCACCTGGCTGGAGGCAGGGCCCCTCTATTGTTGCTGATTGTATTGGCTGCTCACTGGTGCAGCCTTCTTCCTGATAAAGTCGCGTTGTGCAATTCTTTTACCTCGCAGCTCATTTACTCGTGCCTGGAGGGCTGAGGTGGGCTGCCTATGCCACTTCCTCATGTCCTCACCATGGTCACACAGGTCAAACCACAGCTGCTCTCGCAGCGTGTCTCGTGGTGTGTACCTTCTGTATCCTCCCTTCTGGGACGATGGACGCTTTCTCCCAGTAGCTGCAACATTGCCTCATACGGGTTGGGAGTTGCACACATTTTTGTCAAGTCGTTCGACCAGTTTCTCTACCGCTGCGATCACAGATTGGGAAACATTGTCCTGATATTTCCAGAGTCGGCAGGACACTTCACTTACAGTTGGTGGATACATATCATTCCAGTCTATTGATGCTAATGAATTGGTGTTCCCTGCTGGTGCACTTCGTACAACCTTACGCCACATATCTGGGGTGCATACAACTTCATCAGGGTCAGAGTGCCATTTGCCCAGATCATAATAAATGATCTCCCGTACAGCTAATTCTCTCAGGTACTGGATAACTGCCTCTATGTTGTTACACTTGGGTGACTGACATGTAATATAGTCCTTTATGGGATACCTTTCCTCCACACTTGACAGTAGTCGCCTCCAGAGGCTGAGGGTTTCTGGCTTTTTCCCAATTTCCTTGTCAATGCCTCCTTCTCTAGCTAGGGATCCCAACTGCTTGGCCTCCCTGCCATCTAATTCCAGACTACTGGCCCCTTGATCCCAGCATCGGAGCAACCAAGTGATGATGTGCTCACCTGGGCGGCGGCTGAAATCTTTTCGAACCTCACGCAACTCACTCAGGGTCAGGGATCGTGTGACAACCTCTGATTCTGCCTCATCCTGAAATGCCTGAGATGGCCCTGCTCTATCCTGAGGTGCTTTAGATGGCCCTGCTCCATCCTGAGGTGCTTGAGATGACCCTGATTCATCCTGACATGCTCCAGATGGCCCTGATTCATCCTCATCCTTCACTACACGAACTGATTTCTTTGTGTGTTTCCTCTTTTGTACAGGAGCAACAGACACTGGCGGGGGTTGGTTTTTTGTTTTATCAGCAGTATCTGCTGTAGGGGTTGCAGTAGCTGCAGCATCGGTTGGACAAGTTGCAGTAGCCACAGTGCTAGTCACAGTGGCCTTAGTGCTAGTCACAGTGGCCTTAGTGCTAGTCACAGTGGTTACAGTAGCTGCAGTGCCAGTCATTGGGGTTGCAGCAGCTGCAGTCTTTGCTGGTCTGTTTTCATTCCTTTCCTTCTGACAGTGCTGACAGTACTGACAGTGCTGCCTGTTATCAAGCAGTGTTTTGTAAATAGTGGCCAGGGCCCAGCACAGTGCAGTAAGGTGTGCATCTCTGGCAAACTTAGAGCAATTTCTTTTCAGATATGCAGTCATTTTATCAGGGTCCTGTAACTGCTCAGGAGTGAAACTCCAGACCACCGGAGGTAAGAAAGTGCCTAGGTACTTGCCCATGCTCTGCCACTTGCCCTGCCACTCATGATTATCTGGCCTCGCAGAAAACTCTTGAGTGGTATTCATAAACCTCTGCTTAATATTTGACAACAACTGAACCATCTGCACCAAACCGAAAAACAGCAAAATGCTAGTTAGAATATCCCAGGGATATTGAAAGTTTTTAAAGACTGCTAGCAGAGCTGTTGTATTTAGCCCAAAGGAAAACAAAGCAGTACTCCCACCATACCAGCTGCCGTTATTAAACCCTCCCTGTCCAAGGAATGGACAGGGCAGCAAGCTCTCATACCAGTACCAGCACAAGTTCATGATCCTCGATATTATTGTATCATAGACTGTTATCATAAAATACAAGAACAGGGGACATAAATACCACAGCATCGTGATCAGAGACTGCTTAAACAACAGTACTTATCACAACTTTGTCTTAATTACCATCGGGTCAGGGTCAGATCTACCGTTATCCCAACCTTTCGGGCCCCACGTTGGGCGCCAAAAAGACTGTCGTGGTTTCACCCCGGCTGTGGGCTGAGATCCACGCAGCTGCCTGCTTCTTAAAGTAAAAGAGCAGGGGAAGAGGGACAAAGGGGGGGAAACAAGGGAAGGGAAAAGGAAGGGGCAAATAACTCCAAAACCAAGAAACTAAGAGGCCCGTGGGTTGGGATAAGGATAGTTTACTAAGAGAACAGAAAGATAAAATATAACAATGCTAACAGGACTTTAGAGCAAAAGAATATGAAACTCTTGATCCCCAGTGCAGTTTCTCCCCGAACCACACAACTCAGGCCGTACCACCCAGAGCTGTCCCGGAACCCGACCGTCCCCCCAAGAAGCACGCATCCCGAGACCGCCCCGCTTCTTCTTCCCAACAGCCCCCCGTTATATTGGGCAGGACGTAATTGGCATGGAATACTCTCTTTGGCCCATCTGGGTCACCTGTCCTGGCTTCGCCCCTCCTTTCTCAAGAATAGAGAAATACGAAGAAGCTGAGAAAGTCCTTGACTGTCTGACTGCAACTAAGAACATTAGGGTGTTATCAGCACTGCTTTCATTTTAACTCCCAAACACAGCATTCCATCAGCTGCTACAAATGAAGTTAACTCTATCCTGACTGAAACCAGGACATCTTCCTGTCAGATCCCTCGATCTATGGGCAATTATGATGAGCAGTTAACTTGGTGTTGCAGTTTGCTGTAGCTGTGCTGCTTAGATGGCTTTTGCAAAGCAGCAGTTACAGTTTGTTGTGAGTTCCCAACAGTAAACAAGAGCTAATTCAAGGCCAAAGTCACTTTTGACCAGTCACAGAAGGATTCATAGTGCCTCTGTGAATCACATATTGGAGAAAAAAAAACTCCTGGCTGGCGCACTTTGCCACCGGAATGCAGAGTGGGAAGATGTGACCAGCTGCACCGATAGCCAAGGCCAGGCCCAGAAGGAGGGGGAGGGAAGGAATGTGGAAAGAAAGTTTCCCCTGCAGCTCATGGAGAAGACCATGGTGAAGCGGGTTGTCCCCTCACAGCCCATGGATGAGGATGGGGAGCAGAGACATCTACACCTTGTGAAGAGATTGATCCACACCTCAGCAGGCTTGCCGGGGGACTTGTGACTTTTGCGGGGAGCCAGGCTGGGGGAGCCCGGGCCCAAATGTCAGAACCCTATGGAAGGGAGTCCTGTTGAGAGGCCTGTGGTGAGGAGATGACCCCCTGATGGAGAGGACTCACGCTGCAGAAGTTCATGGATATGACTCTCGCGTGGGTGGGACCCCATGGCGCTGTAAGGGAAGAGTGTGTGCGTGTGTGGAATGCCCCCCCCAGCTGAGACAGAAGACAGCTTGGGCGGAATGGACTGAAACCCCCCACTCCCCATTCCCTGCTCCTCCTGGTGCTGCGATGGGAGGGAAGAAGGGAGCGAAATTGATGATTAAAGCTAAGGGTGCTAAGAGGAGAGGGGTGGGGGGGGAAGTCACCATTGTTTATAACACAAACAGGAGAGGATTCAACTTTTTAAAAGGGTAGACAATGGCAGGACAAGGGGGAATGGATTAAAGCTAAAGGTTTAGATTAGATATTAGGGGGAAGTTTTTTACAGAGAGAGTGGTGAGGTGCTGGAACAGGCTGCCCAGAGAGGTGGTGGATGCCCTGTCCCTGGTGTTCAAGGCCAGGTTGGATGGGGCCCTGGGCAACCTTGTGTAGATCCAGGCCTGAGGTTGGTGGCCTTGCCTGTGGCAGGGGGGTTGGAGCTCTATGATCCTTGGGGTCCCTTCCAACCCATGACATTCTATGATTCTATGAAAACGCTGAAAAATGTTGCTTTTGCAAACTGAAAAGGGTTGTTGTATTCTGTGGAGGACTAAGGCTGCCTTATCAGAAATCCTTTGTAGGGAATTTAGGATGCAACAGATAGCACGTAAGATAAAGGGGAATACTGTTAATGAAGTTTTGCTGTTAATTGTGTTAAAAGAATTATGGCAAAATCTCTCTCTCAAATAAGGGTTCAATTAGAATACATAGCTCTGCTAAAAGATAAAGATGATCCTGGAAGGAGTTAAAATCTGACCGAGGTCATGGGTTGGAACCTAAGGAAATTCGGCTCAACAAATAGGCTGATTGATACTGGAGCACAAATTACCACATCAAGGCAAACAGGCAAAAGGGTGTGGGGTCTCTACCATTTAGAAAAAAATCCAATCATTTTGAAAGGCTCTGGGGAAAATGTAGTCAATGCCTGTGACACTGGTGACACTGTTGTTTGGAGGGGAGGAATCGCCCATTAGTAAAGATAACAAACCTAGGGAGGAGGATTCCCCCTCCCACCCCCTGCCTTTTGTTGTCAAGATTGCCCACCATTTTAAGAGGAGCTGGGAAATGTGTGGTTTACAGATGCCTCTGCTAAACAAGAGGGTAAACAGTGGAAATACCAGGTTGTAGACCCTTGGAAAGCTAAAGATGCCCGAGGAAAAGAATACAAAATTAACAGGCGCAAACAAACCTGTATGGAGCGTTGCCGGGACATCTGCATGCTCACATTTAATTTCAAAGGCAACAGACAAAAGGGATATGCAACAGCTTAGGTTTATGTAAGATAACTTAGTACTCTGAATAATTTAAAGTGGACCCAGGACTGATAAGGAGGAAGCATCCCAAGGAAGGTCGTGCCTGGTATAGATAAGAAGGAAACATCCCAAGGATAATTGTGCACATCTGGAACAACTACGCATGTGCCAGGGGAAGGAGGTGAAAAGTTCAACCTTCAAGCCTTCATCACTGAGACCCCCTGATGACCACCACCATGAGACAGTGCGCAGATGCAATTGGGAGGAGTTTATGGAAATCACCTCTTGGGACTCATTTTAATATGAAGCAGGACAGGTTATGAATATGTATAGGTGTACGAGGTAACCTAATGATTTCAGATGGGGATAATGCTACAAACTCTGACCAAAAGTGTGCCTACTTTGTTAGGTCACCCGCTCTTGCAAGAACGTATAATAAATTACTGCTTCACTAACGTGTCTACCTCAAGTCCTTTCTTAGGACCATTGGCATTTCTAACATGACGGTGTAACACATTCATTACCTGCAAGCTATCAATTGGAACAAATAATTTGCTGTGTAAGTCGCGATTGTAACCCATACCGCACCTTTTCTAATATTCTCCAGTCAAAAGCTTCCTATCTATATCCCCCTCCCCCCGGGTCAATCACGACTGGAAAGGCTTGAGGAATAAAGGAGTTGCCAGGTTTGCTGTAACGCAGCAGTGCAGGTGGTGAGTCGGGGAGTGGTTTCGTTGTCAGGTCCTGATTTGGCAGGTCAAAGTTATGGAGTTTTTCTAAGACCTCCCTCAACAATTCTTCCACCGCTCCTGGTGACAGCCTCCCCCCAGCAGAGGTCACTGTTCCTTCAGCGGGGGACTCAGGCAGTGGTGGGTATAGTCTCCACCTTGGTCGGCAAGATGGACCATCCCCTTGCTTTTCCAGCGGTGTCACTTCCGCTTGAGGTTCAGTTCTCCTTCCGCCCGTCTCCAGTACACTTCCGTTTGGCGTGGTGGGTAGCTCAGGACCACGTGGCAGAGAAAATGGCGGCGGTGGAAGCATGGCGGGGCCCCGAGGACCCGGTAAGGCAACTTTTTGAGTAAAGACGTTAAAAGATGACGAGGTAGAAGGGGCAGATATCACACCCTTTTCCTTTTCATCGTGCCTTAGAGCTGCAAAGGTGGAGGCAACAGCAGTCTGCTCCTCTTTACCCACACGTAAAGCTTCTCTTATTAATCTCCACAAAATGTTGTTCTTGGCAGCTTCCTTCCCCTCCTTGATGCCGCAGCTAATCGTGTCCCACAGGATATTTCCTATGGCTTCCCAGGCAGACAACTTCAAGGCTGTTCCAACCCCAGGGAGCAAGTTTCTGTCCCATGCCCACTGCAGCAAGCGTTCCAGCGCTTGCGTCTGATACATAATTCCTCTCACAGAGAGTATATGTTGGAGGAGCTTCACCCCTATCTCCTCCACGACCGTTCACTTGCCTTTCCAGTGAGATTCCTTCCTGGACCATTTGTCCTCCTGAGGTGCACATAGGACCACGCCCCCAAATACACTCTGTGATTGGCTACAAGCCTTACAGCACGCATGCAATTGTTACAATTCAAAGGGTGGATTGCTCACGTACCCATTGTCTGCTAAAAAGCCTCCAACATTACTGCATACCAACATGTCTCTGCTAGCTTCCCCAAGCCTGATTATATGGGGGTCAGCAATAAATCTGGGTGGGCCACAAAACCCACTCCTCTCAAAATGCATTGCTACAATTCCCTCTTCTTGTTTATGCACTAGCCCAATTTTTGCGAAAAGCATTATCCATCCTGCAAGAAAAACACTGTGACATACACGGCAAAAATAACACTAAGGCAAAAATAACTAACAAAAACATAAGTCCTTATTTAACTAAATCTAAAAGCTATCCTGTAAACGGAAAGCCATACTGTAAAATGTGGCAAGCTAAAAACTGCTAATTGGCTACACACACTGTTCACACCAAAGTGATTAATTAGTAATTATAATGAGTTTTGATAAGCATATCTTATAGCTAAACATTGTTCGTTTACCTTTGATGTCTAAAAGCAGTACACCTGCTGTGTCGACCATTTATTATGGATAGTTCATGACATGTTCACTTACTTCCAAATACCTTCCCACAACTCCTTCTTGGTTTAAGGCAGTCTGTACACCTGTGTTCAAGGCTGCTGCGTTTTGAAAATGTGATTACCAAATACCTCTCAGCATGAGTAACTTTGCTGTTTCATGGGAATTCAAGGATATTGTCAGGGCCTATGTCTTCTGTGAGGAGAGCCAGGCCACCAGCAGGCTTGCTGTCCTTCCTGACAATTTTTTTTCCTTTTAGTATCTGCATTACAAAAACTGCTGCTTAGAGATTTCTGCAAGGGCCCTTTGCAGAAAGCTAAATAAGCATGGCAGTAAGACAATCATAGAATCATAGAATCATAGAATTGTAGGGGTTGGAAGGGACCTCGAGAGATCATCGGGTCCAACCCCCTGCCAAAGCAGGCTCCCTAGGACATTTCACTGAGATAGGCATCCAGACGGGTCTTGAATATCTCCAGAGAAGGAGACTCCACCACCCCCTGGGCAGCCTATTCCAGTGCTCTGTCACCCTCACTGTGAAAAAGTTTCTCCGCATGTTGGTGCGGAACTTCCTATGCTCCAACTTGCAGCCATTGCCCCTTGTCCTGTCTCCACAGACCACTGAAAAGGGGCTGGCTGATTCCCCCTGCATCCCTTGCTTAAGATAATTGTAAACATTAATTAGGTCCCCCCTTAGTCTTCTCTTCTCAAGGCTGAACAGTCCCAATCTTCTCAGCCTTTCCTCATAGGGGAGATGCTCCAGGCCCTTTATCATCTTCGTAGCCCTTCTCTGGACTCTCTCCAGGAGATCCCTGTCCTTTTTATACCAGGGAGCCCAGAACTGGACACAATACTCCAGGTGGGGCCTGACCAGGGCAGAGTAGAGCGGGAGGATCACCTCCCTTGACCTGCTGGCTACACTCCTCCGGATGCACCCCAGGATCCCATTGGCTCTCTTAGCCACCGAGGCACACTGCTGGCTCATGGCCAACCTGTCATCCACCAGGACCCCCAGGTCCTTCTCCACTGAGCTCTTCTCCAGCAGGTCATCCCCCAGCCTGTACTGATAGAAACGGTTGTTCCTTCCCAGGTGCAAGACTTTACACTTGCTTTTGTTGAACCTCATCTGGTTTCTTACTGCCCAGCTCTCCAGCCTGTCCAGGTCTCTCTGGATGGCAGCGCAGTGTTCCTGCGTGTCAGCCACTCCTCCCAGCTTTGTGTCATCGGCGTACTTGCTGAGGGTCGATGCTATTCCCTCATCAAGGTCGTCAATGAAGATGTTAAACAGGACTGGACCCAACACCGAGCCCTGGGGAACACCGCTAGTCACAGGCCTCCAGTCAGATTCCGCTCCACGAATCACGACCCTCTGGGCTCGGTCCGACAGCCAATTCTCAACCCACCTCACTGTCCACTCATCAATCCCATGCTTTCTCAGCTTTGCTATCAGGATGTCATGGGAGACAGTATCAAAAGCCTTGCTGAAGTCAAGGTAGATGACATCTACTGCTCTCCCTCCATCTACCCAGCCGGTGATGAGATCGTAGAAGGCTATGAGATTGGTCGAGCACGATTTCCCCTTGGTGAATCCATGCTGACTACTCCTCATGACCTTCTTCTCTTCCAATTGCTTGGAGATGGCATCCAGAGCAAGCTGTTCCATTACCTTTCCGGGGACAGAGGTGAGGCTGACTGGCCTATAGTTGCTGGGATCCTCCTTCTTGCCCTTTTTAAAGACTGGAGTGACATTGGCTATCCTCCAGTCCTCAGGCACTTCTCCTGTTCTCCAGGACCTGTTGAAGATGATAGAGAGCGGCTCAGCAATCACCTCCGCCAGCTCCCTTAGCACACGTGGATGTATCCCATCCGGTCCCATGGATTTGTGTGCGTTTATCCCTTTGAGCCGCTCCTGGACCTCCCCTACCTCAACCAGAGGGAAATTCTTCATATCCCAAACACTCCTATTTACATCCAGTGCCTGTGGGTCCCGGGGGGCCTTTGAGGTGAAGACCGAAGCAAAGAAGGCATTCAGTATCTCCACCTTCTCAGTATCCCCCGTTACCAGGACACCCTCCTCATTCATCAAGGGACCTACATTATCCCTGGTCATCCTCTTGCTATTCACGTATCTAAAAAACCCCTTTTTATTATCCTTTATGTCCCTTGCCAGCTTCGTTTCCAAGAGGGCTTTAGCCTTCCTAGTTGCGACCCTACAGGCCCTGACTACATTCCTGTATTCTCCCCATGTGCTCAGACCCTTCTTCCACAATTCATAGATCTTCCTCTTCTCTTTGAGTTTACTCAGCAGCTCCGTGTTCATCCACGCAGGTCTTCTGCCTCTCCTTCCCGATTTCCTGCACAAAGGGATGCATCGTTCCTGTGCTTGGAAGAAGTGCTGTTTGAATGCTAGCCAGCACTCACAGGCTCCCATTCCTTCAAACAGCGTAGCCCACGGGATAGCCCCTATTAAGTCACGGAGGAGATCAAAGTTAGCTTTTCCAAAATTCAGGGTAGCTATCCTACTTTTTGGCTTGCTTCTTCCACCCAGGATCTTGAACTCAACCATTTCATGGTCACTTAGACCTAAGCTGCCCCCGACCTTCACTTCCCTAACGAGCCCGTCCTTGTTAGTTAAAACAAGGTCCAGCACCCGCCCTCCCCTTGTATGCTCCTGCACCATCTCTAGCAGGAAATACAAGTACTATAATTAACAAAACAAATAATCCAAATTTGACCATTGACAATATCCATCCTGAAATTCCCCAGTAATTCCCCAGTAACAGGAAATCAATTGCTGCACGATTCTGTAAGGTGGCATGTCTTACAGAATCCACATCTGTAGCTAAGTGCCTTAATACCTTTGCTGTTGTATTTGTTTGCTTCACCAATCAGGAGTGTCAGGAGTGCAGGTAACACCAGCCTCACATTTATGTGCAGGCACCCATTGTAGTCTGTGTTCCCTAATTTTCATTTACCACAAACACATGCATATTTCAAAGACTGTTAGATGGTTCAAAATGTCCCGCAGCAAAATTCATAGTCCACTGTGGCTGCAGTTGGAACACTTGATTTCAGTTACTGCGATCAGGATCCTGTCCTGGTTCATGCAAGCTTGATTTCTTCTGGATCCACCGCTTTATCCACTTGGTTCCCATATCTGTAATGACACAGGCAGATCTCCTTCCCCAAATTAGTACCTGTAACTTCATTTCTTACTAACATCTGACTTTTTTTTTTTTTTTCTTTTTTTTCTCTTTTTTTCTTTCTTTTCTTTGTTCCCTTTCAAATCTCCTTTTAAACGTACTGCATGTTTCACCATTGGAGGTACCAAACTGTCCTGTGGCAGACATAAATAGTTCAAAACATAAAGAGCTTTGTTTAATCAATCAGCTGGAGAGATGTCCTTCTCTCCCCTTTTTGTTTGTGAAGCAAATGCTTGAGAGTTTGATCCATATGTTCCACCATGGCCTGGCCTGCAGGCAAATGTGGTGTCCCTGTAACATAGGTAATGTCATAGGTAATGTCCCATAATTGGTAAAGAAAAAGGTTTGTATTGTTTGTGCTATATATTCTGGGCTGTTGTCGTTGGTTTTGATTTCACAGGGTATTCAAGTGCTGCTATGGCAGAGCACACGTGGTACTGAATGTTTACTAGATTCCCCCGTTTGTGCAGTAGCTCACACTGCCAGAAAAAAAGAAAACCCTTTTTTTTTTGTCTCCAAACTTCTAGCGGGCCTCTGACGTGAAGATTCATGCCAGGGTTAAGGGCACTGGTGAATTGCTGACAATCCAGGCAGGACTGTACAATCCCTTTAGCCTCGGTAACCGACAAGTGGTATTGTTGTTGAAGTACCTTAACAGATTGGTAAAAAATAAGCATGCGACTTCTGAGTTTGTACAAAGCAGTCTGCTGAGGGAGCAGCCCATGCCAGTGCTACCAGCCTGTCTGCTCTCTGATTTCCTTCTGCTAGACCTTGAGTTAGCCAGTTAGTCCAGTGTGGCTGCAAACATGGGTAATAAAATACTGATGTGTAATACCACACAATGATCTAATCCAGTTAATATTTCCAAGCAACTTTTGAACATCATTTAACGTGCTAACCTCAGCTCTGATATCAGTCCTCTGAGGTGTTATGGTACTTTTATCAATCTGTCAGTCCAAATATTTCCACACTGGCTTCTTTTGAATTTTCTGTGGAGTAATCTGTAATCCCTTGCTTTTCTTTTCTACGGGTTTCTTTTTGTTGTTTTCGTTTTTGGTTTTTGGTTGGTTTTTTTTCTACGGTTATCTGTAATCCCTTGCACTGTTAAGTCATGAATCAAATTTTCAATATTCAAGTTTTTCCCCACAATCAATATATCAACCATGTAATGATAAAAGATTAGATCAGGATGCGTTTTTCGTACTGGAGCAAGTGCCCAGGCTACATAAGTCTGGCAATATAGATGGTGAATTTTTTATGCCTTATGGGACTTGTCTCTCACAAGCTCTGTTTTGTGTTACTGCATACCGACATGTCTCTGCTAGCTTCCCTAGGCCTGATTATATGGGGGTCAGCAATAAATCTGTGTGGGACACAAAACCCACTCCTCTCAAAATGCATTGCTACAGGAACCCACTGTAGGGACCTGCCTTGCAGAGGACATGTACAAGCAGGATGTGACCGAGTGACCAGAGAATGCCTGAAAGCAGGGTGAGAAGAGCAAAAAGAAAAATAACCTGCATTTCCAGTGGAATGGGAGATGAAGGGGGAAGGACAGGAAAACGTCTATCTACCCCTGCCAGAGTGGTCCCACATGGGGCTAGGATGGATTTTACCACCAACAACCCCACACAGTATCCACTTAGAGCAGCATCACTCATACCTGCCTCATCCTCACCACTAAAAAAGCCACTCAGCACATCCTGGGATCAAGTGTACCTTTTTTATTTTTTAATAGAACATAAACTCCTTTAGAAAAAACATTCATCTGGATGATAACAGATGATGGTAGGGCAGTGGATGTGGTTTACCTTGATTTCAGTAAAGCATTTGACACCATCTCCCACAGCATCCTCGTGGCTAAACTGAGGAAGTGTGGTCTGGAAGGTCGAGTAGTGAGGTGGATTGAGAGCTGATTGAAGGGAAGAAGCCAGCGAGTTCTGATCTATGAGACAGAGTCTGGCTGGAGGCCCGTATCTAGTGGAGTCCCTCAGGGGTCGGTACTGGGACCTGTACTATTCAATATATTCATTGATGACCAGGATAAGGGAATAGAGTGCCCAGTCAGCAAGTTTGCTGATGACACAAAACTGGGAGGAGTGGCTGACACCCCAGAGGGCTGTGCTGCCATTCAGAAAAACTTAGACAGGCTGGAGAGTTTCATGAGCTTTAACAAGGGCAAGAGTAGGGTCTTGCATCTGGGAAAGAACAATCCCAGGTACCAGTTGTTGAAGCTGTGCATAGTTGGGTGCTGAGAGAGAGGGGCCAGGGGCTGCAGAAAATGGCTACTAGAATCTTCTGCCAGCCTGCTGATAGCGCCTCTGAGAATCACATATAGGAGACAAAGACTCCACCACCAAGAAGACCACAATGTTGGCCCGTTAAGGGCATTGTGATATATATTTGCATATAAATGTAAGCAGTTGACAGACACAAAAGGCCAGGAAGGCTGGGGGAGGAGGCACCCAGGTACCCAGGGGAGAGATGCCCCTGCAGCCCGTGGAGTAGCCGGTGGAGAGGACCCATGGAGGAGGCAGAGACCCGACCTGCCCAGTGGAGAGGCTCCACACTGGATGGAGCCGGTGGAGACATAGAGAAGATGCTGTGACTTACGTTGGGGTGAGCCCCTGCCAGCGCAAGCGACCTACAGAGATGAGCAAAACAGGTTTGCTGGGGGGGCCTATAGCCGCGTGGAGGACTGGGACTGAGAGACATTGTGATTTATTGCTGCCAGCCATAGCAGAGATGAAGCCCGGTGGGAAGAGATTTGCCTTGGAGAAAGTTCCTGGAGGACTGGCTCTTATGGGTGAGATCCTATGGTGCAGCAGGGGGAGGGGGTGTGGAATGGATGCCCCCATCCCAGCCAAGAAGGAAACCAACTTGCAAGGGACTGACCAAAGCCCCCATCTCCTAGTCCCTGCCCCCCCATCCTGTGCTGCGAGCAGGAAAGGGGAAGAAGGGAGCAAAATCATGGCTAAAAAGGAAGTCTGCTTTAGAATAGAGGGGTGGGGGGAAGGTGTTACTGAGACCCCCATTTTCCCCAGTCCCTGTCCCTCTTGGGCCGTGACCAGGAGGGAAGAAGGGAGCAAATTTCTGCTAAGGAAGGAGTGGTGGGGGAAAAGTGTTTGCCTGGTTGTATTTGTTTTAAGATTGTTGATTGCACTCCTGACTCTGGTTTTTCACTGTTTTTCTCTTAAGCATAGTGTAATAAATTAGATAACTTTCTCTTCTGCACTCTGTGTTGAGTCCGTTTTGCCCTCATCATTAACAATTTTGCCTCTTGAGCCGCCCAATTATATTATTTCTCCCCTGTCCAACTAAGAGGGGGAGTAATAGACTGATTTTGGTGGGTTTCTGGTTTTTAGCCAGGGCTCAACCACCACACAGTATAGCTTGGGGAATGGCCTTTTGGAGAGCAGTGTAGTTGACAGGGACCTGGGGTCCTGGTGGACAGCAGGATGACCATGACCAGCAATGTGCCCTCATGGCTAAGAAGGCCAATGGCATCCTGGGGTGTATTAGAAGGGGTATGGTTAGTAGGTCAAGAGAAGTCCTTCTCCCCCTCTACTCTGCCCTGGTGAGACCACACCTGGAATATTGTATCCAGTTCTGGACCCCTCAGTTCAAGAAGGACATAGAACTCCTTGAAAGAGTCCAGCGCAGGGCCACCAAGATGATTAAGGGAGTGGAACATCTTCCTTATGAGGAAAGGCTGAGGGAGCTGGGCCTCTTTAGCTTGGAGAAGAAGAGACTGAGGGGTGACCTTAGTAATGTTTATAAATATGTAAAGGGCGAGAGCCAGGAGGATGGAGCCAGGCTCTTCTCAGTGATAGCCAGCGATAGGACAAGGGGCAATGGGTGCAAGCTAGAGCATAGGAGGTTCCATGTGAACATAAGAAAAAACTTTTTTCACTGTGAGGGTGACAGAACACTGGAACAGGCTTCCCAGAGAGGTTGTGGAGTCTCCTTCTCTAGAGACATTCAAAACTGGCCTGGACATGTTCTTGTGTGACCTAATCTAGGCGATCCTGCTCTGTCAGAGGGTTGAACTAGATGAGATCTTTCGAGGTACCTTCCAACCCCTAACATTCTGTGATTTTGTGATAACACCCATAGAAAAAAACCCATGAATATAATCTTCTGGGTTTTTTTGTTTGTTTTAATTTGGCATTTGTTATTTGCATTTATATTATAGCAAAGAACATCTTATTTTTTTCCTGTTTATACACATTGCACAATACATAAATAATGATGCTTATAAAATGTGTTTATATTTTAAAGAAATAATATATTTATATATAACATAAAATACATTTTTTTTCTCTAATAAATCTCAGGGGTTTTTTTAAGGAGTCCTTTTTTGTGTGTGTTTTATTTCCAAAGTTCTACAATGCTAAAGTTCCAATGAGAATGCTCTCTTGTTCATTTAAACTTTTATATTTAGAAAAATAGCTTATGTTAAGGTCTAAACACGCTCATTGAGCTAAAACCAGTATAAAAGTATCATACTCATGTATGAATTTAAGAAGAAATGAAAGCACTTGAAAACTTGAAAGTTTTCTCCACTGTTGTTTTCTCCCCTTGCATGAATCCATGACTGTAAAAAAAAAAAACCAGTGGAAAGATGAACACAGTGCCAAGATGTGAACCCAGCAACAAGAAAAATAAAAATTAAAAGGGTGGGTAAATACCTGGTTGGGAAGGTTTTACACCATCCTTTGGCAGCAATGTGAGGTTAGCACCACTGAGGGGTCTTGGTGTCATTGTCGCCAGGGATGGCTGGCGTCAAGGGGAAGGTGATGCATAAAAAATACATGTATCTTCTTGTTCTATGCAATAGAAGGAGCTGTAATATATAGCAAGTTACTTCCAAATCCATCGATCACATAGGATGATCCTTTCAGAGGTGTGAAATAATTATTGCACGCTAACCAACACCCCCACCCCCTTCTCTTGTCCTTCTGATTTATTGGTCATTCACACTTTGAAAAATAGATATATTTATCAAAATACCCAAGTACCCAAGGCAAAAAATTTTTTCCATAAGCTATTTCTCAAAATGTGTGTGTGTGTGTGTGTGTGTGAGACAACAGGGGACAAACAAGGAAATAATAGCAGCAAAATAGTATAAATGTCATGAGTCCACTCTGTCAGAAGTCATCGATTATTAAAAATAACCTCCAACCAGCACGGGCAACTGCTGATAAACTGTCTCGTGTAGCACTGGCCCCAGCCTTTCACAAAGCTGATCTGAACAGTAAATCCAGTCCATGGTTGCTGCATGAACTCATGGTCATTTGGTCTCTGCAAGCTGTATGCCTTTTCATAGTCAAAAGCCTTGATGGAAAAACCTGGAAACACTTTATGAACCATTAATATCCTGGAGTCAGGGTTGTCCAGTGTGGCTGACTTGATGAAAATGGGGTAACTGCTACGGTTGTACACCCACACACCATCCACTTCCTTGGTGAGCTGGATGCCATAGCCAATCTTGCTGCGGACCTTCTGCACCAGTTGGCTTTTGTTGTCCGATTTGAGCTGTCCAAGGCAGAAACCATTCCCCTGAGGTAGATCATAGAAGATATCCAGGGAGGGCTCTTGGACAGAGTACAGCCGACCCACACATGTCTTTTCTTCCCAGTATGCCACCACACACCAGTGTGACCAACCCCTTGTCTCCTGGAGAACTTGGGATTCTACAGGAGAAAAAAAGGAAGAAAAGGAGAAATTCAGCGCTGGCAGGGGTATGACCCAAAAGCAATGCAATGATGTCAGGTCCTTGCCTGCCCATGTCTTTATGATGCTCTCCATGCATGCACCAATACCCATAGCACATCCACCATTTCCAAAAGTGTTGTGGTTTTGTGTGGCAAGGTTCAGGGGGTGCAGGGTGGGACTGCTAGAAGCTTCCCCTACGTCCATCAGAGTAAACACCAGCTGACTCAAGGCCGGAGTCGTCGCTGATCAAGGCTGAGCCAATCAGTGATGGTGGTAGTGCCTCTGTGATAACATATTTGAGGAGAAAAAAAACCCACAAGCAGCTGCTTTTTGCCACCAGAGAAAGGTGTGAGAAGATGTAAGAAAGTGTGCAGTCACCAAGGTCGGTGAAGAAGGAGGAGAGGAGGCGTCGGAGAGAAAAATTCCCTGTAGCCTGTGGAGAAGACCATGGTGTAGCATGTTTTCCCCCTGCAGCCCATGGAAGATGATGGGGAGCAGTGATCTCACCTGCAGCCCATGGATCTCACCTGCAGCTGGAGCAGGTGGAGACATATGGAAGATGTTGTGACCCGGGTTGGAATAAGCTCCTGGCAGGACCTGCAGCCCATGGAGAGAGAGTGGCCTGTGCCAGAGACAGTTTGCTGAGGGGGAGGCTTGTGACTCTATGGGGGGCCAGGATGGAGCCATCACTTGGATATTTTAGAAAAGAAAAAAATAAATTCTGAGCAGGATGTTTTCCCTGGAACTGACCAATGTGGAAGATTGTCATGAAAGCAGTTTTGTTAAGTTTAATATTTGTAAAAAGCTAGAAAAAAGAAATATCCCAACCCTACATTTAGACAAATGAGGACTTTTCAGTTATCTGCTTTAATACACTGGATCTATTAATTCATAAATTATCAGGTACGAAGGGATATTCCTACTGTCTAGACTACACACCTGAATAACTCAGAATAGAAAGACTCCCTGTACCTGTACAGGTTTAAATACCACCAAAACTTCCCTTCAATAATTATTGACAGAGCATCCACCACAAACAGTGGTTAATTACTCTACCTGTATTGTTACCAATTAAAAAGTTTCCTTTGTTTCTCCTTGTATTCTCCTAGCAGAACATCCGGCTTTTGACTCATCCTGTAACTTTAAGAGACTCAATAAACCATTAGCAAAACCTTTTTTCCCCAAGCAGGTGTTTTGTGACTAAGTCATTGTAGACTTCCAGATAAAAGATATTACTTGTTTGCAAATGTCCTGATATCAGAGCATCTTTTAATTGTTTGTATGCATCTCCTCAATTGCCTCTTAAGCACATCATAGGGGTGTATCATATAGAGCCCAAAATGATGTTATACAGATATAAAATGCTTCCATAGAAATGGAATATAAAGAAGCATCCAGGAATTTTTTATCTGAAATGAGAATTTGCATTGTATTTGAGGTTAAGAAATCTAAAACCTGTTTTTTTTTAAAGCAGACTGTTGCGTAATGTAACTACAATACTCCACACTTAAAATTTCAGTGCTTTATAAAGGGCTTGAATTGCAGATGTCTGATCATTGATTATTTTATTTTTTATGTCAAGCTGTAGGTTATGAGGAACGCTGATTCAAACCAACCCATCATAAATATGGAATTTATTTTTTACAAGGGGCTGATCCCAGTCTCTGACTGGACAAAATTCCCATTAGCATCAGTGGGAATTTTCCCTGGAAAAGTCTGTGAAAAGCATAGCTGGTATCTCACCATGCATGAGGGCATGGCTAATGTTTGAGGGAGAGGAACCAGCCCCACAATGCATCTAGCCAGGCCACCATGATAAATACTGAAAGAAACATAAATGATGGTAAGGTTATGACATATCCCATTAAAAAGGAAGGAACTCCAAAATTATACCCCTACCTACTAGCAATAAGAAATACGGAAACTGGTGATTTTCCTCTTGCTCTGCCTGCTACTTTCCCATCCCCTTTACAACTGTTTCTTTCTGCCAAAAGGGGTTTTGGTATTTTTTTTTTATATTAATGAAGAAATTGTGTGTTCCTCCTGTTGGTAAACTGATCTGCAGTAGCCCCTGGCAGTCTCCTCTCTCTGGGTAAGCAGCTGATGCTGAAGGAGGGCACATCCTTCAGTTGTGGTTGTCATCTAAGCAGCCCAAATGCAGGATCCAACAAAACTCCTTAAAGCACCTTACCCCCAATGGAAATCACAGATTAGCTTGATTAACGTTAGGACTGAAATACTGCTAGAAAGTGATGAACATCTGTCCCAGACCCCCAGACATAGGTATTGCAATATCAATTGTCATGCAACCCATTGTCATGCAACCTGCATGATGTGCAGGGGACCCTCCCTTTGAACATCCAGCCCAGCAGGCAGGGTGCCAGGAGGAGAGGAGCTGCAGCAACAATCACTTCTGAAAAGACATGAACATCTTCATATATTGCCAATATCTCCTTTTCTGTTGGAGTGTAGCAGGCCTCAGATTCTCTGTATCTTTGATTCCAAAACCCCAGGGGTCAACCTTGAGTCTCCACAAGTGTTTACTGATAGAGAATCCACAAAGGGACATTCTCCCAAGCTACTGTGTTAACCATATCTTTTACATATGGCCCTGCCCAGAGTGGCTCAAGGGCTACTGCATGGACTATTTCTTGTTTGATTTATTTGACATTCATGGATGACCTGCAAGATAGCATCCATGGTCAAATCCACCCCTCGATCACGAGCCCATCTATATGTGGCATCTCTTCCTTGATGGCCTGAGGTGTCATGGGCCCAGCGAGCTATAAATAATTTGCCCTTACGTTGCCAATCGAGGTCTACTTGAGCCACTTCAATCTTAGCAGCCTGATCAACTTGCTGGTTGTTACGATGTTCTTCAGTGGCTCCACTCTTGGGTACGTGTGCATCTACATGATGTACTTTTACAGCTAGGTTCTCCAGCTGGGCAGAGATATCTTGCCACAATGAAGCAGCCCAGACAGGTTTGCCTCTGCGCTGCCAGTTTCTTTGTTTCCATCGCTGCAACCACCCCCACAGGGCATTGGCCACCATCCAGGAGTCAGTATAGAGGTACAATTTCGGCCACTTTTCTCATTTAGCAATGTTTAAAGCCAGCTGGATGGCTTTAACTTCTGCAAACTGACTGGACTCGCCTTCTCCTTCAGCAGTCTCTGCAACTTGTTGTGTGGGGCTCCATACAGCAGCTTTCCATCTCCTATGTTTGCCAACAAGATGACAGGACCCATCAGTGAACAAGGCATATTTTTTTCTCATTTTTCTGGCAGTTCATTATACAGAGGGGCCTCTTCAGCACGTGTCACCTCCTCCTCTGGTGATATTCCGAAATCTTTGCCTTCTGGTCAATCTGTGATGACTTCCAGGATTCCTGGCCGATTGGGGTTTCCTATTCAGGCCCGCTGCGTGATAAGTGCAACCCATTTGCTCCATGTAGCATCAGTGGCATGGTGCGTGGATGGGGCTTTTCCTTTGAACATCCAGCCCAGCACTGGCAGTCGAGGTGCCAGGAGGAGCTGGGCTTCAGTCCCAATCACTTCTGAAGCGGCTCAAACCCCTTCACATGCAGCCAGTATTTCCTTTTCTGTTGTTGTGTAACGGGCCTCGGATCCTCTGTAGCCCTGACTCCAAAACCCCAGCGGTCTACCTCGAGTCTCCTCTGGTGTTTTCTGCCAAAGACTCCAAGTAGGGCCATTCTCCCCAGCTGCAGTGTAGAGCACATTTTTTACACCTGGCCCTGTCCGGACAGGCCCAAGGGCTACTGCATGGACTATCTCCTGTTTGATCTGTTCAAAAGCTTGTCATTGTTCAGGGCCCCACTGGAAATCATTCTTCTTTCGGGTTACATGATAGAGAGGACTGACAATGAGACTGTAGTTGGGGATATGCATTTGCCAGAAACCCACAGTGCCTAAGAAAGCCTGTGTCTCCTTTTTGTTGGTTGGAGGAGACATTGCTGCTATTTTATTAATAACATCCATGGGGATCTGACGACGCCCATCTTGCCATTTAATTCCTAAAAACTGAATTTCCTGAGCAGGTCCCTTAACCTTACTTTGTTTAACAGCAAAACCAGCTTTTAACAGTATCTCGATTATTTTCTTTCCTTTCCCAAAAACTTCATCTGCAGTGTTGCCCCATACAATGATGTCATCAATGTACTGTAGATGCTCTGGGGCTTCACCCTGCTCTAATGTAGACTGTATCAGTCCATGGCAGATGGTAGGGCTATGTTTCCACCCCTGGGGCAGTCGATTCCAGGTGTACTGGATTCCCTTCCAAGTGAAGGCAAACTGTGGCCTGCACTCCGCCACCAAAGGAATCGAGAAAAAAGCGTTTGCAATGTCAATTGTGCCATACCACTTGGTTGCTTTTGACTCCAGTTCATACTGGAGTTCCAACATATCCGGCACCGCAGCACTCATAGGCGACGTGACTTCATTCAGGCCACGATAATCCACTGTCAGCCTCCACTCTCCATTGGACTTCTTCACTGGCCAGATTGGACTATTGAAGGGTGAGTGGGTTCTACCAATCACTCCCTGACTCTCCAGTTGATGAATCAGTTTCTGAATGGGAATCAGGGAGTCTCTGTTGGTGCGATACTGTCTTCTGTGCACCGTCATGGTAGCAATTGGTACCTGCTGTTCCTCAACTTTTAGCAGCCCCACAACAGAAGAATCTTCTGACAATCCAGGCAGAAGAGACAGTTGTACAGCTTCTTCTGTCTCTAAAGCCGCTATTCCAAAAGCCCACCGGTACCCTTTTGGGTCTTTAAAGTACCCTCTCCGGAGGAAGCCTATGCCCAGGATGCACGGAGCCTCTGGGCCAGTCACAATGGGGTGCTTTTCCCAGTTATTCCCAGTTAGACTCACTTCAGCTTCCAGTAGAGTCAACTGCTGGGTTCCCCCTGTCACTCCGGAAATTTGGATAGGCTCTGACCCTTGATGGTTCAATGGCATTAAAGTACACTGGGCACCGGTGTCTACTAACGCTTGGTACTCTTGTGGATCTGATGTGCCAGGCCATCGGATCCACACAGTCCAATAGATCCGGTTATCCCTTTCCTCCACCTGGCTGGAGGCAGGGCCCCTCTAATCTTGCTTATCATATTTGCTGTTTACTTCTTGCAAGAAAGACTCAGAGGTCCCTTCAAGAGGGTCACAAATACAATGACAGTTACACACTCCAGTGGGCCGTCTACTGGAAACTGGTGCAGCATTTTTCTTGAAGGAATCTTTAACTGTTTTACCTCGTAATTCATCCACTCTGGCTTGGAGGGCTGAGGTGGGTTTCCCATCACACCTCCTCATATCTTCACCATGATCACGCAGGTAGAACCAAAGGATGACTCGTGGTGTGTAGTTTTTATTAGCTCTTCCTGAAACATAAGAACGTCTACTTCTGATGGCTGAAATTGGAGTCTGTACAGGTGGGCAGTAGGACATATCCTCTTTGAGTTGCTGGACCTCTTGAGATAACTTCTCCACAGTTGAAACAAGGGAAGAAGTGAGACTTTCCTCAAATACGCGGAGTCGGCCAGCCACCTCACCCACTGTTGGTGCATCTGCCTTTTCCCAGTCTAGTATGGCCAGTGTGTTAGCATATGATGTTGGTGCACTTCGCACAAACTTGTGCCACATGGGTCAGGAACTGACCAGATCTGTTCTGCCCATGACGCTGATTGCAGAATGATGGTTGGTAGAGACATCGCTACTATTGTATTAATAATGTTCATGGGGATCTGCTGTCATCCATCTTGCCATTTTCTTCCTAAAAAAATGGATTTCCTGAGCAGGTCCCTTGACTTTACTTCGTTTGATGGCAAAACCAGCTTTTAGCAGAATCTGGATTATTTTCTTCCCTTTCTCAAAAACTTCCTCTGCTGTGTCGCCCCATACAATGATGTCATCAATATACTGCAGGTGCTCTGGGGCTTCACCCTGTTCTAATGCAGTCTGGATCAGTCCATGACAGATGGTGGGGATGTGTTTCCACCCCTGGGGCAGTTCATTCCAAGTGTACTGCATTCCCTTCCAAGTGAAGGCAAACTGTGGCCTGCACTCCGCCGCCAAAGGAATCGAGAAGAAAGCATTTGCAATGTCAGTTGTGGCATACCACTTGGCTGCTTTTGACTCCAGTTCATACTGGAGTTCTAGCATGTCTGGCACAGCAGCATTCATAGGCAGCATGACATCATTCAGGCCATGATAGTCGACTGTCAGCCTCCACTCTCCATTGGAATTCTTCACTGGCCAGATTGGACTGTTGAAGGTTGAGCTGGTGCAGTTGATGAATCAGTTTCTGAATGGGAATCAGGGAGTCTCTATTGGTGAGGTAATGTCATCTGTGCACCATTGCAGTAGCAATTGGCACCTATTGTGCTTCAACCTTTAGCAAACCAACAACAGAAGGGTCTTCTGAGAGTCCAGACAAGGTAGACAGTTGTTCAGTTCACTTTGTCTCTAAGGCAGCTATACCCAAAGCCCACCAGTACCCTTTTGGGTCTTTGAAGTACCCTCTCCAGAGGACTCCTGTGCCCAGGATGCACAGAGCCTCTGGGCCAGTCACAATGGGGTGTTTTTCCCAGTCATTCCCAGTTACACTCACTTTAGCCTCTACCAGAGTTAACTGCTGGGATCCCCTTGACACTCCAAAAATATAGATGGATTCTAACCCTTCATAGTTTGATGGTATTAGAGGACACTGGGCACCGGTATCTACTAAGGCTTGGTACTTCTGTGAATCTAATCTGCTAAGCCATCAAATCCACACACTCCAATAGATCTGACTGTCCCTTTCCTCCACCTGGCTGGAGTCAGGCCCCCTCTAATCTTGTTCAGCGTATTAGCTGCTTTCTTCTTGCAAGAAAGGAGCAGGTTTGCTGAGGGGGAGGGCTTGTGTCTCCATGGGGGGACAGGCTGGAGCAGCCTTGTCCTGAAAGAATACATCCCATAGAAGTGACCCGTGCTAGGGCAGCTGGTGAAGAGCTGAAGCCCTATGGGAAAGGACTCACGCTGGATAAGTTCGTGGAGGACTGTCTTCTGTGGGTGGGACCCTACACTGGAGCAGGGGAAGAGTGTGAGGAATGCTAAGATCCCCCGCTAAGAAGGAAAACAACTTGTGAGGAACTGACCGAAGCCCCCATTTCCCACCTTTCCCTGTGCCACCTGGGGGGAAGGAAGGTAGAGAAATCCTGAATAAAGTTGAGTCCATGAAGAAGGGAGGGGTGGTGGTAGGAGTTTTAGAATTTGGTTTTATTTCTCATTATCCCACTCTGGTTTCACTGTGTGTGTAATAAATTAGATAGTTTTTTTTTTTTTTAATTCTGTGTTGAGTCTGTTCTGCCCATGACGCTGATTGCAGAATGATCTCTCTCTGTCCTTATCTTGACTCCTAAGCCTCTCAATATATATTTTCTCCCCTGTCCAGATGAAAAGGGGAGTGATAGAGTGGCTTTGGTGGGCATCTGGCCTACAGCCAGGTCAAACCACCACAAAAAGCCATTATTAAGACCATTTAAGTTGAGCCAGGTTTGGGGGATTCCCATGCTGCTTCAGTGACTAGCACTGGTTGAAGTTATGGGTCCTAAATCACCAGATCTACCTTCAAGAAGTGGCTTGAGACCCACCAGCAGCACCCACGGAGCAGCCGTCGCCTCCCCAAACCATCACTAGGACCACCTTTGGTGCCAACAGGAAAGATGAGATGCTCCAGCCAGCTGCATCCAGCAATACCAAACACCCTTTATTTGCACCCACCAGGTGATGGATCCAGTTCCATAAATAACTATCTACTGTGCATAGAGGCCAAAAAAAAAAAAAAAAAAAAAAGAGGTGCTACAATGAAAAGCACATTGATGGTCACCCCATGCAATCAGAAGGGACAAGGACTCGCCTGCTTTTTCCTGCCCATAGGCAGAGCCTGGGTGACAAGAGGATGGAGACATTGCATGAAACCCTGACCTGCAGGCAAGGATCGGGTTACAACCTCTGGGATCCCTTCTTCTTCAGGTTCTCCTGATGGTCCTGGTTCATCATCATCCTTCACAATGCGGACTGATTTCTTTGTGTATTTCTTTTTCTGTACAGGGACAACCGATACTGGTAGTGGTTTGTTTCCTGACTCAACTACATAATCGCTTTCTGAGCTTTGAGTAGCTGCAGTGCTTGTCATGGGGACTGGAGAAACTGCAGTCTCTGAAGTTGGAGGAGCTGCTCTCTGATGTCTGAGTGGCTGCAGTCATGGTTGTAGGGGTTCTTTCTGGCTCAGCTATAGTCTCAGTTTTTGAGGTTTGGGTAACCACAGATTTCTTTTCCTTACCTAGATATTTGCTTGTACTATCCCACGAACCATGCCATCCCTGAAACTCCAGACCCATGGAAAATCTCCTGGCAATATTCTTAAACCATTTTCTTGCAATACTTAGAACTTGAAGAACATTCAGGAGAGCAAGCAACAAATACATGCTAGTCTGAACATCTCAGGGAAAATCAAACTTCTCAAAGGCTGTTGCAACAAGCCTGAGTGAAAAAGGGAATGAGGAAGCATCCCCCCTTTCTCCCCCATGAATTGAGTAACCTTATTAAATGAAGTTGGAAGTGACAGAAATCATAGAATCATAGAATTGTAGGGGTTGGAAGGGACCTCGAGAGATCATCGGGTCCAACCCCCTGCCAAAGCAGGCTCCCTAGGACATTTCACTGAGATAGGCATCCAGATGGGTCTTGAATATCTCCAGAGAAGGAGACTCCACCACCTCCCTGGGCAGCCTATTCCAGTGCTCTGTCACCCTCACTGGGGAAAAGTTCTTCCGCATGTTGGTGCGGAACTTCCTATGCTGCAACTTGCAGCCATTGCCCCTTGTCCTGTCACCACAGACCACTGAAAAGGGGCTGGCTGATTCCCCCTGCATCCCATGCTTAAGATAATTATAAACATTAACTCGGTCCCCCCTTAGTCTTCTCTTCTCAAGGCTGAACAGTCCCAATCTTCTCAGCCTTTCCTCATAGGGGAGATGCTCCAGGCCCTTAATCATCTTCGTAGCCCTTCTTTGGACTCTTTTCAGGAGATCCCTGTCCTTTTTATACCAGGGAGCCCAGAACTGGACACAATACTCCAGGTGGGGCCTGACCAGGGCACAGTAGAGGGGGAGGTTCACCTCCTTTGACCTGCTGGCCACACTCCTCCTGATGCACCCCAGGATCCCATTGGCTCTCTTAGCCACCGAGGCACACTGCTGGCTCATGGCCAACCTGTCATCCACCAGGACCCCCAGGTCCTTCTCCACTGAGCTCTTCTCCAGCAGGTCATCCCCCAGCCTGTACTGATAGAAACGGTTGTTCCTTCCCAGGTGCAAGACTTCACACTTGCTTTTGTTGAACCTCATCTGGTTTCTCACTGCCCAGCTCTCCAGCCTGTCCAGGTCTCGCTGGATGGCAGCGCAGTGTTCCTGCGTGTCAGCCACTCCTCCCAGCTTTGTATCATCGGCGTACTTGCTGAGGGTCGATGCTATTCCCTCATCAAGGTCGTCAATGAAGATGTTAAACAGGACTGGACCCAACACCGAGCCCTGGGGAACACCGCTAGTCACAGGCCTCCAGTCAGATTCCGCTCCACGAATCACGACCCTCTGGGCTCGGTCCGACAGCCAATTCTCAACCCACCTCACTGTCCACTCATCAATCCCATGCTTTCTCAGCTTTGCTATCAGGATGTCATGGGAGACAGTATCAAAAGCCTCGCTGAAGTCAAGGTAGATGACATCCACTGTTCTCCCTCCATCTACCCAGCTGGTGATGAGATCGTAGAAGGCTATGAGATTGGTCGAGCACGATTTCCCCTTGGTGAATCCATGCTGACTGCTCCTCATGACCTTCTTCTCTTCCAATTGCTTGGAGATGGCATCCAGAACAAGCTCTTCCATTACCTTTCCAGGGACAGAGGTGAGGCTGACTGGCCTATAGTTGCTGGGATCCTCCTTCTTGCCCTTTTTAAAGACTGGAGTGACATTGGCTATCCTCCAGTCCTCAGGCACTTCTCCTGTTCTCCAGGACCTCTTGAAGATGATAGAGAGCGGCTCAGCAATCACCTCCGCCAGCTCCCTCAGCACACGTGGATGTATCCCATCCGAGCCCATGGATTTGTGTGCATTTATCCCTTTGAGCCGCTCCCTGGACCTCCCCTACCTCAACCAGATGGAAATTCTTCATATCCCAAACACTCCTATTTACATCCAGTGCCTGTGGGTCCCGGGGGGCCTTTGAGGTGAAGACCGAAGCAAAGAAGGCATTCAGTATCTCCACCTTCTCAGTATCCCCCGTTACCAGGACACCCTCCTCATTCAGCAAGGGACCTACATTATCCCTGGTCATCCTCTTACTATTCACGTATCTAAAAAAACCCTTTTTATTGTCCTTTATGTCCCTTGCCAGCTTCGTTTCCAAGAGGGCTTTAGCCTTCCTAGTTGCGACCCTACAGGCCCTGACTACATTCCTGTATTCTCCCCATGTGCTCAGACCCTTCTTCCACAATTCATAGGTCTTCCTCTTCTCTTTGAGTTTACTCAACAGCTCCGTGTTCATCCACGCAGGTCTTCTGCCTCTCCTTCCCGATTTCCTGCACAAAGGGATGCATCGTTCCTGTGCTTGGAAGAAGTGCTGTTTGAATGCTAGCCAGCACTCACAGGCTCCCATTCCTTCAAACAGCGTAGCCCACGGGATAGCCCCTATTAAGTCACGGAGGAGATCAAAGTTAGCTTTTCCAAAATGCTACATATAGATACTCTCCAATGATGACAAGCACAGATAGTATCTTGTCATAAATTAGTATGGCACAGTATAACAGAATTAAGAGCCTAACTACCCTTCCAGAGGTGATAAACAGCTGGGCAGGGATTACATAAAGTGGGTGTGGGTTCACAAACCAAAGCCATGTGAATAGACAAAACATCATTGTTAGCATCACCTCTTTAAATAATGTGATAAACATTTTATCACAGCTTTTGAACACAACTAAATCAGACCTTATTGTTATCCCAACCCTTCAAGCCCCACGTTGGGCACCAAAAAGGACTGTGGTGGTTTTGGCCCTGGCTAGAGGCCAAATGCCCACCAAGCCGCTCGCTCACTCCAGAGGAGAAACAGGCAGAGCCTCCATGGGCTGGGATAAGCACAATTTACTACCAAATATCAAAGTGAATACAGAACAATAATGAGTAGTTACACTTACACCCAGTGCTAACACAGAGTACCTTATTGACCCGACAACTACAGAGGGCTGCTCAACATCCCAACCACACTCCAACTGTCCCAGAGGCAAAAAAACCAGCCCCTACCCTTCCCCAACCTGCTGCTTTTATGGGGAAGTGGTGTCAGGTGGTGTGGAAAACAGTCCCAGCTAACTCAGTGTACCTGAGCTGACTCAGCTCACCTGTGTTGGCTGATTGGGGAGGTTAACCCTGGCCTGGCCAGAACCAGGACACTTGGACTGTCAAGATAAGGGGGAATTATTTATAGTTCATTGGGCCTATGACACCTCAGGTGTTGCAGTTTTGTGTAGCTGGGTGCTGGGAGAGAATGGGGGGCTATAGAAAATGGCTGCTGTAAGAAGCAGCTAGAAGCTCTCTGCAGGCCCCGAAGAGTAAACATTGTCCATTTCAAGGCCAGAGTTGCTGCTGACCAGGGCTGAGCTAATTGGTGATGGTCACAACGCCTCTGTGAATCACATATAGGAGAAAAAAAAACACAAGCAGCTGCATTTTGCCACCAGAGAAGGGAGTGAGAAGATGTAGTGAGCTGTGCAGACACCAAGGGGGGAGGAGGCGCCCCAGGTGCCAGAGAGAATGATGCCTTTGATTTTGTGTGTTTCCCAATAATTAGTCGGAAACAAAGTAATCCAAATACAAACTTGTGTTTATTAAACAGCAGGCGACAATAGGCAAAGCAGCGCTGGGCGGCCGGGGAGTCTCAGCTCTACCAGCGGCGCGCGCGGTTACCATCTGAGTTGTGTTTTTTATAATGTTCTAGTTCTGGGTCTCGAATTTCCACTGAAACTTCCTCATAGTTCTCTGCGCGTGCGCCAGTTGTTGCTAGGGGGTCGTCTTCTACCTTCTGGTGGTCGGTGGGATGAAGTTGCTTGTCTTTGAGGTTCAACAAAAGCAAGTGTAAAGTCTTGCACCTGGGAAGGAACAACCGTTTCTATCAGTACAGGCTGGGGGATGACCTGCTGGAGAAGAGCTCAGTGGAGAAGGACCTGGGGGTCCTGGTGGATGACAGGTTGGCCATGAGCCAGCAGTGTGCCTCGGTGGCTAAGAGAGCCAATGGGATCCTGGGGTGTATCCGGAGGAGTGTGGCCAGCAGGTCAAAGGAGGTGATCCTCCCCTTCTACTCTGCCCTTGTCAGGCCCCACTTGGAGTATTGTGTCCAGTTCTGGGCTCCCTGGTATAAAAAGGACAGGGATCTCCTGGAAAGAGTCCAAAGAAGGGCTACGAAGATGATTAAGGGCCTGGAGCATCTCCCCTATGAGGAAAGGCTGAGAAGATTGGGACTGTTCAGCCTTGAGAAGAGAAGACTAAGGGGGGACCTAATTAATGTTTATAATTATCTTAAGCATGGGATGCAGGGGGAATCAGCCAGCCCCTTTTCAGTGGTCTGTGGAGACAGGACAAGGGGCAATGGCTGCAAGTTGCAGCATAGGAAGTTCCGCACCAACATGCGGAAGAACTTTTTCACAGTGAGGGTGACAGAGCACTGGAATAGGCTGCCCAGGGAGGTGGTGGAGTCTCCTTCTCTGGAGATATTCAAGACCCATCTGGAAGCCTATCTGAGTGAAATGTCCTAGGGAGCCTGCTTTGGCAGGGGGTTGGACCCGATGATCTCTCGAGGTCCCTTCCAACCCCTACAATTCTATGATTCTATGATCCCCTACTAATGGGGTCTAATACTTTAAAGATATGGGCTACAGGTTTTTTACTTCCTGCCCATTCTTGGGCCAATACTCCATATGCAACCCCTCCCTCCGTATTAACGAACAGAAAAAAAAGGGTTTCCGCAAGTCAGGTAGGTTGAGCACGGGGGCATTTGTCAGTTCCCTTTTAAGGGTTTCCAATTTTTCTTTGTCCTCTGGAGTCCACTTCAGTAACCCATTGTGAGCCAATTTGGCATATAAAAATTTTACTTTTCCACTAAAATTCTCAATCCATTGCCTACAATACCCAGAGTCCCAATAACTGTTGAACCTGTTGTTTATTTCTGGGCGGGGGCACAGAGAGTATTCCATTAACCCTTTCAGGGTCCAATTTCTTAGTTCCTTTGCTAAGTCTGTGTCCCAGGTATTTTACCTCCTCCTCTACAAATTGCAATTTCTGTTTAGACACCTTTAAATCCTGTAAACCTAAAAAATTTAAAAGTTTAATACTCTCCTGTCTAATTGTTTCCTCATCCTCTCCAGCAAACAGCAAGTCGTCCACATACTGGACGAGGGTTACCGCTTGGCCTGGTTCATATCCCTGTAAAAGTTGTTCAAGGGCTCGTCCGAACAAGTTAGGGGATTCAGTGAATCCTTGTGGAAGCACTGATCACTGCAGTTGTTGCTTTCTGTGTGTATCCGGGTCCTCCCATTCAAATGCAAAATACTGTCTACAACTTTCCTCTAGCAGACAAGCCCAAAATGCATCCTTTAAATCGATTACACTATACCATTTATCAGTAGGTTCCAGTTGGCTCAGGAGAGTATGAGGATTAGCTACTACTGGAAATCGAGTAATTGTTCTTTTATTGATTTCTCTTAAATCATGGACCAGCCTATATTTCCCATCCGATTTCTTCACTGGCAATATAGGGGTATTAAAAGGGGACATACAAGGTTCGAGAAGCCCTTGTTTAAGTAGTCTTTCAATTTCTGGCTCCAGTCCCCTCCTACCCTCCTCAGATAGTGGGTATTGTTTTATTTGCACCGCGACCTCAGGGCCCTTAATCACAACCACAAAGGGTTTAATATTTAACCTTCCCCTGGTCTCTGGGGTATACCATACCTCGAGGTTAATTTTTTTTTTGTCTTCAACTCTAAGGGGGCATAATTTAACTTATAACTGTTTCTCATTTTTTTCCAGAGAAATTCCTAGCTCAATCATTAAATCCCGTCCTAATAAATTGTAGTCGGCTTCGGGCACCAACAATAATGACCCTAAGCCAATTTTAGAGCTGCTTTCAAATAGTACTTCCTTGACCACGGGTACAGCAAAAGGTTCCCCTTTTGCGCCAATTACTTATACTGTCTCCGAGGAAACTTTACATCCCCGGGGCAAACTTTGGACGGTGGATCTTTCCGCCCCTGAGTCCACGAGGAACTCAATTTCTTGCTGCTCGGGACTTGCTCCGTCTTACTCCTTGTCCCCAGCAAATAAAGCCCCTGACACCCTAGTCTTCTTTAAACATCTTTTCATCCGTAATTCAATGTAATAACATGCCATTGCTTCCCTTTCATTTTGCCTCATCGGTTCCCTTATCATTTTTGTTCGGGGTCCTCCTAATATCTGTCCAGGACTTAGCCCCAAGTATAGATATTAGGTCCCAGAAACTGATCTACTCTCTCCGCCACCCCAAGGGGGTCCTCCAATAGGTGTCCCATTTCTTTTTTTTTAAACTCTCTCATGTCCCCTGAATTGAGAGGTACAGCCACATATCCCACACCTGGTGGTTGTCCCCCCATCGCCACTTCTTGTAAGGGGTATAGTCCTTCCTGCTCCAATTTCCTTCGGGACTGACTCCGTGTAATTCTATGATGTTCTGGAGGAGTCCCAGAGCTCGGACCCGCTCCCCCAGCCTGATCTAACGAATCTGGTGCTAAGGGGGCCGTAGGAGGGGCAGATGGTAGGTAAGGGGGGGCGATGTTAGTATCTCATCCTCCTCTTGTACCCTTCTCCTTCGAGCTCGTTCCTTTTCACTTAAGGGGTATAGATTTGCTCTTGTTTCAGAAATTATCCAAAGGGCCGCATATTCACTTTCATCCAAACTAAACGGTTCTTTTGCATTCACATACAAATTCAGAGCTTGACAAACCCAATCCTCAAAGGATCCAAACCTGGGCCAACGAACAGATTCACCCCTTATGGGTTGTCCTGCCCAGACTTCCATACAATAATGTATCATCTTTACTTTACTCTTACCCCGCCTAGAAGGGTAATCATCCCAATGTTTAATCATCAGTCCCAATGGACTACTCGGGGGTATTGGGGGAAGTTTCCCAGGATCTCCCCCACCCATGGCAACAGTGGGCCTGCTTTTCCTCTGTCCCATCTTCCGGGGTTCGTACCTTTCCCACCCCGGGATTCCCAGCCCCAACCGAACAGGTAACCGGCCTATACTCACGCGTCCTGCGTCTTCGTCCGGGGTTTCGTGCACAAAGATCAAGGGGCTTTTGCTGGCTTTCCTTTGCCTAATTGTCGAAAATTTCGGTTCGTCGGTGGAGAGCCAAGCAGATACTCAGGCAGGGCTGCTGATACAGCGGGGCGCCTCCCTTCTCAGAGGCTCACGTCCGCTTGTTCTCCATCCGAGTCACGGCACCAAATTGTGATTGTGTGTGTTTCCCAATAGTTAGTCGGAAACAAAGTAATCCAAATACAAACTTGTGTTTATTAAACAGCAGGCGACAATAGGCAAAGCAGCGCTGGGCGGCCGGGGAGTCTCAGCTCTACCAGCGGCGCGCGCGGTTACCATCTGAGTTGTGGTTTTTATAATGTTCTAGTTCTGGGTCTCGAATTTCCACTGAAACTTCCTCATAGTTCTCTGCGCGTGCGCCAGTTGTTGCTAGGGGGTCGTCTTCTACCTCCTGATAGTCGGCGGGATGAAGTTGCTTGTCTTCCTCATTTGTCCCTTAGTTGACCCCTCTTCCATATTTGATCATCTTTGGCAGCAAGCTCACTTATTGGCTACTTGATTTCTGTGGTTTCTGCTTCTAAGTTACCTATGATTCAAATCTACGCTTCGTTAACAACTTACAATGTACATTACACAACCATTCCTTGCAAAACAGGATGTTGCAGCCTGTTTCAAGGTACCGGTGGTTTACTGAACAAAGGCTCATCCATCACAATGCCCCTGCAGCCCATGGAGAAAACCCATGGTGGAGCAGGTGTCCCCCTGGCAGCCCATTGAAAAGGCCGAGACCCCACCTGCAGCCTGTGGAGAGGCTCCATGCTGGATCAGGTGGAGACATACAGGAGATATGGTGACCTGCATTGGAGTAAGCCCCTGCCAGTGCTTGCAGGCCATGGAGAGAGACAGACACACAGAGATGAGCAAGAGAGAGATTTGTGCCGGAACAGGTTTGCTGGGGGGAAGCTTGAGATCCCATGGAGGACTGGGACTGAGAGACACTGTGATTTATTACTGCACACCATAGCAGTGATCCATGCCAGGGCAACTGGGGAAGAGCTGAGGCCCTGTGGGAAAGGACTCATGTTGGAGAAGTTCATGAAGGACGGTCTCCCGTGGGTGGGACCCCATGGTGTAGCAGGGGAAGGGTGTGTAGAATGAATGCCCCCCTGGCCAAGAAGGTAAACCCAACTTGCAAGGAACTGACCGAAGCCCCCATTTTCCCAGTCCCTGCCCCTCCCTGTGCCACAATGTGGGGGAAGAAGGGAGTGAAATCCTGACTAAAGATCAGTCTGCTAAGAAGGGAGGGGTGGGGGAAGGTGCTTTAAGATCTGGTCGTGCTTCTCATTACCTGACTCTGGTGTCACAGTGTGTGTAGTGTAGTGTAATAAATTAGATAGCTTGCTTTCCTTCACTCTGTGTTGAGTCTGTTTTGCCTATGTCATTGATTACAGGATGATCTCTCCCTGTCTTTATCTTCACTCCTAAGCTTCTCAATACATATTTTCTCCCCTGTCCAACTGAAAGGGGGAGTGATAGACCGACTTTGGTGGGTGTCTGGCCTCCAGCCAGGCCTAAACCACCACACAGGCTATCAAGGAAAAGATTCATCATTGTTGGGTTCAGCCCCAGTCAGCAGCTAAGCACCACCACACACTGCTCGCTCACCCATCCTGCACAGGGAGGAAAAACATATGAAAGCATTCATGGGTTGGGATAAGGACAGTCTTCTAGCACAGCACAGGGAGAGAGCAACAACAACAACCCATGACAGAATGCACAAATAGTAATAACAAAAAGCACTTTGCTGATCTGAAGACTGTCTGCACTCAAACAATCCTAGAGCCATGTGGCCTCTCCCCGACTAGCCCCTTCTATGGGGAGCGTTATGTCACGTGTTATGGAGTACAACCTTGGCCAGCTCAGCTCACCTGTACTGGCTCCTTGGGAAAATTGACTCTGTCCTAGAGGAAACCAGGACACTCATATAGATGGGTTCATGATCAAGGGGTGGACTGGACCATGAACTGGTCATCCATAAATGTGAGACGTGCTTCAATCAAGCAAGGCAAGGGGTTAAAGCCACTGTGTCTCCCTCTTGCACTCTCTTATAGTTCTCAGTCTTTCAAACTCCTACTTCAGCAGATCATTCACCTGGTCGCACTGAACACATGCATTGCCTCTGTCGCAGTTTTGCATAGTTGGCTACTGAGAGAGAGAGAGAGGGGCAGGGGCTGCAGAAAATGGCTGCTAGAATCTTCTGCAAGCCTGCTTATAGCGCCTCTGAGAATCACATATAGGAGACAAAGACTCCAACCAGAACACAGAGTGCCAGGAAGACTGCTATTTTGGGCCGTTAGGGGCATTGGGATGTATATTTGCATACAAATGTAAGCAGTTGACAGACACAAAAGGCCGGGAAGGCTGGGGGAGGAGGCGCCCAGGTACCTGAGAGAGAGATGCCCCTGCAGCCCGGGCAGAAGCACTTGGAGTAGCTGGAGGAGAGGACCCATGGAGGAGGCAGAAACCCGACCTGCCCAGTGGAGAGGCTCCACGCTGGATGGAGCCGGTGGAGACATAGAGAAGATGCCGTGTGACTTACTTAGGATGAGCCCCTGCCAGCACAAGCGACCTACAGAGATGAGCCAACCAGGTTTGCTGGAGGAGGCATCATCGCCGCGTGGAGGACTGGGCCTGAGAGACACTGTGATTTGTTGCTGCCAGCCATAGCAGAGATGAAGGCCAGTGGGAAGAGATTTGCCTTGGAGAAAGTTTGTGGAGGACTGGCTCTTACGGGTGAGATCCTATGGTGCAGCAGGGGGAGGGTGTGTGGAATGGATGCCCCCATCCCGGCTGAGAAGGAAACCATCTTGCAAGGGACTGACCGAAGCCCCCATCTCCTAGTCCCTGCTCCCCTGTCCTGTGCTGCGAGCAGGAGAGGGGAAGAAGGGAGCAAAATCATGGCTGAAAGGGCAGTCTGCTTTAGAATGGAGGGGTGGGGGAAGGTGTTACCGAGACCCCCATTTTCCCCAGTCCCTGCCCCTCCTGGGCTGCGACCAGGAGGGAAGAAGGGAGCAAACTTCTAACTAAAGCCTGCTAAGGAGGGAGTGGTGGGGGAAAAGTGTTTGCCTGGTTGCATTTGTTTTAAGATTGTTGGTTGCACTCCTGACTCTGGTTCTTTTTCACTGTTTTCTCTTTAGCGTAGTGTAATAAATTAGATAACTTTCTCTTCTGCACTCTGTGTTGAGTCCGTTTTGCCCGTGTCATTAACGAGTTTGCCTCTTGAGCCGCCCAATTATATTATTTCTCCCCTGTCCAACTAAGAAGGGGGAGTAATAGACTGATTTTGGTGGGCGTCTGGCCTTTTGGCCAGGGCTCAACCACCACACTACCTCATGAGGATACAATGTAGGAAGTAAAAAGCAAAGGTGGGGGCTGAGAAACGTGAACAAGCCCTTTTTCTTGATGGAGAATCCCTAGCAGCTCAGTGCTGCTCAGCAGGTAATTCTTTCCAGCCTCGGCAGGACTGTTAAGACCTGGGAACTATTCATCTCTGTAACTGTATTTTTTTAAAAATAATATATTAAAACAATAAATCCAGCAGGGAATGTGAGTTAGTGAGCACTACCGAAATACCCCCCTGCCCCACGGGCATAGGTATGGCACTGAGGATGGTGGGTGACCCAGTACCCCAAAGTTCTCCCTGCATCATGTTAGCAGCCCCCCACACCCACCCCCCAGCACAGGTGATGGCAGCAGCACATTGACTGCCCTGTTTTCTATATTTTTTGCTATTAGTAAGTCCGTTTCCCCAACACAGGCATTTTTCTCCCATAGAGAAAAGTAATAGACTGATTTTGGTGGGTTTCTGGTTTTTAGCCAGGGCTCAACCACCACACTATTACCCTCATTACAAGTGTCAGGCTCTGGCATTCTCTGCAGCCTCAGACCTGGACACCCACATGTTTGCATGGAACCTCTGCCTGGGTCTCCATATTTCTTTTGGCGACAGCTTTTGCACCCATGTTGAAATCATTACTGGTCCTGTCCCTACAGCCAAGTGCTCAAACTGTAGCGCCGTGCCCAGATACCTCACCACACCCCCTTTGCTTGATTTAGCTCAGTGCAGTGATCTCAGATCCCCACAGGATCCCTGCTCCCTGAGGGCAGCTTCTTAATGTGAGGGGGTGGAGGCAGGTGCATTGAAGCCACAGGTGATGTTGGCTCCACCCACGATAGTTCAGCAGCCCTCCCACAAGCTGGCGGTCCCAGGTACAGGCTAGTGGTTTTTCCCGGCCTCAAAAAGCCCCAAAAGAGATTTTTGCTGGCCCTTTTTTGCTGCAGATCCCTTCCCAGTGCAGATGTACTTGCACTGGAGCCAGTCTCCTTAGAGAGTGATTCTATGAAAATGAGGAAACTTTTGGTAGTAGTTCATGATAGATGATGCCATGGTTAGTATTGTGTCAGGGTTGATGTTTGGTGGGAAATCCAACCCTAGATATCACAGATGAATGAGTGAGAGGAGGGGGTGCGATGGTGAGAAGTTTAGGAAGAGCATGAGAACATGCTTTGGGTCAAAGCTGCTCTTAAAATAATCTGTAATTATATATATATAAAAATATAAATACATAGTTTGAAACACTTATACAGTTGGATGTTTCAATTTGCATCTAAACCTAATATTGAGGAAAAATCCATTTGCAAGAATTTTAAAACCTTATCAAGAACACAGTTGTATTCCCATTTGCAGCAATGAGTTGTTATTATTGCAATAATAATAATAATAACAACAGACGATTTAGCTCTTGATCAGATAGGAATAGTCCTGGTGGGTGAGATAGTTCAGTGTGTGCTAAACTTGCTAATTTCTTTGGAGGTTGGTTGATTACTGGAAAGCCTTTAGTTATATCAAAACAAAACAAAGTAAAGCAAAAGATCCCCAGCCCAACTTCCCTCTACGTGAACTTGGCACCAGGACAAGGCTTAGATCCAAAAAATAGCCAAGAGATGCATTTGGGGTTGTTGGTTGGGTTTTTTTGGTTGGGTTTTTTTTTTGTTGGGTTGGGTTTTTTTTAATTCAATTTTGTTGAAACCTTTTGGTGCTTCCTGGATGAAAAAATAACTTTTTCTTCCCAAAGTCCTGATAAAACTGACAGAGTTCAAAAAAAAAAACAAACCACAGATGACATGGTTTCATCTTAAAAGTGTTCATGTGTCAAGGAGAAAAGCCACACCAGACATTTTCTGCCGCTTCCAAGTGATGTGAGATGTAAGTCTTCCTGCCACAGCTTGGGAGAACCAAACATGGGCCCATTACTGATAAATTTGTGTTTCCATGGTGTGAATCTCCCATAAGTGATCAATATAACAAATTCTTCCCTCCCATGTGAGTTTGCAGCAGGTAAGCTCTGTCAGACTCCCCTCCAGCACATTGCACAAGCTTAATGTGAAAAATCAAAAAAAACCACCAACCCCCCTGAAAACAAAGTAAGAGACAGAAGACAGCTTGGGCAGAATGGACTGAAACCCCCCCACTCCCCATTCCCTGCCCCTCCTGGTGCTGCGATGGGAGGGAAGAAGGGAGCGAAATTGATGATTAAAGCTAAGGGTGCTAAGAGGCGAGGGGTGGGGGGAAGTAGCAGTGTTAAGATCTGGGGAAGGAAAGCAACTGGTACCGCCAGAACCTCACTCCCCATTCCCTGCCCCTCCCTGTGCCATGTTGAGGGGGGAAGAAGGGAGTAAGACCATGATGAAGTTTAAGTTTGCTAAGAAGGAGAGGGGTGAGAGGAAGGCGCTTTAAGACCTGGCCGCTTCTTACTCTTATCTCGTTCTGGTTCACTGGGTGTATTAGTCGTAGTTGGAATAAATCACTTTCCTTTATTCTGTGCCGAGTCTGTTTTGCCCATTGCACTAATTGGAGAGTGATCCCTCTGTCCTTAGCTCAGGGCCTAAGCCTCCAAAAACATATTTTCTCCCCTTTTCGGCTGAAGGGGGAGTGAGCGAGCGGCTTGGTGGGCATTTGGCCTCTGGCCAGGGCCAAAACCACCACACATGGTTTGCATTACAGCCTGCCTAGGAGCTCTGTCAGACTCCTCCAGCACATTGCGCAAGCTTAATGTGAAAAATCAAAAAACCACCAACCCCCCTGAAAACAAAGTAAGTCCACCCTCGGGAATTTAGAGAATTTGTTATATTGATCACTTATAGTTGGGTTGTCCTGGTTTCAGTCAGGATAGAGTTAACTTCATTTGTAGCAGCTGATGGAATACTGTGTTTGGGAGTTAAAATGAAAGCAGTGCTGATAACACCCTAATGTTCTTAGTTGCAGTCAGACAGTCAAGGACTTTCTTCAGCTTCTTTGTATTTCTCTATTCTTGAGAAAGGAGGGGCAAAGCCAGGACAGGTGACCCAGATGGGCCAAAGAGAGTATTCCATGCCAATTACGTCCTGCCTAGGAAAACGGGGGGGCTGTTGGGAAGAAGGAAGAGGGGCGGTCTCGGGACGCGTGTTTCTTGGGGGGACGGTCGGGTTCCGGGACAGCTCTGGGTGGTACCTGAGTTGTGTGGTTCGGTGAGAAACTGCATTGTGTATCAATAGTTGTATATTCTTTTGCTCTAAAGTCCTATTAGCATTGTTATATTTTATCTTTCTGTTATCTTAGTAAACTATCCTTATCCCAACCCACGGGCCTCCTAGTTTCTTGGTTTTGGAGTTATTTGTCCCTTCCTTTTCCCTTCCCTTGTTTCCCCCTTTTTCCCTCTTCCCCTGCTCTTTTACTTTAAGAAGCAGGCAGCTGCGTGGATCTCAACCCACAGCCGGGGTGAAACCACGACAGTCCTTTTGGCGCCCAACGTGGGGCACGACAGGTTGGGATAACGGTAGCTCTGACCCTATTGTAATTAAGACAAAGTTGTGATCAGTATTGTTGTTTAAGCAGTCTCCGATCACGATGCTGTGGTATTTATTCACATGGCTGTGGTCACAGCTGTGGCCGCGAAAGTACCGTACGCTGTATGCAATCCTGGCAGGATTTTTTACCATATCGAGGCTGCGTTTCCTGGTCCTGTTCTTGTCTTTTATGATAACAGTCGATGATACAATAATATCGAGGATCGTGAACTTGTGCTGGTACTGGTATGAGAGCTTGCTGCCCTGTCCATTCCTTGGACAGGGAGGGTTTAGTAACGGCAGCTGGCATGGTGGGAGTTCTGCTTTCTTTTCCTTTGGGCTAAATACAACAGCTCTGCTAGCAGTCTTTAAAAACTTTCAATATCCCTGGGATATTCAAACTAGCATTTTGCTGTTTTTCAGTTTGGTGCAGACGGTTCAGTTGTTGTCAAATATTAAGCAGAGGTTTATGAATACCACTCAAGATTTTTCTGTGAGGCCAGATAATCGTGAGTGGCAGGGCAAGTGGCAGAGCATGGGCAAGTACCTAGGCACTTTCTTAACTCCGGTGGTTTGGAGTTTCACTCCTGAGCAGTTACAAGACCCTGAAAAAGTGACTGCATATCTGAAAAGAAATTGCTCTAAGCTTGCCAGAGATACACACCTTACTGCACTGTGCTGGGCCCTGGCCACTATTTACAAAACATTGCTTGATAACAGGCAGCACTGTCAGTACTGTCAGCACTGTCAGAAGGAAAAGAATGAAAACAGACCAGCAAAGACTGCAGCTGCTGCAACCCCAACGACTGGCACTGCAGCTACTGTAACCACTGTGACTAGCACTAAGGCCACTATGACTAGCACTGTGGCTACTGCAATTTGTCCAACTGATGCTGCAGCTACTGCAACCCCTACAGCAGATACTGATGATAAAACAAAAAACCAACCCCCGCCAGTGTCTGTTGCTCCTGTACAAAAGAGGAAACAAAGGAAATCAGTTCGTGTAGTGAAGGATGAGGATGAATCAGGGCCATCTGGAGCATGTCAGGATGACGCAGGGCCATCTCAAGCATCTCAGGATGGAGCAGGGCCATCTCAAGCACCTCAGGATGGAGCAGGGCCATCTCAAGCCCCTCAGGATAGAGCAGGGCCATCTCAGGCATTTCAGGATGAGGCAGAATCAGAGGTTGTCACACGATCCCTGACCCTGAGTGAGCTGCGTGAGGTTCGAAAAGATTTCAGCCGTCGCCCAGGTGAGCACATCATCACTTGGTTGCTCCGATGCTGGGATCAAGGGGCCGATAGTCTGGAATTAGATGGCAGGGAGGCCAAGCAGTTGGGATCCCTAGCTAGAGAAGGAGGCATTGACAAGGAAATTGGGAAAAAGCCAGAAACCCTCAGCCTCTGGAGGCGACTACTGTCAAGTGTGGAGGAAAGGTATCCCATAAAGGACTATATTACATGTCAGTCACCCAAGTGTAACAACATAGAGGCAGTTATCCAGTACCTGAGAGAATTAGCTGTACGGGAGATCATTTATTATGATCTGGGCAAATGGCAGTCTGACCCTGATGAAGTTGTATGCACCGCAGATATGTGGCGTAAGGTTGTACGAAGTGCACCAGCAGGGCACACCAATTCATTAGCATCAATAGACTGGGATAATATGTATCCACCAACTGTAAGTGAAGTGTCCTGCCGACTCCGGAAATATCAGGACAATGTTTCCCAATCTGTGATCGCAGCGGTAGAGAAACTGGTCGAACGACTTGACAAAAATTTGTGCAACTCCCAACCCGTATGGGGCAATGTTGCAGCTACTGGGAGAAAGCGTCCATCATCCCAGAAGGGAGGATGCAGAAGGTGCACACCACGAGACACGCTGCGACAGCAGCTGTGGTTTGAACTGTGTGACCATGGTGAGGACATGAGGAAGTGGCATAGGCAGCCCACCTCAGCCCTCCAGGCACGAGTAAATGAGCTGCGAGGTAAAAGACAACGCGATTTTGCCAGGAAGAAGGCTGCACCAGTGAGCAGCCAATATGATCAGCAACAATAGAGGAGCCCTGCCTCCAGCCAGGTGGAGGAGAGGGATAACCGTGCTTATTGGACTGTGTGGATCCGATGGCCTGGTACGTCAGACCCACAGGAGTACAAGGCTCTGGTGGATACTGGTGCCCAGTGTACTCTAATGCCATCGAATCACGTAGGGACAGAACCTGTCAGCATTTCTGGAGTGACAGGGGGGTCCCAACAATTGACTGTGTTAGAGGCTGAAGTGAGCTTAACTGGGAAGGACTGGGAGAAACACCCAATTGTGACTGGCCCAGAAGCTCCATGCATTTTAGGTATAGATTATCTCCGTAGAGGTTATTTTAAAGACCCGAAAGGGTACCGGTGGGCTTTTGGAATAGCTGCTTTGGAGACAGAAGGCATTGAGCAATTGCGTGCTTTGCCTGGACTCTCAGATGATCCTTCTGTTGTGGGGTTGTTGAAGGTTGAGGAGCAGCAAGTGCCAATTGCTACAACGACGGTGCACAGAAAACAATACCGCACTAACCGGGATTCCCTGATCCCCATCCATAAGCTGATTCGTCAATTGGAGAGTCAAGGGGTGATCAGCCGAACCCGCTCACCCTTTAACAGTCCCATATGGCCAGTGCGGAAGTCCGATGGAGAGTGGAGGCTGACAGTGGATTATCGTGGCCTAAACGAAGTCACTCCAGGTATGAGTGCTGCTGTACCAGACATGTTGGAACTCCAGTATGAATTGGAGTCAAAGGCAGCCAGGTGGTATGCCACAATAGACATTGCAAATGCTTTCTTTTCAATACCACTGGCGCCAGAGTGTAGGCCACAGTTTGCTTTCACTTGGAGGGGCATCCAATACACATGGAATCGTCTGCCCCAGGGGTGGAAACACAGCCCTACCATTTGCCATGGACTAATCCAGACCACACTGGAAAAGGGTGGAGCCCCAGAGCACCTGCAGTACATTGATGACATCATTGTATGGGGCAATACAGCAGAGGAAGTATTTGAGAAAGGAAAAAGGATAATTCAAATCCTTTTGGAAGCTGGTTTTGCTATAAAGCAAAGTAAAGTCAAGGGGCCTACACGAGAAATCCAGTTTTTAGGAATAAAATGGCAGGATGGGCGTCGTCAGATCCCAATGGACATTATCAATAAAATAGCAGCTATGTCTCCACCAAGCAACAAAAAGGAAACACAAGCTTTCTTAGGTGCCATAGGTTTTTGGCGAATGCATATCCCAAACTACAGTCTCATTGTGAGCCCACTCTACCACGTAACTCGGAAGAAGAATGATTTCCAATGGGGCCCTGAGCAGCAGCAAGCCTTTGAGCAGATCAAACGTGAGATAGTCCATGCAGTGGCCCTTGGGCCTGTCCGGACAGGGACAGATGTTAAAAATGTGCTTTACACTGCAGCCGGGGAGAATGGCCCTACCTGGAGTCTCTGGCAGAAAGCACAAGGGGAGACTAGAGGTCGACCGCTGGGGTTTTGGAGTCGGGCCTACAAAGGATCTGAGGCCAATTATACTCCAACCGAAAAGGAAATACTGGCCGCCTATGAAGGGGTTCGAGCCGCTTCAGAAGTGATTGGAACTGAAGCTCAGCTCCTCCTGGCACCCCGACTGCCGGTGCTGGGCTGGATGTTCAAAGGGAAGGTCTCTTCTACACACCATGCCACTGATGCTACGTGGAGCAAGTGGGTTGCACTAATTACTCAGCGGGCTCGAATAGGAAACCCTAATCGCCCAGGAATCGTAGAAGTGATCACAGACTGGCCAGAAAGCAAAGATTTTGGGATGTCACCAGAGGATGAGGAGGTGACACGCGCTGAAGAAGCCCCACCTTACAACAAACTGCCAGAGAATGAGAAACGATATGCCCTGTTCACCGATGGCTCCTGTCGCATTGTGGGAAGGCACCGAAGATGGAAAGCTGCTGTATGGAGTCCTACAAGACAAGTAGCAGAAGCCACTGAAGGAAAAGGTGAATCAAGCCAATTTGCTGAGGTGAAGGCCATCCAGTTAGCTTTGGACATTGCTGAGAGAGAAAAGTGGCCAATGCTGTACCTTTATACTGATTCATGGATGGTAGCTAATGCCCTGTGGGGTTGGTTGCAACAGTGGAAAAAGAACAACTGGCAGCGTAGAGGCAAACCCATATGGGCTGCAGACTTATGGCAAGACATTGCTGCCCGATTAGAGAAGTTTGTTGTAAAGGTACGTCATGTTGATGCCCATGTACCTAAGAGTCGAGCCATGGAGGAACATCAAAACAACCATCAGGTAGATAAGGCTGCTAGGATTGAAGTGGCTCAGGTAGATCTAGACTGGCAACATAAAGGTGAACTATTCCTAGCTCGATGGGCTCATGATTCCTCAGGTCATCAAGGGAGAGATGCAACATATAGATGGGCTCGAGATCGAGGGGTGGACTTAACCATGGATGCTATTGCACAAGTTATCCATGAATGTGAGACGTGTGCCGCAATTAAGCAAGCGAAGCGGTTGAAGCCGCTGTGGTATGGAGGACGGTGGATGAAATATAAATATGGGGAGGCCTGGCAGGTCGATTACATCACCCTCCCACAAACCCGCCATGGCAAACGCTACGTGCTTACCATGGTGGAGGCAACCACCGGCTGGCTAGAAACATATCCTGTATCCCATGCTACTGCCCGGAATACAATCCTGGGCCTTGAAACACAAGTCCTATGGCGACATGGCACCCCAGAAAGAATTGAGTCAGACAATGGGACTCATTTCCGAAATGCTCTCATAGACACCTGGGCCAAAGAGCATGGCATTGAATGGGTGTACCACATTCCTTATCATGCACCAGCCTCTGGGAAAATTGAACGATATAATGGACTCTTAAAGACTACCCTAAAAGCAATGGGTGGTGGAACATTCAAACACTGGGATACACATTTGGCCAAAGCCACGTGGTTAGTTAACTCTAGGGGTTCTACCAATCGGGCTGGCCCTGCCCAGTCAAAATTTCCACGTACTGTAGAAGGAGACAGAGTCCCAGTGGTGCATATGAAGAGTATATTAGGGAAGACGGTTTGGGTCATCCCTGCTTCAGGTAAAGGTAAACCTATGTCGGGAATTGTTTTTGCTCAAGGACCTGGTTGTACTTGGTGGGTAATGCAGAAGGATGGAGAAGTTCGATGTGTACCTCAAAGGGATTTGATTTTAGGTGAGAATAGCCAATGTAATTAGTAAGGTAGAAAACTGTATTATAATAAGTGCTAAATAACCCATTACTGTATATACATTATTACTATAATTGCTGTATGTTGTTGTTTGTTGTGCCAATGGAGTTACAGCTGGAATCATACACAACAATGAAGGAAGACTGCCACGATGATGGGACCAAGACCTGCCATCACAAGAACTTTTTCCTCTTCCCCTTTGAAAATGAACACTTTTGATTCACAGACTATGACCATGGACCATGTCAGATGCATCGGTCGAGAATCCGAGATGCAGCATGCAACGAACCAATGACGCATACTGACACCATGAGAGACTGTTACAATGAATGAAGCCTGAAAATCATGGACTAAATCATTTACTCAACAAAACTCAGATGAATGGTCCATAGACTAAGGGAATAATACATATGTGTGTGTCTGAAACAATGGTTGGACCTGGTCATGACGTAAATGGTATGGAATAAGGGGTGGAATGTCCTGGTTTCAGTCAGGATAGAGTTAACTTCATTTGTAGCAGCTGATGGAATACTGTGTTTGGGAGTTAAAATGAAAGCAGTGCTGATAACACCCTAATGTTCTTAGTTGCAGTCAGACAGTCAAGGACTTTCTTCAGCTTCTTTGTATTTCTCTATTCTTGAGAAAGGAGGGGCAAAGCCAGGACAGGTGACCCAGATGGGCCAAAGAGAGTATTCCATGCCAATTACGTCCTGCCTAGGAAAACGGGGGGGCTGTTGGGAAGAAGGAAGAGGGGCGGTCTCGGGACGCGTGTTTCTTGGGGGGACGGTCGGGTTCCGGGACAGCTCTGGGTGGTACCTGAGTTGTGTGGTTCGGTGAGAAACTGCATTGTGTATCAATAGTTGTATATTCTTTTGCTCTAAAGTCCTATTAGCATTGTTATATTTTATCTTTCTGTTATCTTAGTAAACTATCCTTATCCCAACCCACGGGCCTCCTAGTTTCTTGGTTTTGGAGTTATTTGTCCCTTCCTTTTCCCTTCCCTTGTTTCCCCCCTTTTTCCCTCTTCCCCTGCTCTTTTACTTTAAGAAGCAGGCAGCTGCGTGGATCTCAACCCACAGCCGGGGTGAAACCACGACATGGGTCTACAGACAATGGCCAGTTGAAGCAGAGCACAGTTCTGCATGAAGTGGAAAACTTAAGGCAATAGTTTGATACCCCAAATCTTTTTGGGTAACATTTTCTTGATGTGGATGGTGATGAAGACATCAATGTTTCAGCAGAACCGTATTATTCATCACGTTTCCATTGAAAAACTGGGATTATTTCTCTATTATTTTACACCTTGACTTTTACCAGTGCATACCTTGAAGAGGAAGGTGTGCATCATGCACAAAAGCATCATCCCAGCTACTTCCTAACATACCAAACAGCATGAGGCTATGAGGCTGTTTCCCACCACCTGTCTTGACCCTCAGGAACATCAAGTCCTGACCAAAATTGCTCAATAAAAGGTCACAGCCAGGATTCCTCTAGCTTTGGGTATGCACATAGCCTGTGGGCTCAGGGGAGGGATGCTGCGGAAAAATACTACATCTATACAGAAATACTACATCTATACAGAAATCCTGTCAGATGGGACAATGGAGCAATAACCCCAAAAAATGAAAAGCTGCTGAAACCAAGAAGGTCTGGATGAAGGTGAGTATGGGAGATTCACACCATGGAAACACAAATTTATCAGTAATGGGCCCATGTTTGGTTCTCCCAAGCTGTGGCAGGAAGACTTACATCTCACATCACTTGGAAGCGGCAGAAAATGTCTGGTGTGGCTTTTCTCCTTGACACATGAACACTTTTAAGATGAAACTGATGTACAGGTATAGGAGCAGGTATAGCATAGAGCTTGAAATTTAGTTAGATAATCATGTAGAATGGTCTCGGGGTGAAAAGAGGTGGGGGGGAAAGCCAGACAAGTCTGTTTTTCTCTCCTAGCAGAGGGCCTGTGATAATTTCATGCTAACTCGAAAAAAGTGAAAGGCAAGAATTCGAGGACAGAGTGGTATCAACCCACGGCTGCCCACAGAGCCGAGGCGCGTCACTATCTCTTCAACAAAGAAAAACAGAGGGCTGAAATACGTCCATGGGCCCCTCACAAGGACATCAATTAGCACAGATTGATAGAGGCACTGCAAGCTTGCAAGATCCTCGCATTCCAGGCAAGAGGTGAAAATACATCATGAGGAAGACATACAGCCTTCCTCCCAGAGACCCCTGTCTGCGACCCTCACAAGGATCTGCGCAAGCGCCAAGAACTGATAAGCTAATTAGCATGAGAAGCGAGAGTAGGCGGGTTCAGGTATTTAATATGTATAGGCGTTGATTGAATATTCATTGTTTTATTGTATAAATGTGGGGTCGGTCTGCTGCTTCGGTATGCACGCTTGTGGAGGAAGGATCCCCCGTGCATCTGCGCGCAATAAACATACCTACTTTATAACTTTAGAGTTATAGAGTCGATTTCCGTACGTCATTTGGCGAGCCAGCCAGGAGATCTCTGCTCGTCCGAGGGAGCAGCCGAGGAGTGGACTCTCCTAGGCGCGCCCCGGGGCACTTTCCTCGGAGGAGCCTCCGCTCCCAGCCGCTCACCCGGAGAACAGACAACAACCTCCTGAAGCCACGGATAAACGGTATGTTTGGAAAAGGGGACCAAGGGGTCCAAGGGAGCCTGTAAGTCGTACGCGTGGCTGGGGCAGCTGATAAATCGCGCAGAGACGTCTGGCGTACAGCATCGTCCCCGTGGGAAGGGTACCCTGGTGTGGTGAAGGGGGATTTGCTGACCAATAGGGGTGGCCGCTAGCGATCTTGGGAGTAGATCGAGCAAATCCGGGGTCATCGCTGCATCCCGATCGGGAGCCATAACGGACCTGTCGACTGGTATGTATAACGGTATATGTCTGATACAAGGGACAGGAACGGGTAAGCGACCCCCACGTAATTACGTCTGGTTTTTTTCTCTTATCTTTTGCGCAGCTGCTCAGCAAACAAATCATAGTTTTACGTGCACGTGTAGAATAGGATCGTTGTCTTGTAGTTCTGTATGTTATGGTGCATCTGTTGTGGAAGTTTGGTGTTCGTGTGTGTATGCTACGTGAATGAGTGATCGCAAAACTAAGTTTGTTGTAAAGTAAGCAGTAAAGTTATACAACCCCGAGAACGACCCCCCCCCCGCCTTAATAGCCTTAATAGCCTCACTTAAAACCAAGTGCTCAGAGTACCATCTAGCGTTTAACAGCTTCTTGTGGTTCAGTGCCTTGACCGCATCTGTAGGACAGAGGAAAACAGGTAATAACTCGCTCTGACTGTGGCCACTGCAGACTAATTCTAAAATCATGGGTAATAATCAAAGTAGAGCCTCGAAAAAGAACCCCTAGGGTATGTGCTAGCCCATTGGAAGAAATTGGTGGGATCAGGGGCACTGAAAATAAGAAAACATTTATTAAGTATTGTAATCAGTGGTGGCCTCTTTATAAATTGGAGGATGGGGCTAGGGGAAGAACAAGAGGAAGTTGAATTTCTAGT